>JAGSMT010000654.1:0-156061 GCA_029286875.1 Lamproptera curius | reverse complement strand
AACAATAAAATCTCGGTTCCTAAGAAAAAATAAACCAAATAATTTATTCTTAACCTTTTATCGTAATCAAATATTTTTTAATATTTTGGGTAAACATTGATCAAATGCTGAACGTCTATACAACGTAAATTTTTTTAAAGGCCTTTTTGTTTGACAAATGAACATAATTTTTTTTTAACAATATAACACAAACTAAGAATCAAACATAAGGACCTTAAAGTATAAAGGACCATAACCTTCTTTTTGTTCTTCCGAACTCTAGTTGAACGTGCTTGGTTATTTGAATATTTTCAACCAAAATTTTAAAAATTTTCAAGTGTTTTAACTCCCTTTGAACCTATAGATAAAATATTTTATGATTTAAAACCATCCTGGCAAAATTAAAAATTCTCAAAAATGGAGGGCAAGGTACCAAATGTGCGGGCAACAAATTTTTGTTGTTTCCTTGGTTGGTTGGCAATTTGGGCCGATCACCCAATCATCAAAGTTGGATGATGCGTCGGGGTCGTATGGGTTGTCAAAAAGATCAACTCGCGTTGGACCAGCGTTGGGATACGGTCTAAAATCCCCTAATTTTATTATTAAATTCGTATTTTTTGGTGTTAAACCTAACACAAACCTTTGGTCTATTGGTTAATTAAAAACCTGAAAAGGATCTCTTTTTCCAGTATTTTATAAACCCGGACCTATTTCGGTATCTTTTTGAACCTTTTTATAAAATTTTTGAGAATACCTTTCCTCAAAGTTTTCTGTTAATTTGTTTTTTAACTGGGTTAGATGGTGAACGGTGTCACGTGTGAAATTTTTAGATATTCTTTTTTCGATCCAATTTAATTAAAAAACATTAATTTTTGTTCTTACAATAAACGTTATAGACATAATTTAATCACCTTAATAGGATCTCCAATATGTGGAAAGAAAAAATAAAAACTATTATTAATACTGGAAAAAACATGAAATTCTTTAACCTTTAGGCTGGAAGTAATAAATTAAATGGGGCCATGTAAGGGGTTAAAGGGTAGGTGAAAGTAATTTGGTGGTTTAAAACCTTTTGCCTTGGGTTAACTTTTCGCCAAACGCTGGGACAAATTACCAGAGCGGTGAAAGGTTTTATCCGTTTCACTTGTGGCAATTCACTAACGGTCATAAAAGTGTTTTAAAATTCATCAAATTCTTATATTCAATTTCCCTTTTGCTTTTACCAAATCTAGGGCAAATTTTTAACTTGTTAATAAAAAAAAAAGGTTTAAAGGAACTTTGTGTTTAAAGGTTATTGAATTTTTTTTTCATTTAAACTCCGTTAATGAAAACCTCGCTAAAGTTTATTAATAATACTACATTTATATACTAAAACTAATTTAAAACGACAAAAATAGTCCTATTGTGTTTCTTTCCCGTTTTTTAAATCAAGGTGTCCTTTTCCGAACTGGTAGCAACATTCTTGACACTGAGTAAGTAAGTGGGTTCCATTTAAACAATTTGAATTTGCATAGGCCTGGTGATACTAAATGGCTATTGATTTAATTGTATCTTACCTCTTTTGAAAATGCATTCCCAAAGTTATTAATTGTTTAACTAATATTTTAAAAATAACTTTCAAACTCCAGATGATTAATAAACTTCCAACCAGTTGTTGTTAGTAAAAAGGTGGCATCAAAATATGGCTTTTAGCCTTAATATTTGGAAAAATCAAAGGAACCCAAATTACCATAAAGTTTTCATATTACATATTTAACATACAGAACTTGCGGAAATATCAGCGATTTTCTCAATAATAAAATGACATATTGTAACTTTGACAGTTTAAAATTATTATTTAATTCTTTTTTTTAATGGTACCAATTGAAACTAATTCTTGTGTTGTTATAATAATGTGAAGAAATTTTCCAATGAGTTTTCAAAATATAATCTACCACCTACTTTTACCCTAATTTGATAATAATTCCGAAGTTAATTATCTCAACAGTATCCTTATCTTGCTGCAAAGAACAATAGCCGTGTTTTAGTGAAGCTTGCTTTTCGTTTGAACCGGACGTTAAAAGGGAAATTACCAAAACCCAAGAATCCCGTTTAACTTAAAAGTTTGGTACCCGTAAATCTTGATAAAAAGACTTATAGATACCTATTATTAAATATGACATTGTCCATAATGGTTCGGTGTCTGGATGACCAAGAGCCGAGGGACAGGAAGCGGTGGTTGTTTTGGGGGTCTATGTCCGGGTGGACTGGGCGGGCACAGGTGATAAGTCATCATTATCAGCTCGTGCTTTTTCCATATGGGGTTTGGGTCCGGCCCCGCTAGTGAACCGACTTTTTACATGCCCATCCATTTGGAATCATGGAATCCTTTAAAATTGGGTTTAAATAGAATCAAATAAAAAACCCGATAACACAAGTTGTTTCCCCCGTTAAACCCATTGGTTTTATAAATTGGGACTGAACAAAATAAAGCTTGGAGATCTAATGTTAACTTTTTTAAATGAAAATAAAAACAATAAAAATGCTTTTGTTAAAATTTAAAATAAAAATAAATAAAATTTTTTGTTTAATAAATATTTTGATTTTTTAATTTTGAATCATTTTAAATTTATTGGGCCAAAAAAATAATTCATAGCTATTAAAAGTGAAATTCTTAATTAAATTAACAACCCGAAAAAACAATAAAACTTGCCTGTGGTCCATTTTGCAATTTAAATTTAAAATTTTAACTAATCACTTTCTAATATCTTAATATTTTAATTTCCTTTAAAAAGGTATTAAAGGTACCGTAAATTTTGCTAAAACAATTAAGTTTTCTACAATATTACTTTTTTTCCGGCCAAAATACTACTAAAATATTATCCAAAAATGGTTTTGAAGGTTGGGGCGCCGCTTTTGAGGCAAAAAATAAGCCAGTTATGTTGATTAAAGATTTGTAAATGCCCCGAGTCCTGCACGTATTTGGTGGCGACCTTCCAACTAATTGAGACGGTTCCTTTTGGTTTAAAGTTGATCAAAATCCGTAAAAAGTCGGGTTTTGAATAAATCATTAATGGCCGGAAAACTCAGCCATGGTTCAAAATTTATGATCAAGTTATTTCTTTAAATCAGCCTTTATCAACCTGGTGGAGGCCAATCAACCTTTATGTTCCCCAAGCGGCCTCCACTCCAGACTCTTTTTGGACTACTGGTTCCGTTCCTAACTATCCAATAACCTACGGCCCCAAGAATCAACTTATCTTTCATGTAGAATTCATAAACAATGCCAAATATCAATTGAACAAAGGAAATTCGAACACTTTTATGTTTGACTCATTCGTCCTGTCGAGTCGTGGGGGTGTTTGAATTGGAATTGTTAAATATTTCCAGTTAAATTGGCTGAACTGTCAATTATCAGCCCCCAATCCACCTGTTGAAATAGGCCTCCCCTAATGCACCGCCATTGGAGGTTTTTTGACAGTATCCACTATCTGAACAAAAATTGGGGATACATTTTGCTACATGTGAAAACATTCCCATAATCATCCCATCATCAGCCTTTAGTACTCCACCAATTCTTTCATATTTTAAGGTTTGACGGTATATTTAATAACTACCGGTTTACTTTACAAACAACGTTAATTGACCTTCATTTAATTTGACCTTCATTTGTTCTGGACTTTGGGTGGTTAAATTTTTAGATCAATCTTTAAAGGAAATTCTTAAAATTTCTAGTCTTGTTTCATTTTGAAACTTCGCCCTGAACAATCGACCAACTTCTTGATCAGCGTTCGCGATCTTTAAAACCAAGGCAAATTAAGACGGTTTGATTTCACTTTTTCAAAATTTCAAACCTGGCTTTTACCCCAGTTTTTTTTAAATATTCATTAATGTGAGATGGGAACTACATAAAAGTACGGTAATATCGGAAATAGGCTAATTTTCTAAAAAAAAAAAATTGTAACCAGTTTAAACAAAATTCAACTTCTTTCTACCGAATTAACCTTTTTATATCAAACAATAAAAAGTAAATAATGGTTTGAAAACTGAAACACATGACTGAATGCCAAAGAACTCGGGAATAAAGCTATGTTTACCCCTGTTGGTTTTGCTAGCCAATATTTGCGAATAACTCAATATTGGGTAAAATAAGTTTGTTTAGGATCACTGAACCTATTTGAAACTCTTTCTACTGATGGATATAATAATCATTAAACCATAAGTTGTTACCTAATTGATCACGTAACTTTAATAAATTTATAAGTTTTAGGACATGTAAGTAGTTCATCCACTTTAACTTTGTAAAAAACAGTTCTTGAGTTTAATATACACGTTTTAAAGTTTTATTTTATGATAAAATAATAAATAATAAAGGGAATTTTAGTAACACGTATTATATAAATAACATAGGTACATGGAGTAAAATCTAGGTTTTTCAAAAATATTTTTTTTTCATTGTTTAACTAAAAACAAAGTTTATCACAACATTTACCGAGTTTATTATTGTGAATCACATTTTTATCCCTCAGATGCTCCTTTACCTTAAAATTCTTTAAAAAGGGACATTTTTGGCCGGAAATAAATTTCTTTTACTTCCTTCACGTCCTTATTAACCTTTACGCATGAAACAATATACAACAAAAAATAATGAAAACATTTAAAGGTAACTTTGGTTTGGCTTTTTTGAAATTGCATCTTTGGAAATCTTTTTTGGTTTTTTTTCCAAAAGCAATTTTTCCTAATCATCTCCGCATGTATAAGCTTTTTGTAAGTGGCCCAGATATCTCTTAAAAAAATCATTACACATTGCATTTAATCGGAATAATTTTAGGTAATTTGGATGTACTTTAATATATATTAACATCATCCACTTTTCAAACCAAGCCCTATATTTTCAAAGTAACAAAGAAAACAATGAAAATACGGTTGTTTTTTCCCGCAGGATTTGAACCCAGCCTCCAGATTGTAAAAGAAATAATTAGAACACTAAGATGAATAAACCTTCAAAAATAAAACTTTTATGCTTTCAAACACTAAATTACATAAAGTAGAAACATGTCATTTATTTTTCCAATTGTCGTTGAGTTTTAAACACATTTGTTTTACAATACAAAATATATAATGTGTTACGCAACAAGGTACGGAAACATTGAGTTAAGTCAATGAGGCTCGTTTAATTTAAAGTGGTCCAAACAAATTGTGAACATGTGGAAGTGATCCTTAAAGGGAGTCCGTTAATCGTTGAAACGTTTGAGAAGGGATGAAATAATAAAAAGATGTTTTATTTTTATTTTTTTTATGGCCAACGCAGGCGGACGAGCATTCGGGCCTCTTGATGGGGTACCGACGCCCTGGAATTGACAACACCAATGGTATCGCCGACGCCTTCCTGGCCGGGTTTGATCTCGTTTCCAGTAAATACCAGTTTATATTATATAGTTTATTAAATTTATAGTATTGAAATTAAAACACTTTATTTACAAGTTATTCCAAATGGATGTAGTCTTAAAATAAAACCTATTTTAGTAACGTAAAGTTTAAGGAATTCATTTAACCTTTCAACACCCCTGTAATTAAAAGCTGTATGCATCTTTTGAACAGACCAGCCGTTTGAACTTCCATTGTTAAAAACCTAGGTTTGGAACATGGTTTTCAATTGTTCCCATAAAAACTTGTATTTGAATTCATACATTAATGAGTCTTTACGGTTTGCTTTGGGTCTAAAAAGGGTTTGGTTTTTACCCGTTGTTTCCGAGCGTCACGGTTTTGGTGGCTCGCGATCAAAATTTGTGTATTCTTTTATGATGGTATTTCAATACCGGAAACATTAACACAAATAAATCATTTTAAAAATGCATCCTTTATTGTTTTAAACACTTTATGTTTTATGGGTTTAACACCACTAAAATAATACTTATTTAAGCTTTTCAAATCATTTGGTGGGTTCTTTGTAACTTTTTTGTAGGTTCTTTTATTGTAAAAAACATGTCATAAATTAAAATTTTGATAAAAGTTAATACGTTAAAATATATCAGAATTAAAAGCAGTGGCCCCTTCGTTGGGGCAGTTTCGCACAAGAACATGTTATTTAAATTGTTTTTTTTTTGGGCATATTTTTGTTTTTATTCCATCATATTTTTGCCTAAAAACTCTATTTTTTTTCTCATTCAAACCCTATTTAAATAAGTAACATAATGTTACTAAATAAATTCACCTTGGTTTTTGAATCATTTAATTATTTTGAATTTGTACCCAAATGGTTTTCATACTTTATCAATAAATCATCGGTTTAATAACTCCCGACCCCCGTGGCGCAAAATTACCAACCAACTGGAGGGACTTACTTCCATAGCCGCAGCATGATAACCCAATCACGCCAATCCAAACTTGACTGTATATCTTATTCAGAGATAAATAGTTAATAAAAATGCCTCCGAGCCTGTATATTGGGGCTGTGCTTTAGAAAAAAGGGGGTCGTGGGTTCCAATCCTGCGGGGACTCAATAAATTTCCATGGTTTGTTTCCTATTTGGAGGAAATTACGGGTGGCTCAAAAGTAAGATTATCCAGCCGTCCGGATGGGGCCATGAAATGCCCCACCAACCTGCTTGGAAAACGGGTGGGATCGTTTTATTTCCGGTAAATTCATGTCTTTAATTCATTTTAGACTGGAAACTTATTTAGTCCTGGTTTATGATAAAAAACGTTTTTTTTCCTTAACATTGGCATGATGATTTATAAATGGAAAGAAATTCTGTCTGCCTGTCTGTTTTCTCCTTCACTGTCTTAATCATCATATTTCAATAAAATTAGTATATACTTAGAACAATTCCGAAAAAGGACATTGGCTAATTAATTATTGCGATAAAGCGGTTTGTAAAGGGTTGGGGGATGAAAGTTTTTGAAATGGTTTTGTGTTAAACATAAATCGATTTCAATTTTTTTCTAAATCGAAACTTGGCTCCCTTTCGTACTTTTTTTTTAATTAAAATTTGTAGTTTCCAAACTGTATAGGGGAAATAAGGGGTTGAAATGGGGATGAAAGTCACTGGAAATTGCCACCGTTGTAGTAAAAAGCCCCTTTTCTTTCAATTTAATATTGGCGCATACAATAAAATCCACCTCATTTTATTATACTTCCATTTTATTTTTCCTTCTATTCCAGGCGGACGAATTCGCTGGCAACAGCTGGTTTTAATAGGATATCATTGCATTTGTATTCCAAAAGAATAATTTTCTTTTTTCTTTTCGTGCTGAATTTCGCATATAAGTTTTTGAACCTTCGGGTTGCTTCAGGTCCTTTATCATGAACACTGGTATCACAATTTGACAAGGGATACCCATTAGGAATAATTCAATTGCTTGTATTAACAGCTATAAGTCCACTAACAAAATTATTATTAATTAATATCTAAAAAACTTTGTTTTAAATTCCGAAATTTTAATTTTATGGGTGGAATTGGAACAATTGGGTCGACCGTCTTCGTTTTAACTTTTTGGGTTTTCAGATACCTTTAATTATCTGGATTACATTAAATACAACCTAAATTTTTTAAATCTTTTGGAAACCATTCCCAAGCGGAAAACGTTTGGTAAATTTTTAATAATTATAAATGTTTAAAGCAGGGTTGATTTTAATTCGGAACTATGATTAATTTGTAAACACATTCATGCCTTTACTACTGGACATATCATCCCCTAATGCCCTTTTCCCTTGGGGTTTTTGGACCGACCAACATTCCCCATTTCGACATGATCATCTTACTTTTCATAACATTGGGTAATCAAAATTTCCGAACCAACGAAAACAAGGAAACGCAAAGCTGTTTTCCCCATGGAACTCGAACCACCCTCCCGGTTTTATAAAGCAAGGGAACCGTCACCCAAGGCGATCTTGTAAACTTATATTTTGTAAGATGTTTTGTGCCACAATAAGTTCGTTAACTAAACGCTTAAATTGCATGGAACAACAAACAAGGTTTAAGGTGTTTTACCAAGTGTATCCGGGCCAAATTGGTCTTTATGGATAATTTGGTTCTATAAACCTAAACTAGGTACTTTTGGGTTTATAAATCTGAAAATAAAAATAAATTATGAAAATAATTATTAACTCATGAATATTAATTCATCCCAGCCTGTGTGAATCCCCACCCACTGGACATAAAGGCCTTCCCCTAATGCACGCTTTTCCATTGGGTTTTTAGACCCCAATTCCCACCACGCCCTGTCGTGGTAATTCTTTCTTAGAAAGGTCCAAAAGTTCATGTCACGATAACTAAGGTGATTGATTTAATCGGGTCTTTTAACAAAGATCTTCAACCTTAACAAACGCCCGGTAATCCTTGCTCCTTTTATTATATCAAAATTTTGTATTTTTCAAGTGAAGTTTTCATATGTGTTGTTTTTCATTGTGGTTTTCCAGTTCTTTTTTAAAAGAGAGCCTCAAAACTTCTTGTTTTACAGGGAAAAAAAACGTTTTATTAATGTTTGGATCTTTAATAAATTTAAAATATACATTGGGTAGATAAATCAAACACTTACAAGTGTTGATGCGTTTTGAAAAAAAGGTTTTATTTTTAATTTCAGTACATTGAATAACTACCGAGAATTATCAGAAGAGTATTTTATGTTTTTTAATGACAACACAAATGTGCTGTGTATGCCAATAATCGTTGGAATTATTTATTTAACACTTATGGTCTAAAAGTAAAAAAATCTTTTAAAATAATTTGGTAATATATTTGGTTAAAAATTTAAAACAATAATAAAAAATAAACACGGGCTTTTATTCTTTTTAAAAATATAATTGTTACCTTTTTGTTTGTTACGCTAATATAAGAACATTTTTATTCATTTCCTTATAAATTAAACTGAAATTAAAATTAAATTAAACATTTTTGTTTTAATCAATGTCCCCAAATGGTTTTTTAAATAAATCTCAAAAACTTAATATTCGGCGCCAAAAAATTTAAATGGTAAATTATTAATCAAATAAGCTCGTTTAAATTTTACTTTATTAATATTTTAAGTATTTCCTATTTTTGTAATTAAAAAGGTATAATGGTTTCCGCTATATCTTAAGAAATATTTGTATTAAATTTTAAACCATAAAGGATTATAAAATTTAAATATTTCTTCTTAAATTGATTGGGCTTTTAATTCCTTTGGTTTTGTTTTTCGTCATGTTGCTTCCTTAAGAGTTCAAGAACAAAGTTTCAATTGGCCTTTTACACAACAAATGGGAAGGGTTTCCTTGCGGGTGTTCCAAAGTCCGGGTTAACCAGATGAAGAGTAATTGATAAAATAATTGCCTGAAACTGCATTTATTTCACTAACATATTATAATTTATTTATTTGTGTTTATTAAATTAATTGGTAAATACGAAATAATATAGGTAATATTCACAAACCCGCATCGATCCTGGCGGAATACGGTCCAAAATCCCAAAGGGGAAAGCATTAACTTTTTTGGCCATTTCATGTAACTTTAAAAACTGATGGTGATGATGAACATAGATAATTTATTTTGAATTTCCAATTTTATTTGTGTATTTATAAATTAAAGGCGCACAAATATGTTTTTGGAAACGATTTAATATACAAAATATTAAATGAAAACCTTTCAATTGCTTGTAAGATTATTAGAAAATTTTTAATGATAATTGCTTAAATACCAAAATACCTCATATAAGTGGGTTTCAAAGAAGTATCATTGACAAAAATCATTTCATTTAAATGGGTCATTTTTAAAATGACGTGGGTTATTTAATCCTTTAAATATTTACATCTTTAAACTTTCTGGAATGAATTTATTCTACAAATTTTTTTAATCACCATAAGTGTTTGAAACGTTCCGAACATTACCGATTACTTTTCCTTTTTTTTGTAAAAGGTGTAGTTAAAAAGAATATATCTTGGTGCACAATTCTCCAAAAACCTATTACTTCTATTTGTTATAGTTTTCTAGGAATAAATAAAAAGCAGTTATTAAAATTGGGTAAACACCAGAAAATATTATATAGAAGTATTTGATAATCCAAATTCTAAAAGTAATCTTAATTTTTTTAGGGTTTTTATTTTTTAGAGATAATATCACTGATCACAAAGTGTAGTCAATTATTCCTTAATTAAAACTAATTACTATGGAATTTGGTAATTATGCAAAATAAGAGCTTTTTAATTGTAAGCTAGCTAGTTAATTTTAAAAATATTTATTGGATAAAATTCAATCAATCTTTTCGTTATTTAGGAAACCGGGCAAAATTTTTATTGATCGGAAAAATCACAGTTTTGCTGTTGTCATAAATTTAAAATTAATGGAATAATTATATTTATCCATAATAAAATTTAGAGCTATTTTTAAGGGTTTCCAACGCCTACAAGTTTGTGGTCTTGCTGGTGATAAAACGTTAATTTAAAGGGTTAATTAATCGGGTAAACTAATTGAAAAGTTTGGTTATAAACTTTAACAGTACCTAAAATATGACAAAATGTTTCTGGCAAAACCAAATAATAATATAATGACTTAATCAGTTGCAACTTTTGTTCCAACCATTGGGTACCAACTTTAATTCGTGTTACCGGTAAATCACAATTACTGGATAAACTGCCGTTTTTATCTGACAAATAAGGGATTTTATCATAAGAAAAACGCTGTAACCTTGACTTTTGGATTATCATCATACTTTTTAGGGTCGTTTTAAATGTTGCATCCATAGTTCCAACATAAACTTCTAATTATATTTAAAATTTACATTAGGATTCGGTATATCTTTTTTACTGAAATGTATATTAGTTATGAACTAAAACATCTTGGACCTAATCATTATATATATGTTTCGTATAGTAGCCGGTGGGTTGGATGGAGAATAAAGATCGAAGCGGTTTAAGGGACCTTATGTCCAGCTTTGGGCCAACCAGACTGTTGATGATGATAAATGTTCGTATTCGGAATAATTTTAATATTAGTAGAAAGTTAATTTTTCAAAAATTCTTCCTCTTTCTGCGTAAAATGATATAGTCGGATTTTTTTTTTTTAATTATATGATATTCTTTAAAAATATGGTCTCTTATAAAAGCCGGGCAAATCGATTTTTCCTGGAGTCGTAAAACCATATAAAGCTGAGGGATTTTAACAAAAATTTTCAAAATTTTTGGACCAGGGAATTATAGGTTTGTTATATACTTTGTTGTCCGTGATAGCGTCCCGGGAAAAATAGGAAAAAAAGATTTTACGTATTCTAAGTAACTTTCAGTTACAGCTATTTTTAAGCGTAAGTCCCGCCCAAGGCATTCCCAAGGTTACCAGAAAAAAATATATTTAATCATCTAAAACCGGTTATTATGGTGGTTAAAACAGACACCCAATTTTTTTGTATCATCATTATCAGTCCTAAAATCCCTGTTGGGACGTAGGACGTCCCTCTTCTATTATGCCAAGACGGGACGACAGACGGCGGTTGAACCAACCACCGTCTTCCCCAAAACGTACGAATTTTGTTTAATAATGATTATTTAATTTGTTAGGCCATATGAAAAAAAATGTATTTTATATTGGGCTTAAGGTCTTAACAAAATATAATCTAAAAAATTATCAGTAAGTAAAAAGTACTGTTCAATTATATTATTCTATACAAACTAAAAGTATATTTATTCATCCACAACAAAAACGAATCTGGATGTTTTGAAAACCATATCTGACTGAATTCCAAGAAGTCAGATTGGGAACAAAGCAATGTTTACCCCAAAGGTTGCGCTCTCCAATATTTTGAATAACTCAATGATTGAGAACGCGCAGCTTTGTTTAAAGGTTACCATTACTGTTTGCCTTGACCTTTTCTCAAACCCAACGTTAAAATGTTTATTAATTATTAATGATATTTTTCAATATAAAATTAGAATTAACCAAAAACTTTATGCTAATTTATGTTTTTTACTTTAAAAGATTAACGTTTTTGTTAAAGATTAAAGGTTGAAAGAAGGAGTCAAAAGAGAAAAAAATATAACTTTATTCTTAAATTTATATTTTATTGAATTTGAAATAAATATTCCACATTGAAATGTAATTTAATTTAATTTCAATTTATATTGTATTAAAATATTAAATTAATTATATTTCATCATCATCATCATCAGCCTGTGATGTCCACTGCTGGACATAGGCCTCCTAATACACCCCATCCATTAGAGGGTTTTTTGGACCGTATCCCACCACGCTGGTCCAATGCGGGTTGGGTGGATGGGACCGACTTTTCACCTTCCCATCCGACCTGGACCATCTTACTTTTACAGACAATTGGGTAATCGCCCCAAATTCTCTAACCAACCAAAACAACAATAAAAATTTGTTAAGGTCCTCCCAGGATTTGAACCCCGACCCCGGTTTTCTAAGCCACACGCCTATAACCACTAGGTACAGGGTCATATTATATTGTAAAAATACTTATTTTAAATATAATTTTATGTAAAAAATTTTAGTAAAGGATTTATTTTCTTCTCTTTTACCAAAAAAACTTCTTAATGGTTGCAAAAACACCTTAGCGATAACATTTTTATTTATTAGAAAATTATAATTAATAAAAATATAGTATGAATTACTCAAATAATATAAAAGTTTCCTTATAGAGAACCAATTGTCATTTGCGAGGTTATTCTAGCGCCCTAAATCCATTTGGTCTAACAAGTAAATTAATTGAATCAGACCCTCTCAAATAATTAAAATTTTGAGCATGGGCCCCACGGTTTTAATCCAGTGATTAAAGCCGCAGGGCCATCCTACTTAATAGAGGTTTTGAAACATTTATTAATTAAAAAAGGTTAAAAATCAACCCTTATTTATCCGTAATCGGGCAATGTTATGGGTATTGCCACTTAGGCATATTAAACATGCGACCCATTTCCCTGGAACGAACTTATATACTAATAAGCTCCGGTCTAGAGGGCCGCCGTAGCTGGTGAATTTTTCCAGTCCGACTCAAGCTGGGACGGGATTCATAAGTCAATCTGCGCAGAAGATAAAATGCAAAAATTCCTATATGGGCACAGTCCAATGGGACAGGAACACTTCCTAACATTGTCCATCAAAGAAGAACATCCTCACTATATAGGCAATTAGATGTCTGTTTATTTTTAATAACATGATATTTTTATGCTTTAATTGTTTTTATTGCGAATTTTACTTTAAGGGATGACCAAAATAAGTCCGAGGCCAAACCAGTGGTAGCGTTTTCAAACCAAAAATAAGCGTATCCGTCCCCGTGAATAAAAATATTTTAATTAAACCCAGAAAACTAATACTAAAACAAAAGGGTTTTTAAGGTTGAACCACAAACCTCCGGTTTCCTGAGATTAACTTTGGTCTTTACGCCTAGGGGTTTTAAGGGCAGGTTTGTTAAATTAAATTTAAATTTAATAATATTTTCCCAAAGTTAAAGAAAACAAAGGTTTTAAAAAAAAAAAAAAAAAATAAAAATTTATAAATATTTGAAATTTATAATACAAATAAATTTTTATTTTTCCAAAGCAAATTTTGGTTCCGCAAAATTTCGGTTAAACTTAATTTAAAACTTATTAAATAAATTTAAAACCTTGTTTTCCCAAATAATATTTTTAATCCTTAATAATTTACAAAGCTTTGCCAACTTTTAAAAACCCATGTCTTTTAAATTAAGTAAATATTTAAAAAAAATTTTCAAATAAAGTTTTGAAATTCAGGGAATTAAATAATTAATTGTTTAAATTAAAAAGCAGGGTTGAATTAAAGAACAAAAAAAATTCATATTTTTAATTTGTAATGGGGAAAAACCGTTTTCCTTTTAAAAAATTTTTTTTTTACTTTATAATTTAATTTGGGACAATTCCTTTAAATTCTTTTAAATCAAGGATTTAAAAAGTAAAATTGGTTTAAAAAAAGAAATGAAACGGGTTAATTTAAACTTTTTAAATTTAAAACAAAATAAATTTCCGAAAATTCATTTTCTAATTTGTTATTAAAGGGCAATTAAACTTTTAAAATTTTTTTTTGTTCCTTTGTTTCAAACCCTAATTGTAAATTCTTTTTATTTCTAATTTTGCATGTTTAAAAAAAAAAAGCTTAAAATTTTTTTTTTAAAATATTTCTCTTTTAATCCTTATTACCTTTGTTTTAAAAGCAATTAAATTTAAATTTTTGGGCCAAACATTAATAATTAAAATTAACTATATTCATTTTCTTTGTACAAAAAAAATAAAATTTTTTTTATATTTTTTTGCTCCTTTTATTTGTTTCTTAAATTTAATTAAATTTTGTGGATTTTAATTTAACTTTAACAATGTTATTTTTTTTTAAAACCAATTCTCCAAAATATGTTTATTTCCCCGTTTCTTTTTATTGGTTGTTTTTGCCCTTCAAATTCCTCCGTGGTTTAATTTAAACTTATAATTTATTAACTTTTTCCTCAAATGGTAAATTATAAAATTGTTTTTTAATTTTATTTTGAAAAAAAATATTTAATTTTCAAATATTGGTTTTTAACTTGGTTTTTTAGGATAACAAACGTGGTGTTAAATCTTATCATCTCGAAACATAACGTTTTAAAATTTTTTGGTTTTTACCAACTTTCATCTTGTAGTTGTTAATAAATCTTAAATTCTTAACAGTACCAAGTTACATTTATGATAAAAGGTGGGAAAAGAAAAAACATCACCATATTAAAATTTTAAAAAAATTTTCCGAAAGAAAAAGGTTTAACTTAATTTTCTAACTTTCGATTTTATAGAAAGATATTGTTATTGTCTAAACTTTTAAAGCTTTAAATCTTTAAAAATTACCTCAAACTTACCTATGAATACAAAAAAAAATTGTGAAACGTAAAATATCTAACTTGGGTTTTAAATTAGTATTTAGTTAAGTAGAAAGTATGTTGCCGGAGTCGTAAATAAAATATTTTAACCATTAATTTTAAAGAAATTATTTTACCGATCAAAAAAGAAGAAGGTAATCAAATTGGCAGGTTTATCTTTTTTTATATATGTCACCCGTTGTTGTGCTCCAATTTTTTAAAATGTATTTTTATATAGTTTTATAGTTAGTTTATAATTTATTAGTAGTTTAATATATATTTAAGAATTAAAAAATTACGGCGTTAAAAAAACTTGAGCGATTAAAGTGAAAACTCAACCTCAATCTTAAGAGATAGAATAAAATTATTATTACCAATTGTCCTTCTTGGGATTGATTACAATAAATTCTGCAATAAACATGTCTATGTTTTAAACAACTCACAATAACCGTTTTAATGTAACCAAATTTAAAAAAAAAAAAAATCAAGGCATATTCAAAGCTCATTTAAGATAGTATAGTTTTAATTAACATTTAAAAGTTTTGCATTAAAAAAAAATTCTTTATTTTATTGAAAAAATGTCATAGAAATAACATTTTTAATTAAATGAATAATTTTAAAAGATATTAGAGGGTGTGGAAATACAGGCCGCGGAGTTTTGTTCAGAAAGTCAATTACTACCTGCTAATATTGCAAAATACGGTGGTTAAAGTTGTTTTTAAAATTTTAACAATTTAAAGTGATAAAAATTCCTTCGGTTGCAGAGGTTTTTGGCCTTAATCGTCGGGGTAATTTTTTAACCAAATAAATGTTTTGATAAATACTAGTCTGAAAACTTTATCAATCACTTTACAACGAAAACTTTAGATAAGTAACAATTAATATCCTCATTTTCTCGTTCATTGCCATCTTGAAACACACGCCACACAAAGACCCATCTCGGGACATATTCCCTCGGCTTTAGAACAAAGACTATTATTTCCATTGTCCGTTTACCTTTGTTGAAGATGTGATGGATAATAAACACAAAACCTAATTATAGAAAGATCTTATCAAGAAACCACTTCTATTTCTTTCCTTTTTATTTTCCAATTACCTTGTGATTTATAATATTAATGACAACAATTTCATATTTCTAGCTATTCTGGAACCGGCGGTAGCTTTTTGAATTCCAAAGGCAAGGAACCTTTGTTTCCATGCTGAATGAAGACACTTTAATTGGCTTTACTATGGTTTGCAAAGTTAGTTCAGGGGTTCGAAAACCCCTTCATCTAAAATGCAAAGATTTTTACCAAGTTTACGGGTAAAAGCTAATTAGGCTTAATATCATCAATAGCAGATAACAAGTTCAATCCTCAGTACTTATAACTTTATATTGTTTTACTATTGAGTTTATTTTAGGGTTTATAACAATTTTAAGAATGATTAAAAGGTAAAAATAAGTGTGTCTATAAGGATATAATATCACGGATTTTTTGGTCACTTAATATTTTTCCCGATATTTCAGACTCTTTCCACATGGTTCGGGGGAAACCAAGATGGGACGTATGTGTCTCAATATTTTCGAATAACTATCGGTTTTTTCTTAATTTTTAACATTGCTGTTGTCATATTATTTTATATTCTTCAAATGTCTGGGTTTGATTTTTAAGGATTTGATCTTAGCCCGGTTGGCAAAGTCCATCCTTTCCAATTAAAATTAGGGATTAGTTTTCAATATAAATAGTTTTCCGAATCATCCTTGGATAAAACCAAAAAATTTTGAAAAAAAAAGAAATCGATTTTTTATCAAGGATGTTTTTTGTTTAAATAAAAAGAAATAAATGTCTATAATTTGCAAGTTAATGATAATTTCAATTAAATTTGTATAACGTAAAAAGTGTCATATATTTTGGACAAATTATTTTTGGTCATAATTTATCATTATAACTCTAATGTATTGTTTAAAATTGTTAGCAACAGCGATTTGGGTCTATTTTTCATGCCATGCTATATAGTATATTCTCAAATCTGGTTAATACGGACAAAGCGGTGTTTTATCAAAACCCTGAAAATAGGGGTATTACCATAGGAAAGCTGCACCTTTGGCGATAACATATCTGGATTAACAAAATAATTTAATAAAACGTTGTTAAAATATGTATATATATTGAAGTTATACTTTTTCTAAGGACGTTAAAGAAACATTTTTAGGATGCGGCTTACGTCAGAACAAATATCACCTAAGTTGGCTATAGTAAATATTTAAAAGTTTTAGATGGTTTCACCTAAACCATCACGAAAAACCGACAACCTGAACTTAGCTGAAGTTAAATCTTGTTGTTTTCTTGTTACGGGGGGTTTTCTTTCTACAAACGAGAAATAAGGCGAAAGATTAAATTTCTGGAAAAAGACTTTTATCGGTTGCACCGGAGAAAAATTTCTAACCGTGTACATCCAAAAATAAAAACCAACTGTTTATTTAAAACTAGCGGGACCCGACAGACCTCGTTTTGTCCCAATGATTTGAAACGTTTTACATTTTTTTCCTAGCTATTATATGGTCGGGGCTTAGGCCATTGAAAAAAAATTAATTCAAACAAAATCGGAAAGCAAACCTTGATAGCTCGTGTTTATTTCAATATTTTTAAGGACACCAAATTCAAATTCCTAAATTGAACCCATTGAAGATTAAACTTTTTCAACATCCTTTGTCTAGTCAATATCGGTTATCAGATGAGAATATAATAATTATGTAATAAGCTGGGACGTCGGAAAATGGGAATTTTTGAAGAAATTTGAAACTGTTGGACTTTAATATTAAAAGCGACAAATTGTTTCTCGAATGAAAATTGAATACAGGGATCCTTCTTAAGCTTGGATTTTGAAACAATGCCTTTGAGAATTTTTCATAAAACACTTATACATATCCTTTTCATTTTACACCCTTTATTACTTTGTATACTTGTCTTTAGTTACAACATACGAAAATTTGAAGTCATCTGTACCATGCTGGTATGTATTTTTTGGTAAGGAATAAACGGAAAGCTACCACCTACTTTGGAAAGTTAAGTTCACCTTAAATAACATATTTATATTTATTACTAGAAATAATTAACCACTTGGCCGGTATCGCCCCTTGCTGGGGAAAAAACAATTATGTAGCTCGGTGTTTTCTGGTTTTTGTAGAAAGTAAATAATTTTAACAAAAATCTTCCGGATATCCCTTTTATCAAGACGGCTGGCAGTTTAACACAAATACGGAAAATATTGATTTTAAATTAATGGAAATGGATTTTTATATATAATTTTATTTTCTATATTGCCCGTATAAAATGTACTCCAAAATACCGCCTACCCCAATCAATTCAACAAATGAAAGAAAAGCTTTACTTGTTGCGTAACACATTTAAATTTGTTTATTGTTATCATCATGTATCAACAAATTACTACTGGCGAAAGGTTGGCCGTACGGTTACTGTACAGATATCAATTACTAAAACACAATAGGAGGATAGGATGACTACAGGTTTGCTACTGATGAGCTGGGGCATGACAATACTGATTATGCAGTATACAATTTGTGATACAGTTGGCATTTAGACTCCAGAAGTTGATATTAATCGAAAGGACTAAAGCTAATTTGGACGCATTATTGATGTTGCTAGTTGTCGACTATCATTCAGGGCTGACATTGCGATAATTTATCAATAAAAACGTTAGATGTATTATACCCACTTCAAGTCTCCGTAGGTTGCTTGGTTTTACAGACAGCAACATATTTCTTATCACATCTAAAGCATTTTATGAGTTGTTTTGTTTTCAATTTATATCAGCACTTATAACCAATGCATACACATATTTAATATATCTTTACAAGCTGTGTTCTGAATTGTTTATACATAGCATATGATAGAGTATTTTTAGGTATTAAACCTCCACCAGCCTGATGCACCTCCATGGCCCCGTAGTGGCCAGGGCGTTTCCCACTCCAAAAACTGCAGGGGACTATACAAATTTAAATGTTGTTTACTAGTTGGTTTTACAGTGGATTGTCGTAAAGTGATTGACATCAACAACAATTCATAACAGACCCTAAACATACATATATACGTCAAAGAAAACATAACCTTATGTATGCTATTTCACGTGGCTAGTGATTACATTCAACTTTACATTGTTTTATATAGTACTACGTGTAAAAAACAAAGTCATAGAAATAAACTTAAATATTTAAAAACTACATAACAGTTTTTGATGCATTTTTTGTTGTATGGTGCGATTGAAGAAGGAAACACTATGTATAATTCATACGCATAACATCTAATGAAAACGCTGATAACTTTACTTTTCTATCATTTTCCCACAGATTAGGTATCAGCATTACCACAATGTGGATCGGACGGTTACTAGTTTTCATATAGTATTTTGTTTTAACTTCAAATTTCATATATGACCTTTACTATTTATTAATTTAAGGGTCGATAGTGGGAGCAGTTTCTCTCTTTAGAAAATCTTAAAACCAACTCATAACTCGAAACTCATTCCTTTTCCCCAAATCTAATATTAAATTTGGGCGTTTCTTGGCAACCCGTTTGGCGTAGTGGTAAATGACCAACGCTTTGCACGGTGTTGTTTATGGCTGAAGACATGATGTGTTGATATGTGTATATATAAAAAAAATATAAGTTTAGTAACGAAAATGAACTTGCTTGTCCTTATTTTTTAAGTCAGTTTAAGACTAAATTAGAAGTTAAGTGTTACTGGCCATAAATAGACATTACATATAGTACATAAATTTAATTTACGTTCTGCACAATGGTGTGACATAGATACACATACATACATATTATTAAGACGTTAATTTACATGAATAAAATTGCATCTTTAACAATATTTATCATCATAAACCTGTGATAGTACACTGCTGGACATGGCCTCCTAAATACACCCCCGATCCATGAGAGGGTTATGGACCATATCCATCCATGATCCAGTGTGTTTCCTCCATGTGGACCGTCTTTTTACACGCCCCTCCGACACATGGATCATCTTACGCCACCAATTGGGTGGTGATCAGCTGGTGCCCCAACCAACTAAGGAAACAACAATGAAAATTTGGCCAGGTCACAGGATTCAGACCCACGACGTCCGGTTTCTAAAGCACGCTCATACCGCTAGGCTGCTGGCAGTGATTTTCATAATTTATTGCTGTGCTTGGCCAATAGGCTTGAACCATAATTTTATATATTTAAGTAACTAGCTGTATCCCGTGACTTCCATCTATGTGCTAAGATATAGATCTTTTCAAAAAAATTCTAAAACGTAGCCTAATTTGCTAAAAAATTTGATTTTCAAATGACTGATTGCTGGTTCGACAAAGTGGAGGTTACTGTCCATGGTGGTATACTTTCCTTTTGATTCTTATCGCTATCTTTAAGGATTGTGATATAATTAACAGAATGAACAAATTAAAAAAAAATGTTTTAGTACAAGTACCAGTTATATTTCTTTACGTATTGGGTTTTAGGACGATTTTTTTAATGTCTGGCTCGGAACCGAACTATTTTTAGTACCTACTGGGCCAGTATAATATGACATATTTTTATGTGATATGTTAATATTTTTGTATTTTTACAATTGCCACGTGGATGTATAACAGACGGTGGCAAACAAAATACCGTCGTTTTTTCGACAACATTGACCCAACGTAACATGGTTTTTTTTGCACTAGCTGCTCCACTTTCGTTTTCAAACACGGCTGCCGGAATTATCTATTTTGCTAATTTGGGGTGAACGTTTTTAAGTTAAGCTTCGTTAAATATTAACTATATAGCGCATATTTTTAATAACTGCCTCCGTAACTGGTGGTATGGGCATTTATTGCCTTAGAAACTGGAGGTGTTGATTTGTATTGGGATAACCAACAGGGGAGGCTATGTCCAGCAGTGGACTGTAAAGGCTGATGATGATGATGTTGATGATGATGACTACATATCACACTCTCAGCATTGAAACAAATACTATTATTTCTATTGTATATATTTTCTGTGTTGAATAAATGACCAGAACAGTTACACTTAGGTGGTCGCATCATGCTAGAAGATATTTATACCATTTGATGGTATAATTGTATTAAGGAGTCATATTTGTTAAGGCTGGAGGCCTTATTTTTTACACATAATATCACTTAACCCTTCACAAAGTGTATGATCAATTATGCCTTAACTGAATATAATTACTAAAACTTATATAATTTTGCAAAATAAAAGTATAGCAAAATGAAAGAAAAGCATTTTGGTATGATTTTTTATTTTAGCTTTTTTGTTTTTAAAAGCTAGCTAGTAAATTTGATAGCCTGAGATAAGCTTTATTCTATCAATCTGTAATTTAGAAACTAGCAAAAAGTTTTTATTATAAAATATCGTGAAAAAAAATAACTTATAATTTTAACTGTTCTCATATACTTTAAAGTAGTTTAATAATTATATATCGGCCACATAAAAATTTAAAAGTTTTAAGTCTTTTTACGGGTACGATCTCTTGTATATGCTATAATATTAAGTGTAGCAAATATATAGCAAGGCCCAATTGTGAATTAGTTTATAGTTATTATATTCAACACTTAATCCAGTTGCAACTTTTGTTTTATTATTATTTACCAACTTTATCCTCTCTATAATACTTTGTCGTATTTATCTAGAGTAAATCACAGTTAATACGGACAACCTGCCGTTTATATGGCGCTCCTGACAAATGGGGCATTATCATCAGCCACAAAAGCACGAAGGATCGCTTTTGAGATATGTCGACTATATGCCTGTCTTTTATGCAGCCAGGCAAAACGGTCACGCCGGGGCTTGTTTTTAAAAACATCTGGCTGATGTGAAACACCGATGATTAATGAAGTTTTTAATTATCGTGGACCAACAGAGTGACAGAGGCCCGGTCACATAAGTCATAGACTGACGACGCGGTCGGAAAGTTCTGGAAGTGGAGACAAGGCTCGGCAAACCACTACAGCAGATGCGGGTATTAACATTCACCGAGCAGCCGGTGTGGGTTGTATGAAAATAGTCAGAGATTTAAAAGAGGTGACGCACATTAGGGAGGCCTAAGTCCAGCAGTGAACACAGGCTGATAATAGTAAGTGATGATGTGAAGCAGGCTAATGAAATAATATTTTGCGTTTCATGCCCCAGTGGTAATATATAAAAATATTAGATGTTTTCTAAAAAGAAATAACCTTAGTTACTTCCACTTACAACAGCTGTCTTCAGTAGAAGTCCGACAAATTGGACGTGCTTTTCCAGATTAGATTAGAGACAGCGTAAATGAGCCAGAATATAAACAAACAAGCCAAAAATCTAAATAATATTTCGTTTGGTTTATGTATCAGTTATATATCACTACATAATCATTTCATGGATTATTTTGGTTTCACAATTTGACACAGCATTTAATTTTATTTATAGATAGTAATAATTTAAATTATAAATATGTTAGTGAGCCACAATTTAAAATACATTATACATAAAAATTTAGCGATACGTAATTCGTAAAATAAAAATATATTGTTTTGATTAAATTATTCTGCTGAAACTAAAATGTATTTATTCAACCACAATAAAATAAATAAATATGTTCGAAAACTGATAAATACACACATGCTGATTGAATTCCAAAGAAGTCAGATTAGGAACAATTGGGAAGATTTTATTTATTAAATATACTAAAAGGTATATAAGAAGATGAGCATTTAATATGCAGTCAGACTCTTAACATTATCGAAACTAATTTAGGAAAAACTACGGGAACAAATCATTTGTTTAAGAACATATGTTTAAATAGTCAGCGTACAATTATATTCAAATTTGAATATAAATTTAATTATAAATCAATAATTGAATGTCTTCCTAGTCGATTCCGACTACGGCGTTGATCTATATTAGCAATAAGCCATCTGCTGGGAGATAATAATGGTGCACAAGTGTACGTGCAATCACACAAGTTCCTCCTTCTTCCTTTATACGCTCAAAACCCGATGGACGGATAACGTCAAGACCGGAGATATAAGGCGCAGGACCGGCGCGACATGCCCATCCGGTGCATGTATCGTATTCATACTTTACAGGCAATCAGGTGGTCAGCCCGCATAGCGCTAATCAGCTAAGAAAAATAATGAAAGTTGCTTTGACTTCCGCAGGTTCGAACCCACGACATCGGTTCCTGGGCGCATGCATCGCTACCACCACCAGCTGAGCAGTTACATCAAGTAGCGAATTTCAGAAATTAAACTACAAAACTACTTATTAATAATTGATGTTATTGATATCAAATGCAATATAAAGTAAGAATAATCTCAAAACTTTTATTATGATTTGTTTTTTTGAACCTATAAGAAAATATATTTTATTCTATAAATTACATATGTCATTGACTTTGGAAATAAATATATATATATATATATATGTATATATTTTATATGTTTATTATTAAAAAGAAAAGTATACTCTGATTCGTGTTGTGAATTCATGAGAGTACTCCTTCTTTACCCACATCAGCCTGGCTCCACGCGTTCTCTTTGTCTACTGAACACTGGTGTTGGAAAAAGTCAAAAAGGATTTCGCTTACTGAACGAATATTTTAATTAATGAATTCTCATATTCACATTGTAATGTAATTTGTGACAATTAACATTATATTCAAATTGTAAATGTTAAAGTTTTTAGAAATGGATTTATGTTCTTTACTGTTTTACGCAAAAACTTTATAATGGATCGCAAAACATCTTAGCAGTAACATTGTCCTATGTATTAAAATTATAGGTATAATTAATGAAACTATAGTACTGATTACTCGAAATATTATAGAAGTGTCATCTGTATGATACTACTGTCATTTGCAAACCATTCTGGCTACAAATATTTGTATACATTGGCTTAACAAATGAGTTATGTGTATTCATATCCTCTCGAATATGCATTTACTACTTTGTTATGATTTAATCCATAACAGAGGTTTATAAATATACAAGGCACAACAATCCGTGAAATGCTATGGACATTGCCACTTAGGCATACTAAACATGCGACCTATATTTCTAGAAAGGAACTTATAGACTAATAAAACTCCAGTTCAAACGGGTTTCTTGAAATCTATAAAGGCTTACTCCGTAGCTGGTAAGATATTTTCAGTCGACTCAAACTGCAGGTGCGTTAATAAGCCATCTGCGTAGTCCAAATACATACAGAAATGACCGTACTTCTATATTACACAGTCAGCGGACGGCTCACTCCTACATCTTATGTACCCATCCAAAGAAAGAGCATCTTACTAATTCACAATAGTTTTATGTTTGTAATTGTTTGTTTGTTATTAGAATTTTATAATAAGAGATGACAAAAAATAAGTCCCGCTGAGTTGCTTTCGCCGATTCTTACTAGGTCAGAGGCCGAACCAGTGGTAGCGTTGTGGCAATCAATAAATAAGTGTATCAGTCCTACGTTGATCAAACATCTCAACACTCTCATAACTGTACCAGCCGTCGCCGAGCTTTGCAGAATACCTTTCATAAAAACCCACTAGCTAAAGTTTTAAAAATACGATGAGTGTTGAAAATTAATCAAATAGTTTCATTCTAGTTGGATAGTTTAAATTAATTAATTAGTTTATTCCAAAAGCAGGGTTAACTGCAAATGATATAATCGGTTAAATTCATTAATTTTATCGCTATATTTATTATATTTGTGACCTAAATATTTGCGTAAATGAGAGCATTTTTTAATATTATATATAACTTACAGCTTTGATCACTACTAAACATGTTTTGTAATAAATCTACGTATATTGAATAGTAAAAAATTAGGTTTAAATATAATTTCACTGTAAAATCAGAGTAACTTAAACATGATAGTTAAATAAAACAGCAGACTAGAGTTAGAAACAAATGAAAGCTACATTTCTAATTGTAACCCGCAATAATCACAAGTCTCTCTTGTAAAAAGAATAGAATTTTGTTTCATTTACGTGTCGATGAACCCTAATTGTTGGGACGACTCTTTGCTTTATTAAAATAAAGAAAGTTTGTAAAGCATGGAAAAAAACGGAATGACGTTATTTAATAGTTTTAATTTACACAAAATATATTCTCTGTAATCTTGTTTACCATTTGACTTATAAGAACGCGTTAAACTTTAAAGTTTTTTTGTTTGTTGTTTCCAAATACTACATAATTAAAATCTAATTGTTACATATTCTATTTTGCATGCTTTATAAAAATAAGCGAAAAATGTCTGTCCTTATATTTTTGTATAATCTTATTATTACAAAAGGCTTCATTAATAACTAATTGATCAATTTACGCTTATTGTTCTTTGTTCACGATTAAATTACGCTTTCGACACACATAAGTTTTTATTTCCCGTTTAATGGTTGTATTCATGCATTTAATTTCTCTGTGGATTTTATTTATCAGTGATCAATGATTTTACTTTCACTTGGAATTGATCACATTAAATATTGATCTAATATTATATAATAAAGTTATATAACATTAGTTACCGACCATTATTTATATAACTTTTGCTGCAAGTTATTAATCATAAAACGGATTTGATGTATATCGGAAAGAAACTGTATTTATTATATGTGGTCTGAATTACAGGTTTTTTTTATTATTTTTAGGATAACTAAACGTGTTACTTTAATTTATTCTCTCCAAAAGATTCAATATTCATTGTTCTGCTATCTTATTTCTATGTTGAATATAAATTACAAAAATTTGTACGATGTAACTTTAATACGCCTTAACAGTACCAGTTATATTTATGATGAAAAGTGTATAAAGAGAAAAAAAATGAGAAAACAAAAATATTTTGCAGAAAATAAGTTTTCAGCGTCATTTTGTAACTTTCGGTTTCGATATTGCTATTGTCTAAGCTTATAAAATTTCATCTTACAAATAGAATCTCAAATTTACTATATCAAAACAAAAATAGTTTTGTGAAACAGAAAATATCGTACAAATGTTTCAATCTGTTTAAACCAATAATAAAATTCAGAAACGATTTTAAACGTTTGTGCCATTAAAATTGACGGAACTTTATAGCAATCACTGACACACAAACGCAAATGAAAATTCTGAAAACTGGACTAAATTTTATTATACATTTAGTACAGTCTCAGTAATGAGAGAAGACTATATATAAGTTTTTTGATTCGCTGCCACTGCTTGAGCTTGTAACAAAGTGGTTAATATACATTACTTATGTTCATGATGTGAAAAAAAAACAACAAGACTACAGACCGTCAGGTTTCTGTAGTTTTTTATTAGTATTTAGTTAGTTTATATACGTTAGTTAGTTAACTGCCTCCATGTGGCCTAGTTGTATGGGCATGTGCTTTAAAAAGCTGAAGATCGTGGGTTCGAATCCTGCAGGGACTCAACAAATTTTCATTTGTTGTTCCCAGTTGGTTGGGGCAATTTGGGCCCGATCACCCGATTGTCTGAAAAGTAAGATGATCCATGCGTTGGGGCATGTAAAAGTCAATCCCTGGAAACCAACCCGCATTGGACCAGCGTGGCGGGATACGGTCCAAAACCTCCTAATGGATGAGAATTGTATTAGGGGAGGCCTATGTCCCGGCAGTGGTTGTACAGGCCTGATGATGATGATAGTAGAGATGATGATGATGGTTATAAGAGTACGTTGCTGAAGTTGTTAGACTTTTCTATCCATTTATTCGTTCCCTCAAGTAATTTTGACCGACTTTTTTTTTTAAAGAAGGAGTATTCAGTGGAGCGTATGTTTTTATGTACAGTCGGCAAAATAAATAATTTGGCCGGGACTGTCTAAAAACACTACAAAGATCTCATGTATAATTTTATTTGTTAATGTTATTATTACCGTTTCATTGTTTCAGGTAGTTTGTTTTTTATTTTTATACTATCAATCAAATTACTACATTAATTAACTGAAACTAAAATAGCATAATTTATAAAATGTAAGTAATATTAGTTTAAAAAGAAATACAAAAATAATATAGAAAAGTCAATATTTACTTGAACTACCTTTAGCCACGCTATCAAAGCTTTAATTCTGCGCAGCATTATATCAACCTCAAAACTGTATTGTCTCACACATTGAGCATGATGATTCCCACATTAATAATTCTTTCTAGAAGCTGGGTTTTTTTTTGTTGGTGATCCCACATCTTTAGCCCTTCTCTTTTCATCATCTCCACACACATTTAATTGGGTTCATATCAGGGCTATTACCCGGCCAATCAACAGAGGAATATTTTGTCCAAAAGCTATAACAGACCGAGTGTGGTGTGGCAGGGAGCTCCATAGCATAGTAAATGGTTCATTTAAAAACCATTCTCAGAGCTGTGGGAGTCAACCGATTTTGTACTGATCTTGCCCTTATTATTTCTTTTGGAAATGCTTGAACGTCCAGTACCGTGCCGCTATTTGGCTGAATAATTCGTAAGTTTGTTGGGATGTTTAACTAAAAAAGAAATTAAATTTAAAATGCGGAGGCGAAATCACACTGACAATTTCGTACAGAGAACTCCATTGCTGATATTGCGAAAGTAGTTGTACGCTGTTGAAATCAGTAATATTTTTGTTAAAATTCAACAAACAAATAAATTTGGCCTCAACCGTAAGGGAGTAATTCTGGATGACAAAAAAGCCTCTAAAACTTTTCAATCGCATACAGCAGAAACTACGGATAGTAACAATTAGTATCCTCTACATTTTCACCATTCAAACGCCATGTTGAAACACACGCCACAAAGACTTCATCTACATATCTCACACTCTCGGCGTTTAGAACAAAACTATTATTTCCGTAATAAATTTCTGCTTTGTTGAAGATCTGAACATTTGATGTGGGAAATCATCATCATCAATATATTTAGTCACTGCACCATATTCCTCCCTAATGAACGCTTTCTCCTAAGTGGGTTTTAGGGACCTCGGCATCCCACCGCTGGTGCAATGCGGACCTGGTCATTGGACCAGTCAAGGTCATCAACCTAGCCAGCATTGGCTGGGTTGGTGGGTTAATGAACTTTACATGCCCATTCAACGCATGGACTGTGCGCACTGAGCAATTGGGTGATCAGCTGGAATTGTCCTAACCAGCTGGAAAGAACATTAACACAAGTTTCCCGCAGGAGTTCAAACCCGACCTCCAGTTTATAAAGCTTAGCGGTGTTAGCTCTAGCCGTATTGTCTTGCGGTCCATGTCAACTGGAGTCACGGGGCAGTGTCATTGCCTTGTCAGGAATAATTCAAGTACCTACAACTACATACCTATATACAATATCGAGGCCTTCACCAAAGGTATTTATACTCCAGGCACCAGATCAGCTCTTCTTCCGCCTATCGCTCAGGAAATATGCCGAGACATTGTCAAAATACTAAAAAAAAAAAACATCACAAAATTGTCAACATAACAGTGTCATGTATCCGCAGCCTTGCTTGTGACTATGAATGGCGAAATAGTCTGAACCATATAAGTGCACCAAATCCGTAAAACGTAGATTTAATATTTTAAGTTTTAATATTTCATTTTTAGAGTTGAAATATTTAAAGTTTTGTATATAATAAATAAAGGGTCAGCGATGACCCGCATTGATACAAAGTACATAGAATGTGTTGTCGTCACACCTCCACAGTGTTTACTTGTACCCCCTAATATGAGGTGTTGGCCGTCTCAGAGTAACAAAGGACAAACCTGCTCATCCTTTGAATGCCGAGCGTAGGGAAAAGGACTATTGTGCCTTTTTCCACGACAGTATTCGTGTCGGGAATAGTGTAGTCCTTTGTGCAAATCCGCTGAATGGTCGGGAACGGCGGATACAGACGTAGGGTCTCTGAAAAGGGAACGAAGTTTGTTTTAATATTTGTGTGTGAGCAACCTTTTCATTTTCTTCATGCGTACTAGTCTATGAAAAATGCCTAAATTTATCGTAATGATGAGTGATTTTTTTAATACATCAAACAAATATTAAGGAAAGAGATTGAGATGGAAGAATAACTAAATATTTAATGACCAACATCCTCAATACAGTTTTCTTACGAAGAATCTAAAAAATAATTAAACGTAGGTTGTTTAATTAGCTGAACACAACTTCCATTGATTGCAAGATACTGCTCATAAGCCCGGGCCATATGCAGTAAGTTTTCTGTTTAGTTGTTTGATGCTGTATACATGAGCTCACCATCGCTCCGATGATAGAACGATGATTACTGTACATGCACCAAACAATCTATCTATCCAGCTTATACGAAAGCGATAGTGTTACTTCTCCCCAATCTTTATACATATACACGCTTCTTTGACACATCTAGTAAAGGTAAAGTTTCAGTACAAGCAACCAACATCTTCTGCCTTGTATCATGTTTCCATGTAAGTCAAGTCTGGGAGGACTTTATACGAGACATCTTTCCTTCATTAGCTTCTTCATTACATGAGCCTCCTTCTCATTTTATCCTGGATTTCTGATGGGCGGCCGTTCAAGAGAAAGAAGGCGAGGAGTTGACGAAGTGGTTTCAGAGCCGCCGAGTAAAATGATGAAGGCGTTTGCTGATATCACCATGTCCGCTATAAAGAATAATGATTACTACAAATTCAGATTAGAAGTGCAACAAAACTTATTTTATTGAGACTTCTTTGTCACTTCTTCAGTCATATCAGTAAAGTATGAAGTGTAAAATAAATTAAAAAATAATAAAAATAAGTAGGAAGTACAGGAGTAAGTGTAATATAAACTTAAATACGTTTAAAATCCAAAGTAATACGAATTTACCATTGCACGTACGTCACAGATAATGTAACAAAAAATGTGTCCAACTAAAATATAAAAATAATCATAGACATGTTGAAGGCGATATACAACACAAATTTTTTAAAACAAACCGGCTGTAATGGATACTTGAAGGAATAACTGGAAACACAAAAACAATCCTACATGCAGATTTACATTCTACCGTCCTTGTTTAAGAACGTATTTCGATGGCATATTTGCTCATACCAATGGACAGATCGCCGGAGTAACATCGACATTAAAGAGGAACGCTTGAGAATTACATTAGTGAGTACAATGCCCAGGGATTACATCACCAGAGTAAGCGTATTTAAAATTTATGCGTAAAAATAGAGCGTATCAAGGAAGTTTTGCGTTTTTCTTTTCCGTTTCAGTTTTCTTAATTATTAAAATTATAGCAATAATTATACAATACAACTAAAATCATTAGTATACTGCAGTACTTCCCAAAGAAGGTGGATTTTTACCCCGGTCTTAAGATTTAGTTTGACCATTCTATTTTAATAAGTAGCTCTAATATAGCTACTACTGTGTTTATACGGTTGAATTTTTTCAACATGAGGTCTTAATTGGTAAGTAAAGAAAATAACAATAATACGTCGTGAGAAATAATGCGACTTTATGACAGAATAAGGACAGAAGGATAGGAATTTGGATTTTTGATTGGATGTTCACCGGTAATATCTCGAAAATATCATAGTTTTAAAAAAGGATAAGCTGGAATCGCGGAGAGATATCGAGCAAATATAGCACAGTGTAATTGATTTATAACACATATCAGTGAGGATAATTTTAAATTGTATTTCCAGAATCAGTCATAGTTTATTGAACCTAATTGTATCCACATTATTAACAAACTAGAGACCACGTTTTTATAATGCACTGCACCAAGGTCATAATATCATCTTCTTATTTCAGGACGTTGTCCCCTTTAACATTATTTGTTTTTGTCATCTCCTTCTTGGAGGCCGTAATCATCAGCCTTCGATAAAAGTCACCGCGTTTCTCTTGTTCAGCTGTTGAAATTAAATAAAATCAGTAAATTATCTCTTTCAGTTGCAAACCGCAAAATAACCCATTATCAAATGCAAATGCTTCTGATTAAAATACTTACATTTTATAATGACACAATAGAAAATTAACAATAATAAACTAAGCTTACATGCGGATCCCATTATTGCTGACACTGGAATTAAAGAATTAATGCACCATATTATCGAAATCTACCAGCGTTAGCCACTTGTGTAAATAGGGTATATTATTTTCTTTGAAAATATTAAAAAATTTCAAGAAAAATAAATTTAAACAACTCGTTTGTTGGAGTACATTAATAAGTATTCTCAAATCTCAATAATTAATGTAAACCAGTTTACCTAACTTTCTTTCAACAAAATATTTTAATTTATTTACCTTTTAAAATTTTTGATAAAACACGGTGTAAAAACTGAACCACTCTCCCCTGGATCAGAAGCACACTGGTCACGATATTATGAAAATCATGGCTCTTCTTCGAATGATTTCTTATGCGGAAGAAATGTACAACGCTGGCCAAAACTGGCGCATAGTTTTGAAAAGTAATTTAATAAATAAAACACTCAAAAAAGTACTATTTAAAACCAAAATTAGAATCTTATCTACATAGAGATTTCACAAGTATACAGAACAAATTTTCTAAGTTTAATATGTTATACAAATAACTATTTTCACTAACTTTTGTAAAGATTTTTAAAAGATCTATGAGGCTTCACACACATAAAAGTGTGATAACTTTTGTACAAAAACGAATTAATCATAAAATAAAAAATGTCAGGAAAAGTACTTCTGGCAAAAAAAGTCGGACTTTAAAAGAAATTCAGAGCCCGTAACAAAGAAAACAGTTACCTTACTTCTCGAATATATTAAACGAGAGTCATTCATAAAACGCCTGTAGAAGCGTACAGCAAATGGATCGTGGATTGTCCATTACATTTGCTTTTCAGTCAAATGCAAGGGGTACTATAGCACGTCTGCTGTACCAATCTCCTTCAATCTTTGAGAGTTAATGACAGGGGCTTTGTTAGTCTGCCTCTTCCATCTCCCTTCATTGTCTTGACTATATGTATGTTGTTCGGGTTTTTGGTATCGAGGAATCTCACGCAGTGAAGAAACTCTTTGAATCTAACCTAGACTAAGAATCGCTGATAAAATGTTTACGAAATCAATATTGACCCAGTTTTTCTCTCAATACATATTTAGAAATAGTATTTGTGTTCATAAAAATAAAATGATTTTGTAAAACATTGTGACACACATAATATAAATACTAGGAGCCAGCATAAATTGTATTTGAAACTGAAATAGAAGGTATTAAGAAATCTTTAATGGGACAATATGTACTCTTCCACAGCAAATACTGACGATTCAGCTTTTATCTGTAAATACCTATTTACCGGTGGTGGGTCCCCTGTTTACAGGGAGACCGTCTGGAATTGAGCACGCGAGCCTATTTCTGCCGCGAAGCAGTAATTATGCAGCACTGCTGTGTTCGGCGTTTGAAGAGCACCGTAGCCAGCATAACTACTGGGCTCGGCAGACGCACCCTATGTCTCACGGTAGGCAGCGCGTTGGCGATACCTGGTATTGCCAATGTCTATGGTGTCAGTGACCGCTTTTACCATCAGGTGGCCCGACTGCGCGTCTCTTACCGCAGCCATAAAAAAAAAAAAAAAAAAATAAATTTAAAAAGTTATGCAAAAGGAACGTTTGTATGTTAAAGGATATTATTGTTGTAATGACTGCGATACGGTAGCACACCCTGGTAATGAACTATTTCGCTCCAGAGCTATTCAAAATTAGTAAAGTGCAGGTTTTATGTAAAAGTTTTGTAAAATTTATTGAAGAAAAGGGGAAAAAAAAGGTCCCGCTGAGTTTTGCCGGTTCTTCTCCAGGTCAAGAAACTTCCGCCATAGAACCGGTGTTAGATTATTTGACAATCAGCGCAAGAAAGTACAGTAACATATTGAATAAAGATATTGACTTTTGGCTTTGACTTGTGCAGTGTTTTTCGATCAGTGGAAGCATTCCTCTCAGTTTATTTGGGCTATAGATGAAAAATTCTAATCAATTAGTAGGAATACATACCATTGGGTTAAATGTTTTACATTATAGAAATATAGTTTCATTGGTTTAACATTGTTTAATGCTAATTGCTTAAATTTATATTTTCGTTAAAACACATCTTGCCCATACCCTTGTTTAAAACTTATGAACTGTCTATATAACAAATTGTGATCGATTCCTTGGGTTCTTGATTAACGTGTTTTAACGAGGAAGGCAGGGGTTTATTATTTATTTGTTTTGTTCAGGTATTAAAAATCATTATTCAAATTTACACAACTTTAACATTATTTATCAGCCATAAACAAATCCTTCAATAAGATGAATCGGCAATCAATTAAAAGAGCAAAACAAATCAATTTATCTGCTCAATTTCACCAAGTTATAAAGCTTTCATCAAAATCATTCAATAAAGGAAAACACAGCAACTTTACCATCAATTTTGTTGAACACTTAATTGTACCATGAGATTTAATTCAGAATCAAGACTCGTCCTCGATTACACTTTTATAAATCAATTGTTGATTAAATTTGAGCCGGGATTAATTCTTTAAAAGGAATTAGTTCCAAATAGACACTTCGTTGTTTCCTATTAAATGTGCTCCAGTAGGCGCAAAAATCCGAAGTTGCGAAGACATGAAATAAATGATGACTTGATAAAGTGACTTCGCCATCAGGATATTTTGTTTGACTCATTAAGCCAATTATTTTCAAGCCAAAAGCTATCTTTATTTTCAATAATAAGTATTGCACAAAACGTCAGGGTCAAAAACAATATGGGTGCAGCTGAAGTGTAATTTTTTTCGTATAAAAATCCGTATTCCATTAATAATTATTAGTTGCTATATATTCTACAATATGTACGATTTAAATCAGGCACATAATAACTAATGTGCTTATTAGATATTATGTGCAAAACAGTTTAATGGGTACATCATCCCATATATTATACCAAATAGGACTATACTAGTAACATAATAGCGTAAGAACAACCGTTTAAGTACATAACTTGGCCAGAGTGGTACTTTTGTCTGAAAATAATTTTAGCATAAATAGGGTGTGGGTTCCAGATCACGAGATGCCATCGCTGTTTTTTGGTAGGTTAGAGACGTTGGGCCTATCACCCCAATTGTTAGAAAAGTAAGATGATCCATGCGTCCGGTGGGCAGCATGAAGTCAGTCACTACAGAGCGCATTAGAGCAGCGTGGACTTTGATAGGTTAAAACCACCTAATGGAGGCGCAGGGGCATAACTCATTGGACTAACACAGGCTGATGTTGATAAAATAAATTTAAAATTCAAAATATCTTATTATTGTATGGAATATGGTAAACACTAATGAAACATAGTACACAATCATAAAGACTTTATTCGATAAGACTCTTTAACATTTAATGATCAACACTGACAGACGACCAGAAGCAATAGTGATACTTTCTGCTCACTTTAGAAACCAAGCGTAAGTGCCGCAATCAAAAACTCACCGCCCTGAGGCATGCTATGTCTCATTTATCCATCAATTACTCTGATCATTTCACCCTAAAACTAAAATTACATTAGTATTTTATGAACTCAATACCACCGAAGAAGTACTTTTCCCAGATGTTGGAGAAATAACTCCTAAAAAGATACAACATAATTTTTAATAATTTTGCTTTCCGAAAATCGAGATATTTTAAAACCTCAGCTACCACTCGTTTCCCACAGGAACAGGAACCCGCCAATGGATCAACTTCCTTGTGAGAAAAAGTCTCATCCGTCAAATGGTGAAATCGTTCCCACAGATATAATCAACTCAGATCGCATTACAACCAGCGCGTGTGCGTTGAAAAGACTGATGGCACCTGAGATGAATAACAAGTGAGTTTATTGTTATCATCATGTATCAACAAATTACTACTGGCGAAAGGTTGGCCGTACGGTTACTGTACAGATATCAATTACTAAAACACAATAGGAGGATAGGATGACTACAGGTTTGCTACTGATGAGCTGGGGCATGACAATACTGATTATGCAGTATACAATTTGTGATACAGTTGGCATTTAGACTCCAGAAGTTGATATTAATCGAAAGGACTAAAGCTAATTTGGACGCATTATTGATGTTGCTAGTTGTCGACTATCATTCAGGGCTGACATTGCGATAATTTATCAATAAAAACGTTAGATGTATTATACCCACTTCAAGTCTCCGTAGGTTGCTTGGTTTTACAGACAGCAACATATTTCTTATCACATCTAAAGCATTTTATGAGTTGTTTTGTTTTCAATTTATATCAGCACTTATAACCAATGCATACACATATTTAATATATCTTTACAAGCTGTGTTCTGAATTGTTTATACATAGCATATGATAGAGTATTTTTAGGTATTAAACCTCCACCAGCCTGATGCACCTCCATGGCCCCGTAGTGGCCAGGGCGTTTCCCACTCCAAAAACTGCAGGGGACTATACAAATTTAAATGTTGTTTACTAGTTGGTTTTACAGTGGATTGTCGTAAAGTGATTGACATCAACAACAATTCATAACAGACCCTAAACATACATATATACGTCAAAGAAAACATAACCTTATGTATGCTATTTCACGTGGCTAGTGATTACATTCAACTTTACATTGTTTTATATAGTACTACGTGTAAAAAACAAAGTCATAGAAATAAACTTAAATATTTAAAAACTACATAACAGTTTTTGATGCATTTTTTGTTGTATGGTGCGATTGAAGAAGGAAACACTATGTATAATTCATACGCATAACATCTAATGAAAACGCTGATAACTTTACTTTTCTATCATTTTCCCACAGATTAGGTATCAGCATTACCACAATGTGGATCGGACGGTTACTAGTTTTCATATAGTATTTTGTTTTAACTTCAAATTTCATATATGACCTTTACTATTTATTAATTTAAGGGTCGATAGTGGGAGCAGTTTCTCTCTTTAGAAAATCTTAAAACCAACTCATAACTCGAAACTCATTCCTTTTCCCCAAATCTAATATTAAATTTGGGCGTTTCTTGGCAACCCGTTTGGCGTAGTGGTAAATGACCAACGCTTTGCACGGTGTTGTTTATGGCTGAAGACATGATGTGTTGATATGTGTATATATAAAAAAAATATAAGTTTAGTAACGAAAATGAACTTGCTTGTCCTTATTTTTTAAGTCAGTTTAAGACTAAATTAGAAGTTAAGTGTTACTGGCCATAAATAGACATTACATATAGTACATAAATTTAATTTACGTTCTGCACAATGGTGTGACATAGATACACATACATACATATTATTAAGACGTTAATTTACATGAATAAAATTGCATCTTTAACAATATTTATCATCATAAACCTGTGATAGTACACTGCTGGACATGGCCTCCTAAATACACCCCCGATCCATGAGAGGGTTATGGACCATATCCATCCATGATCCAGTGTGTTTCCTCCATGTGGACCGTCTTTTTACACGCCCCTCCGACACATGGATCATCTTACGCCACCAATTGGGTGGTGATCAGCTGGTGCCCCAACCAACTAAGGAAACAACAATGAAAATTTGGCCAGGTCACAGGATTCAGACCCACGACGTCCGGTTTCTAAAGCACGCTCATACCGCTAGGCTGCTGGCAGTGATTTTCATAATTTATTGCTGTGCTTGGCCAATAGGCTTGAACCATAATTTTATATATTTAAGTAACTAGCTGTATCCCGTGACTTCCATCTATGTGCTAAGATATAGATCTTTTCAAAAAAATTCTAAAACGTAGCCTAATTTGCTAAAAAATTTGATTTTCAAATGACTGATTGCTGGTTCGACAAAGTGGAGGTTACTGTCCATGGTGGTATACTTTCCTTTTGATTCTTATCGCTATCTTTAAGGATTGTGATATAATTAACAGAATGAACAAATTAAAAAAAAATGTTTTAGTACAAGTACCAGTTATATTTCTTTACGTATTGGGTTTTAGGACGATTTTTTTAATGTCTGGCTCGGAACCGAACTATTTTTAGTACCTACTGGGCCAGTATAATATGACATATTTTTATGTGATATGTTAATATTTTTGTATTTTTACAATTGCCACGTGGATGTATAACAGACGGTGGCAAACAAAATACCGTCGTTTTTTCGACAACATTGACCCAACGTAACATGGTTTTTTTTGCACTAGCTGCTCCACTTTCGTTTTCAAACACGGCTGCCGGAATTATCTATTTTGCTAATTTGGGGTGAACGTTTTTAAGTTAAGCTTCGTTAAATATTAACTATATAGCGCATATTTTTAATAACTGCCTCCGTAACTGGTGGTATGGGCATTTATTGCCTTAGAAACTGGAGGTGTTGATTTGTATTGGGATAACCAACAGGGGAGGCTATGTCCAGCAGTGGACTGTAAAGGCTGATGATGATGATGTTGATGATGATGACTACATATCACACTCTCAGCATTGAAACAAATACTATTATTTCTATTGTATATATTTTCTGTGTTGAATAAATGACCAGAACAGTTACACTTAGGTGGTCGCATCATGCTAGAAGATATTTATACCATTTGATGGTATAATTGTATTAAGGAGTCATATTTGTTAAGGCTGGAGGCCTTATTTTTTACACATAATATCACTTAACCCTTCACAAAGTGTATGATCAATTATGCCTTAACTGAATATAATTACTAAAACTTATATAATTTTGCAAAATAAAAGTATAGCAAAATGAAAGAAAAGCATTTTGGTATGATTTTTTATTTTAGCTTTTTTGTTTTTAAAAGCTAGCTAGTAAATTTGATAGCCTGAGATAAGCTTTATTCTATCAATCTGTAATTTAGAAACTAGCAAAAAGTTTTTATTATAAAATATCGTGAAAAAAAATAACTTATAATTTTAACTGTTCTCATATACTTTAAAGTAGTTTAATAATTATATATCGGCCACATAAAAATTTAAAAGTTTTAAGTCTTTTTACGGGTACGATCTCTTGTATATGCTATAATATTAAGTGTAGCAAATATATAGCAAGGCCCAATTGTGAATTAGTTTATAGTTATTATATTCAACACTTAATCCAGTTGCAACTTTTGTTTTATTATTATTTACCAACTTTATCCTCTCTATAATACTTTGTCGTATTTATCTAGAGTAAATCACAGTTAATACGGACAACCTGCCGTTTATATGGCGCTCCTGACAAATGGGGCATTATCATCAGCCACAAAAGCACGAAGGATCGCTTTTGAGATATGTCGACTATATGCCTGTCTTTTATGCAGCCAGGCAAAACGGTCACGCCGGGGCTTGTTTTTAAAAACATCTGGCTGATGTGAAACACCGATGATTAATGAAGTTTTTAATTATCGTGGACCAACAGAGTGACAGAGGCCCGGTCACATAAGTCATAGACTGACGACGCGGTCGGAAAGTTCTGGAAGTGGAGACAAGGCTCGGCAAACCACTACAGCAGATGCGGGTATTAACATTCACCGAGCAGCCGGTGTGGGTTGTATGAAAATAGTCAGAGATTTAAAAGAGGTGACGCACATTAGGGAGGCCTAAGTCCAGCAGTGAACACAGGCTGATAATAGTAAGTGATGATGTGAAGCAGGCTAATGAAATAATATTTTGCGTTTCATGCCCCAGTGGTAATATATAAAAATATTAGATGTTTTCTAAAAAGAAATAACCTTAGTTACTTCCACTTACAACAGCTGTCTTCAGTAGAAGTCCGACAAATTGGACGTGCTTTTCCAGATTAGATTAGAGACAGCGTAAATGAGCCAGAATATAAACAAACAAGCCAAAAATCTAAATAATATTTCGTTTGGTTTATGTATCAGTTATATATCACTACATAATCATTTCATGGATTATTTTGGTTTCACAATTTGACACAGCATTTAATTTTATTTATAGATAGTAATAATTTAAATTATAAATATGTTAGTGAGCCACAATTTAAAATACATTATACATAAAAATTTAGCGATACGTAATTCGTAAAATAAAAATATATTGTTTTGATTAAATTATTCTGCTGAAACTAAAATGTATTTATTCAACCACAATAAAATAAATAAATATGTTCGAAAACTGATAAATACACACATGCTGATTGAATTCCAAAGAAGTCAGATTAGGAACAATTGGGAAGATTTTATTTATTAAATATACTAAAAGGTATATAAGAAGATGAGCATTTAATATGCAGTCAGACTCTTAACATTATCGAAACTAATTTAGGAAAAACTACGGGAACAAATCATTTGTTTAAGAACATATGTTTAAATAGTCAGCGTACAATTATATTCAAATTTGAATATAAATTTAATTATAAATCAATAATTGAATGTCTTCCTAGTCGATTCCGACTACGGCGTTGATCTATATTAGCAATAAGCCATCTGCTGGGAGATAATAATGGTGCACAAGTGTACGTGCAATCACACAAGTTCCTCCTTCTTCCTTTATACGCTCAAAACCCGATGGACGGATAACGTCAAGACCGGAGATATAAGGCGCAGGACCGGCGCGACATGCCCATCCGGTGCATGTATCGTATTCATACTTTACAGGCAATCAGGTGGTCAGCCCGCATAGCGCTAATCAGCTAAGAAAAATAATGAAAGTTGCTTTGACTTCCGCAGGTTCGAACCCACGACATCGGTTCCTGGGCGCATGCATCGCTACCACCACCAGCTGAGCAGTTACATCAAGTAGCGAATTTCAGAAATTAAACTACAAAACTACTTATTAATAATTGATGTTATTGATATCAAATGCAATATAAAGTAAGAATAATCTCAAAACTTTTATTATGATTTGTTTTTTTGAACCTATAAGAAAATATATTTTATTCTATAAATTACATATGTCATTGACTTTGGAAATAAATATATATATATATATATATGTATATATTTTATATGTTTATTATTAAAAAGAAAAGTATACTCTGATTCGTGTTGTGAATTCATGAGAGTACTCCTTCTTTACCCACATCAGCCTGGCTCCACGCGTTCTCTTTGTCTACTGAACACTGGTGTTGGAAAAAGTCAAAAAGGATTTCGCTTACTGAACGAATATTTTAATTAATGAATTCTCATATTCATCTTTGTAATGTAATTTGTGACAATTAACATCGTATTCAAATTGTAAATGTTTAAGCTTTTAGAAATGGATTTATGTTTTTTACTGTTTTACGCAAAAACTTTATAATGGATCGCAAAAATATCTTAGCAGTAACATTGTCTATATATTTGAAAAAATTATAGGCTTTAGTTAATGAAACTATAGTATGAATTACTCGAAAAATTATATGAAGTGCCATCTATATAGAGATACTACTGTCATTTGCAAACCATTCTGGCTACAAATATTTGTATACATTTGGCTTAACAAATAAGTTATGTGTAATCATATCCTCTCGAATATGCATTTACTACTTTGTTATGATTTAATCCATAACAGAGGTTTATAAATATACAAGGCACAACAATCCGTGAAATGCTATGGACATTGCCACTTAGGCATACTAAACATGGTATTTTCTAGAAAGGAACTTATAGACTAATAAAACTCCAGTTCAAACGGGTTTCTTGAAATCTATAAAGGCTTACTCCGTAGCTGGTAAGATATTTTCAGTCGACTCAAACTGCAGGTGCGTTAATAAGCCATCTGCGTAGTCCAAATACATACAGAAATGACCGTACTTCTATATTACACAGTCAGCGGACGGCTCACTCCTACATCTTATGTACCCATCCAAAGAAGAGCATCTTACTAATTCACAATAATTTTATGTTTGTAATTGTTTGTTTGTTATCCAATTTTTATAGTAAGAGATGACAAAAAATAAGTCCCGTTGAGTTACTTTCGCCGGTTCTAACTACAGGGTCAGGCCGAACCAGTGGTAGCGTTGGCAATCAATAAATAGTGCTATCAGTCCTACGTTGATCAAACATCTCAACACTCTCATAACTGTACCAGCCGTCGCCGAGCTTTGCAGAATACCTTTCATAAAAACCCACTAGCTAAAGTTTTAAAAATACGATGAGTGTTGAAAATTAATCAAATAGTTTCATTCTAGTTGGATAGTTTAATTTAATTAATTAGTTTATTTCAAAAGCAGGGTGGACTGCAAATGATATGATCGGTTAAATTCATTAATTTTATCGCTATATTTATTATATTTGTGACCTTGATATTCGCGTAAATGAGAGCATTTTTTTATATTATATATAATTTACAGCTTTGACCACTACTAAACATGTTTTGTAATAAATCTACGTATATTAAATAGTAAAAAATTAGGTTCAAATATAAGTTCACTGTAAAATCAGGGTAACTTAAACATGATAGTTAAATAAAACAGCAGACTAGAATTAGAAACAAATGAAAGCTACATTTCTAATTGTAACCCGCAATAATAACAAGTCTCTCTTGTAAAAAGAATACAATTTTGTTTCATTTACGTGTCGATGAACCCTAATTGTTGGGACGATTCTTTGCTCTATTAAATTAAAGAAAGTTTGTAAAGCATAGAAAAAAAACGGAATGACGTTATTTAATAGTTTTAATTTACACAAAATATATTCTCTGCGATCTTGTTTACCATTTGACTTATAAGAACGCATTAAACTTTAAAGTTTTTTTGTTTGTTGTTTCCAAATACTACATAATTAAAATCTAATTGTTACATATTCTATTTTGCATGCTTCATAAAAATAAATGAAAAATGTTTGTCCTTATATTTTTGTATAATCTTATTATTACTACAAAGGTTTCATTAATAACTAATTGATCAATTTACGCTTATTGTTCTTTGATCACGATTAAATAACGCTTTCGACCCACATAAGTTTTTATTTACCGTTTAATGGTTGTATTCATGCATTTAATTTCTCCGTGGATTTTATTTATCGGTGATCAATAATTTTACATTCACTTGGAATTGATCACATCAGATATTGATCTAATATTATATAATAAAGTTATGTAATATTAGTTACCGAACATTATTTAAATAACTTTTGCTGCAAGTTATTAATCATAAAACGGATTTGATGTATATCGGAAAGAAACTGTATTTATTATATGTGGTCTGAATTACAGGTTTTGTTATTTTAAGGATAATAAACGTGTTACTTTAATTTATTCTCTCCAAAAGATTCAATATTCATTGTTCTGCTATCTTATTTCTATGTTGAATATAAATTACAAAAATTTGTACGATGTAACTTTAATACGCCTTAACAGTACCAGTTATATTTATGATGAAAAGTGTATAAAGAGAAAAAAAATGAGAAAACAAAAATATTTTGCAGAAAATAAGTTTTCAGCGTCATTTTGTAACTTTCGGTTTCGTCCAGAGATATTGCTATTGTCTAAGCTTATAAAATTTCATCTTACAAATAGAATCTCAAATTTACTATATCAAAACATAAATAGTTTTGTGAAACAGAAAATATCGTACAAATGTTTCAATCTGTTTAAACCAATAATAAAATTCAGAAACGATTTTAAACGTTTGTGCCATTAAAATTGACGGAACTTTATAGCAATCACTGACACACAAACGCAAATGAAAATTCTGAAAACTGGACTAAATTTTATTATACATTTAGTACAGTCTCAGTAATGAGAGAAGACTATATATAAGTTTTTTGATTCGCTGCCACTGCTTGAGCTTGTAACAAAGTGGTTAATATACATTACTTATGTTCATGATGTGAAAAAAAAACAACAAGACTACAGACCGTCAGGTTTCTGTAGTTTTTTATTAGTATTTAGTTAGTTTATATACGTTAGTTAGTTAACTGCCTCCATGTGGCCTAGTTGTATGGGCATGTGCTTTAAAAAGCTGAAGATCGTGGGTTCGAATCCTGCAGGGACTCAACAAATTTTCATTTGTTGTTCCCAGTTGGTTGGGGCAATTTGGGCCCGATCACCCGATTGTCTGAAAAGTAAGATGATCCATGCGTTGGGGCATGTAAAAGTCAATCCCTGGAAACCAACCCGCATTGGACCAGCGTGGCGGGATACGGTCCAAAACCTCCTAATGGATGAGAATTGTATTAGGGGAGGCCTATGTCCCGGCAGTGGTTGTACAGGCCTGATGATGATGATAGTAGAGATGATGATGATGGTTATAAGAGTACGTTGCTGAAGTTGTTAGACTTTTCTATCCATTTATTCGTTCCTCAAGAGTAATTTTGACCGACTAAGAAGGAGGTATTCAATTAGGGCATGTTTTTATGACAGTCCTGGCCAAATAAATAATTGGCGGGACTCTCTAAAAACACTACTAAGATCTCATGTATAATTTTATTTATTTAATGATATTGTACCGTTTTATTGTTTTAAATTGATTTGTTTTTTATTTTTATAATATCCAATCCGACCGACCGATTACCGATTAATTTAACTTAAATTAAATAGCATAAATTTATAAAATCATAAGTATATTAAGTTCAAAAGAAAAGTGAAAATAATGTAAGTAAAAGTCAATATTTAGTTGAACTACCTTTAGCCGCTATCAAAGCTTTAATTCTGCGCGGCATTATATCAACGCAAGACTGTATTGTCTCCTGCATTTGAGGATGATGATTCCACACATTAATAAATCTTTCTAGAAGCTGGGTTTTGTTGGTGATCCCATCTTTAGCCACTTCTCTTTTCATCAGCTCTCACACATTTTCGTATCGGGGCTATTACCCGGCCAATCCAACAGAGGAATACTTTGTCCAAAAAAGCTTTAACAGAACCAGCGGTGTGGCAGGGAGCTCCATCTAGCATGAAAGTAAATGGTTCCCCAAACCATTCTCAGAGCTGTAGAATCAACCGATTTTGTACTGATCTTGCCTTATTATTTCTTTTGCGATGTACAGACGTCCAGTACCCGTGCCACTGATGACTGACTAATTCATAAGTTTGTTGGGATATTTAACTAAAACGAAATTAGAGATTTAAAATGCGGAGGCAGAAATCGCGCGGCAATTTCGTCCAGAGAACTCATTGCTGATATTGCGAAAATTTTTGTTTTGCTGTTTGAAATCGGTAATATTTTTTGTTAAAATTTCAACAAATAAAGGTAAAGAATAATACCTTCGTTTGCTTAGTGTTTTGGCCTCAACTGTAAGGAGTAATTCTGGATGACAAAAAAAGTCTCTAAAACTTTTTCAATCGCATACAGCTTGAAAAGCTTACAGATACAGTAACAATTAATATCCTCTACATTTTCTCGTTCATTGCCATGTTGAAACACACGCCACACAAAGACTACATCTCTGCGACATATCTCACACTTCGGCGTTAGAGCAAAGACTATTATTTCCAGTGTCCGTTTACCTTTGTTGAGGATCTGACCATTGCGGTGATGTGATAGTCAACACAATAACCTAATCACAAAAAAAATACTTATCAGTAGAAACGTACTTCTAATTCTTTTGCATATTATTTTCAAAGCGGTTGTGATTTATGATTTTAATGACAACAATTCTCATATTTAACATAGCTATTCTGAACCGGCGGTAGCTTGTTTGACAATCAATAGACAAGTGTGAACTTCCGTACTGAATGAAAACATTTTAATTGGCTTTACTATGGTTTACAAAGTCAGTTCAGGGTTTAAAACGCGTTTCATCTAAATAGCAAAGCTTTTTCCAAGCTTTCGGGTAAAAGTTACAAATAGCTCACTTATCATCAACAGCAGATAACAAGTTCAATCTCGAGCACTAATAACTTTATGTTGCTCCTACTAATGAGTTTATGGTTAGAGCTTACAACTTAATTCTTAAGAATGATATGATAAAAATATGCCGGACTATAATTATATGAAAGCCACTTTTTACGGATTTCACGCGTCATTTACATATATTCCCGACGTTTCGGACTCTTTCTAGCATTATCATATGCAATACATGCATGTTATGTATAAGTCTCATTATGCTTTGAATAACTATTAGGTTTTTTCATAAAATTTGACATCCTTTCAATTTTGCTTGGAAAATAGTTAATTTGTCATTGTTTCTTTTTTAGATATCTGGGCTATTTTAAAGTTTGATCTCACGCAGGTGTAAGAACCTTTCTTTTGATATTTTTTATTTATACAACCCGAATCATCCTGATAAACAAAAATACTTGCAAAAAATCATCGATTTATATTAAGATATTTAAAAACAGCCTAAATAAAAAAAACAATTGTGTCTATAATTTGTAAATATTGATTGTCAATGCAAATTTATAATACGTAAAAGTGATATTTATTCTTGACATCATTTTAAAATAATAATTTATTACTAGCTGACCAGCGAACTTTGTTCCGCCTTAATGTCACCTAAATAAGCAGGTTTTTTATTGGAAAAAATAAAAAAAATTAAATTTCTACATCAACATTCATAAATATTTCTGTATTTTAGTACATTGGTTGCTCATTTAAGTACCTTGTCATTTAATCGTTAAGAAATTTCTTGTGACTCATCGTAATATTTCATATTACAAACATAAAAGAGACTCAAAGATGATGGAGCATTAATATAAAAAGTAAGCACAAAAATAGCAATTTCTTATATTTTATATTTTATAATATTAATAATATAAATTAATAATCTCTTAATACGTTCAAAAGTTTTCTTCTATTGCTATTGCTTTCAAAGGGCAATTTATACTCTCGTTCCTCTTATCACAGGCACGTCCTCCTATCGACCGTACATTTTTAGTACGACCCGTCCTATATTATTATATATATAAAATATGATATTCCAGATGACCTGACGAACTTTCTTCCGCCTTCATGGCAATAAATAAGAAGATTGTGTTTTTATTAGAAAAATACAAAAATAATAAATAACTACATTAATCATTCATTTTATTTCTTATTTTAGTACATAGGTTGATTTCACTTAAGTACCTTGTGATACGACATTTTTGTTTTATTATCAGGCGAAAAAACAAACAACCAGATGTTTCCGACCGTAGACATCCACGTATAATTGACCGGAAAAACATGAATGTTCTGATTTAAACCACAAACTTTTAAGGATTGCCTAGTGATTTGTTGATGGTCATGGCAAATGCAAGACGTATCGGAAATTGAAGTCTTTTGAATTCAAACGGCATATCGGTTGGGATCATCAGGATCCTCGAATGAGAACTTCCTCACCTTTGAATTTTCCTATCATTATCGGAAGCGTAAATTACATTTGTTCATCAATTTACTAACCACCAAACGCGTACCCGTTGCACAGTTTTGGTTGGTTTATGTTTCAACAGATTACTGGAGCCAACCTTTAGCGTAAATTGTGCGGTGGTAAGCAGGCACGTCCAAAGAGTTAAAAATTCAATTGGATAGTTGGTGGCTTCATCTTCATTTGTGGACGCATCAATAGATTTGAATGAATGCATTGTTCAATGATCTTATTTTTGAATTATGTAGTTCCGTCATCTACATCTTTATTCTTAGCCGCTAAAATTGCTCGCTCACTCAACCATTCATTATTTTGTAGTAAGAAATAATATTTGAACCATTTGTTGATAAGTTCGTCTTTTGATGAGACAAAATTACAGGTATTTGGAAAGGATATTAATCCGCTCGATTCATCGACAGGTACTTGACCATTACCGATGTCAAATTGCACCGAGAAATGTTCAGCAGATGTATCATTAAGCAATGTAACTCCATGTTTGTTGTCGTTGCAAGTTTCACAATGGGCCAAATTTGATGATTTGAGGCAAGCGTTGTTTCGTTGGCACCGTAGATCTTGGAATTACTGGTATATTTGGCGGAAATCGCCAGAAAGTAAAATCCTGCAAAATCATGAGCCGTACGGCATCCTCTAACAATGTTGGCTCTATTCCAGAAAAAGCACTGCAACCGCTATGTTAGATCTCAGAACAGTTGCTAAAACTAATGACTGAGAATGTCTTGCCAGTTCCACCAGGGCATCTAGAAAATAAACCACCATTTTTTATCATCGATTGCCTTCATTAAAGTATCATAGCTTCCCTTTGGTGGTAATTCAACAGGGGTACATTCGTTTGAACTACTAAATCTAATTCCGAGTATGATCACCAGGAATTCAGTTCCTTCCAATTCTCGATAAAATGCGTCATTCTTCCGTTTGGCGCTTCGTTTCCTAATCTGATTAATAATTACCGCAATGAGGTACATATCTTCGATCAAGGTAAAGCACGATTATGTATCTCTCATTATCCATATCGTCATTTTGGAACTGACGACTTTGATGTAAATATCTTCGACATACTATCCTTGTATTTGTGCCACAGGTTACATAGGTTTGATGGAAAACATGTTGAAATTATGATAGCAATAATGGCGTATCTGACTTGGAGATGCAGAATAATGGCTTCAGCGATTGTTCTATCCCAATGGTAATCGTTTTCTAATAAGTTCAATTCTTCACATCGGCACGATATGTTGGGAATTACACCATTAACCGTTCGTAGTGTCTCAAATGAAGTTGGCCCATGCACATTTCCAGCAACAACCGCAAATGAAACATTCATCATTCTTTGGAAGACAATACGTCGACCAAGAGCATCGAGTAGAACGCACATCTGGATCCCGAACGCATCACCTTGTTTCCGTCTTTGAAAATTCTTGGATGAGCATTAAGTATAACTGCATCTCCAGGTAAACAAAGTTCTTAAACTGATCGCTTTGGCAGATTCCAAAAACTGGTCAATGTGGTTGCTGGAGGTGTTTAAGCCGTTGCGTCATTCGAAGCCGTGAAAATACTCGTTGACCATTCTCCAGATGCCCGCCAAAATGTATAACAATGGGATGACGTTTGTGAATGGAAATGCGAATATCGCCAAATCGCTTCATTACAGTTCAATAACGACCAACCCATAGCGTGAAATTTCATCGTTGGTATTCGAGTTGCAATCCAAAAACCGCCATATCACTGCCTTTTGTGACATATTGCAAATATATTTTATGGATTGCCTGTGGTATTCAACGTTGCATGTGTCTTGAACATTTTAGAAATAAGTGGCGAATATGGAACAATCCAAATCATTCTTTTCACTTTCGTTGTGACAGTTCGACCGTTGTCGTCGGTGATCGACGCCGATACAGCGGATACCCATCGTTGCCGGTGACGTCTCCGCCGTTAATTTCCGTGGATATCGTTTGAGCACTTTCCATCGACCATGCAAGGGTGATTGGGGTTGATGGCACCACCGTCCAGGAATCTTAGTAGAAGAACATCATGGGTCTGGATCGACTTCGATCAGAATCTCGCAATTGATATCATCTATTTGGTCAGGCTAAATTCTTTCGATAACCAAATAAGAATGTGTGCGTGCGGCAGCCTCGCTTTTGCCATTCGATTGAATACATCCAGCATCAGTATCTCCAAAGACGCGTTGTTTAAAATAAAGTTCATCAGGGGACCGAATTTTTTGCCTGAATAACGTGCTGTGATGTCTTCTATCTTTGATGACTGTCCGGGAAGCAAGCAATTGGTAATTTCTATCCATTTTGAATTACAGGTAAAAGTAATAAAGAGATTGGCCGGCCGTAATGACGAACATATGTCATTGCTCTTGTGCATATTCATGCATGATGGGCTACCAATGTACGTCCGGCGAATAGTTAATCGACAAATGTTAGCTGCATTTCCAGTACTAACTGCATAACGTAAATGGATGTACTCCTACAACGCAGTTTGGCTTGGTTCAACCCTAATAAATGTTAAACTTTCCGTTTCTATTTTTACATACATGTCAACGCAATACTGCAAACAATCGACGAAACCGCAAAATAGTTGTCAGCATTTTGACGAATCATCGACGATAGACATGATAATAATTGAGCTAACTTTCTGGTTTCTTCACCTAAATTTAAATTTGATAATTAACCATTACAAGGCAAATTACAGACATTAACCATAATTAAGATACTGATACTTTACCATTCAATGGTTTATCATTTATATTATAATAATATCCATCTTCTCCCCTTGCCAAAACATCAGTGGTACCCAATGCGTTATATGATCGATGAGTTTCAGATATTTGTTGGTTGCCCAGTATCGCGACGTAAGCACAATATCGTGTTTTTCAATTGTTCACCAACAATCCGATGGCAACTTCGTTACTGTTGGGCATTAAATGTGCATTCAATGTACCAGATGGTCGTTTATCTGCTTTGATACACTTTATAGTCATCATTTGGCATCGCTCTAAGCACTCTTAAACAACCTGACCAACCTGATGTTCATGAAGCGACACTGCAAGACTTGAAGAATTCTCGCTTCATTCCTCTTGATCCCTAGGCGTCGATCAAGTTGTTCTTCCATGTTGCCCACGAAAATATTTGTAAAAATTTTTGTGTATCTTCGAAAGGTAGTAATGATCCAATTCGATGGTGAATCTGTCCTTGTATCTACAAAATAAAAACCAGACAGTATAAATGGGTTTATAAACCACTTTTTCTGTGGGAGAGTAGAGTTCAGTATTAGCAAATATAATACATACCAATAGATAAAAGTAAACTATTCTTTAACTACATTCTATGTAAGTAAAAATAAATACCTTAAATGTCGGATTAAATCCTCCTTCTTCGATAATGTCTGCCCCAAATGACGTCCATTTGAAACAACTTATTAGTATTTTCAAGAAAGTGGCGGATTCTTGTGTTCGCCTACAAGCAATGAATACAATGGCTCAGTGGCGGAGTCAACACTGGCAATTTCACTTACCATTAAGGCAGCATAATCCAGGCATTTCTCCGGAAAACTTTAATGCCCACAATACTCGCAAACAACGTCCATTTGCCCAATGCAAACGCTTGGATGCAAGCTTAATCATTGGTGCAATCGTATCGAAACGCTCTCGATTCAAATCAGCTAAATATCTTGTTCGCGTCATGGTATCTTTTGTTGACCTGTTGTTCGCTCGACGATTCTGCATTGCCAACCGAGCTGTTTCACGGGCGTTCACTTTGCTCTCGTCATCGAAGCACGAAGTCGAGCCATACTATGCTGACGCTGTTCACGTTTGTTCTTCTTCAGTCCTTCATTTGCATATTTTGTATTCTTCTTGCATTACGTCTTTGTCGGAAAGATTGATCGTCTTGCGGATTATTAATTAAACTTCCTTCACTTCAATCAAATTCAAATTCAAATTCAAATATCTTTATTCAATATAGAAGTGTAACACTCGCTTATTGATTGTCAAGGACGCTACCACCGGTTCGGAATAGGACGCCTCCGACCTGAGAAAGAACCGGCAGAAAAACTCAGCGGGCCCTTTTTGTCGTCTTTAAAATAATCAAATATATACATATAAAATTTTACTTATCAGCTACATACAGTTCTATCATCTTATATTATACTTGAAAAGCCTGGAGCAGGCATTCCATTGACCAGACTGTGTTATCATTTATAAATTCATTTATATCATAATAACCTTTAACATAAACGTTCCTTTACTACTTTTTTAATTTATTAACAGTTAAATTCTGAACGTTTACTGGGATTTTGTTGTAAAGCGTATACATTGACCCATAAAGATTTACTTATTCTTCGCAGTCTAGTTGCTGGAAGAATTAAATTATGTTTGTTTCTAGTATTTATGTTATGTGCATCACAATGTCTAAGAAAATCATTTCTATTTTTTTGCACATACATTAGGTTTTCGAAAATGTATTGAGAAGTAACGGTTAGTATTTTAATCTCTGGGAACAATTTTCTCAGGGATTCCTTGGGGCCCAGGTTATAAACCGCTCGAATAGCTCGTTTTTGGAGGACAAAGATCGTATTAGTATCCGCCGCACTTCCCCACAGTAGAATGCCATAAGACATTACACTGTGGAAATAGCTAAAGTATACTAACCGGGCCGTCTCCACGTCAGTTAATTGTCTGATTTTCTTGACAGCATATACTGCAGAGCTGAGTTTATTCGACAGTCTATTAATATGAGGGCCCCACTACAATCTGGTATCTATTGTTATTCCCAGAAACACGGTTGACTCAACAACGTCTATCTCTTCCTCATCTATAAACACTTCACATTTACTCGGTCTTACATTCAGTCATAAATTTAATACATTTTGTCTTCTTCTGGTTCAGTAGCAGATTATGACACTAAACCAGTGCGCCACTCTAGAGAGTATTGTTACATCGTCAATTATTGATGTGTGTCGTTTAACTTTAAAAATTAAGGAGTATCATCAGCAAATAATACTATCTCGTCGTTTTTATTAATAACATATGGTAAATCATTTATATAGATGAGAAGAAAAGGCCCAGAATAGACCCTTGTGGGACACCCATATTTACCGGGGCCCTGGAGATCTTATACCATTCCGTCAACCCTCTGAGTTCGGTGGGCTCAAGTACTAAGACAGAAGATTGAGTGCGGCGTTTCTTACACCATAGTGACGTAATTTCCTGACCAGAGTTTCATGCTGTACGCAATCAAAAGCTTTTTTGAGATCGCAAAAAATGCCTAAGGCATCCTGCGACGCTTCCCAAGCCTCAAAGATACTCTTAATGAGCATAACGCAGCATCAATAGTGGAGCGACCCTAGTGAAAGCCGTACTGTTTGTTATTAATGAGACAGTTACTGTTAAAATGTTTCATTAATTGGTTTAATAATAGTTTTTCAAATATTTTACTAAAAGTAGGCAAAATAGATATAGGTCTAAAATTATTTGGGTCCATATTACACCCTGCTTTAAAAACCGGTATAACTCTACTGCTTCATCAGGTCAGAAACTCGCCTCTGGATGCTTAATTAAATATTGTTGCTAGATGAGGTGATATTACATCAATAATCAATTTATCACCTTAACAGAGATTCCCCAAAGGTCTGCGGTTTTTTAATATCTAATTGTCTACATGCACTTATAATGTCCTTGCTACATACATCAGTAAATTAAGCATTTTTGTACATTCAATAACATTATCTTTTAAAAGTGATTCAGCAACTGTTGGAAGACAAAAAGTGACTTGGTAGTCAAAACCGGAATGTCCGAAAAATCTCTCGAAATAGTAGCAACATCTATGTCAGCTTCAATTATATGGTTATCAACATTTAAAGTTATTTTAGAGCTGCTCCTTGCGGCCCTTCCAGTTTCGCTATTAATAATATTCCAAGTCATTTCACTTTATCTGATGAATTTTTAATTTTATTTTTAAAGTATAAACATTTAGCCAGATAACACACTTTTTAAATATTTTAGAATAGGCGCTAACATGTCAACAAAGTTATTATTATGGTTATATGTTCTTTGACTATAAAGCTCTATAATCTCCGCTCTGCTTTTATGGATTCCGACTGTTGCCCACTCTACTAAACACTGCAGAACCTTTAGATTTAACCGTTTTAGAAGTAAATATAGTATTAAATTCTTTTCTTATTAAAAGTGAATAATGCGCTAAAAAGTACATGTGGATTTTCATCATAATGTAAATAATTAACTTTTTGTAATATTACTTCTGAACTTCTCAATACGCTTTTTATACATAGGAAACAAACATTCTTGTTTCTTGCGAACTTTTGTTATATATCATTTTATCTATTTGAAGGAGGCAAAATTGACCACAATGTTAACATTTTAATAATTGACTTATTTAATGGTTGACAATTAGTATATATATTATCTATACATGTTGCAGAAGTCTCAGTAATTCTTGTTGGTTCAATAAATAAATTAAAAAGGTTATATGACTTAACAATGATCTGAATCTAAGTGTGGTGTTGCAATTATCTAATAAATTAATGTTAAAAGTCACCACAAATTATAATATACTGATTAGATTCAGATAGTTTTAACAATATTTCTTGTAGAACAACTTCAAAACGTTCATATAACGCTGTGGGAGGTCTGTACACACATACAACAATGAAGTGCTCAAGCTCTGCACGGCTGAATAATCTCAATAGTCCGTTCAACAAGAGGCTCACAATATCTCTACGATTTTTCAATTTTAAAGTACTATTAATTATTATTAAAGATCCAACGCGTATAGCTTTATCTCTACTGAACAGATTAGCAACCTGGTGACATCCAAGATTTAACATTAACTGATTTTCTTGATGCTAGTGCTTAGTAATACATAATACAGCAATTTAACTATTCATTAAAAATTCTATATAAAGTTCTTTACTGGCTGAATATTTTTATGTACCAGGTTCATACACTGTGTGTTTTTATTAGAAAATTTATTTATAATGACATTATTGTTTAATAATAATAAAGTATTGTTTATTTGGCAAGAGATTTTCTCCATTGTCTCAATATTTAATTTTAACGATTGCTTGGAACGGATTCCAAATTATTAGATGTCAGTTTGTTCCTGTTCAATAGAAGCAGGAGTCAAGTTAATAAACATTTGGCTGAATTATTTAAAATACAATAATATAGCATACAAGCTAATTTTTTCTAAAAAAATTTGATAGTCAACCTACCATATGTCAAATGAAAATTGTTACAATTAATTATATTATTAATGTCAATAATATCAATTTTGTTATGATATTTGTGGGTTAAATGTTTACAATTATTATTGTATAACATATACAAATAGTTATTTAACTTATATCTATGTTGGTTTTCCTTGTGCAACTCCTTAATGTAGAAATGTGAACAAAATTACCCTTTTTACATCTAGTTTATTAAGTCTTTCATGAAATTGTTGTAGGTGTTGTCTATTAACATTTCCCCTACTCCCAATCAAGATAATCAAGATAGTGTTGGGGCAATGAGTATCAGTCAATATTTTTTTCATAATATGTGAGTAAGGTTGCTCCTGGCATACAATAATTAGATACTGAATCCCCTTACACTTGTCTAGAATTAATGAACCCATACTTCTTCCCAGTTCATCGCTGTATATTTTAATATAATTATGTGAAGAAATATGTTTTTCTTTACTATTATCTCGAAGGCTACCGTGAGGCACCACACTCTGAGACAGAGTCTTAGAATCACATTCCAGTTCTGAATGAACCTGTATGCTTTGACAATTGCATACCAATTTCTGAGTCAAGAGTCAAAACGGTCTGAGTTATTTTTACTAAATCTAATATGTTATTCATGCCGAAATGTGTTCAGATATTTCTTTTGAGATGCCTCATATTTCTTTGTTAGGACATTTAAGGATTGCAATAGTGATGCAATCTCAGCCTGCATTGAACTGACGCTAGCCTCCATGACACAAATGAGTTATCTTAGCCTCATTGCAGCATACATTTAATTTTGCGTTGAGTTTATTTCTATCTTTACTGATTTTGCCATAGCTTTTACAAATAGTATGCCTACATTTCAACAATTTTTCTGTCTTTCTTATTTGTTGTTTATTTTTTAAATTTAATGAATAATTTTGCTGATTACTGGACGGCAGGCTCCACAGTTATCACCAGTCAAATCTATTGTGCTAATATTGTTACTAATATTTGTTACTGGGGATACCATATCTGGTATTTCCTCAACTAATTCACTATAAAGGCTTTGGGTTTGACTGGTCCTTAAGTTCTGGTTCTTAAGTTCAAGTAATCTAATTGTTTTATGAGCCTCATTTAATTCAGACCTCAGCTTAGAGGTGAGGCCGAGAGCTTCCTCATATTCACCCCTACACTGGTCAAACCCATCAACTATACTTTGCAAATTATTATTTTGTTCTTGTAAGTTTAAATAATTTAAATTTAACTGAGCTAATTCTTGTTTTAGTTTTGTATTTTTGTTAATAATTTGCAAAGTTTCATGTTCGTTATCGTCCCTTTCCCTCAGCAATTGCTCACACTCCATTTTGGCTCCCTTTAACTCTTTCAGAGTCAAATGGAGATGTTCCTCGACCTGATGGGCCTTGGTCTTGCGGGTCATCAATTTTGATGTAATAATTGATAAGAAAATTATAAGATTAAATTATAATGAGCTCTTGACGAGGGATGTGAGACAATAAACTTATTTTTAAACTAAAAGTCGTTACCTGCGCAGTGACAGCTAGACTTCGTACACCGTATAAACACGATAACGCTATAACTAGGGTACACAATGTAGATACTATTATTTAATTGTTACAATTATGTTTCGAGGAGGCTAAAAACATTACAAATTTCACTTATATTTTAAGTAAATATTATTATTTAATATAATTAATAGGAGTATTTACAATGACATGTAGGTCTTGGGTTGCCACGTCCACATCCACTTGTTAATTATTTATTTAATAGAAATAGTTTTAATATTGATTTCTTACAAATATCAAATTGTCATCCATACGTCATTACATAGCTGTCATTTGCGTTTTGTTCTTTTCCAATTTTGATTCTTTTTGTTATACCACGTTTTATAGTGACTGACGTTTCATGTCAAGTCACACGGAACACTTCGAACGGATAAAAATATCCTATGTCCGTCTCCTGGCTCTAAGCTACCCCCTAAAATTTTCAGCCGAATCTGTACTGCCGTTCTTGAGTTATAGTGGTGTAACTAACACTAACTTTCTTTTATGTATATAGATTATAACTTTACGTGTATTGTTTAATAATTGTTACCAACAGCGATCTTGTCTATTATTCTATGCCATGCTATCTAGTACATTCTCAAATCGCAGTTAATACGGACAAAGCGGTGTTTTATCGTAGCCTCTGACAAATAGGAGCATTATCATAAGAAAACGCTGCACTGCGGCCTTTGGCGTATATCATGACAGTATACTATTATTAATATTGTAGTATTATCGTGATAAATAATATAGTTTTATAAAAACGTTGAAAAAATATGTATAAATATTGAAGTTATACTTTCTTCTAGGACGTTAAAGAAACATTTTTAGGATACGCGCTTTATTAATTTATTAAATCTATTCAGAGTTCGAAATTAAACACGATACTAATAATTACTATTGTAATTATAACTCAATAGAATGAAGAAGTTAGGAATAATGACGGTATCAGTATCTCCGACTATTTTACAACAATCATTTATAAATACTTTTTCTATAATGTTCTAACAAAGGTTTTCTTGCGACGTACAGCTTTAAACAAATGCTTTTGTTTATAAGAAACAATTACGTTTTAAAAACGAGCGTTCAATAAGCATAATATTAACTTTTAAGATAACCAGTAATATATTATGTGTTTCCTTACTATTAAGTAAGATTTTATATGTGATATATGTCCTGTAAAATATAATTAAAGTTTTATAACAGAGTGCTTAAAATAAAGCATTAATTTGGCCATAGTCATCGCAAGCATCCAATAATCAAAAACATTCAGTTATTTAAAATTTGCCAACTTATTTCTTCCTTGCAGCAGGTCACTATAAAATAATATTACAGAGATAGTTTCTTAATATTCAAGTTATTTATAAATATATGAATAACGTTACACTGATTATTCTGTAAGATATAATTCGAATTTATGTGCTCAGAATTATTGCTTTAATTTCGTACATGTTCAATGAGGCGAACAATCAGATTACGGCTTTTATGCAAACTGAATCGCAATCAATTCTGCGTGTAAAGGAATTATTGTAATGGCGAAATAAACCCTGATATATTCATTTTACGTGCTGCAACTCTGCCGTCTATGTGTTTATTTAATTATAAAATATGTCATATTTAAAACTGCAGATTGCTACAGAACAATGTGCATGACTAAGAACCCCTTGAAAATATGAAAGAGATAAAAAATGTATTTGTTCTTCTAAATACGTCATCATCATCATCATCATCATCATCATCATCACCATCATCAGCATCATCATTATCATCATCATCAACAGCCTGTGTTATCCCACTGCTGGATATAAGCCTCCCCTACTGCAATCCTTCTCCATTAGGAGGTTTTGGAGCGTATCCCATCAGACTGGTCCAATGCGGGTTGGTGGGTGGACTGACTTCTTACATGCCCATCCGACGCGTGGATCATCTTACTTTTTAGACAATTGGATGATCAGCCCAAATTGCCCTAACCAACTAGGAAACAACAATGAAAATTTGTTGAGTCCCCGCAGAATTCGACCGACGACCTCCGTTTTCTAAATCACACGCCCTTACCACTAGGCTATAGAGACAGTTTATTAAACAATTTATGAAATGTTTTTTTGCAAATGCAATGCTATTATCCTCTTTTTTATACAATTTGAATGCTTGTACTTGCAGGTATATTAAATATGGGATAAAATTGCTTGATTAAATAACCCTTTACTCAGGGTACTTTATAATCTTATGACACGAGTAAAATATCTAGTCGCCTGTTACTATAACTTTGCACCTACTCCTATGGATCGTAATTGCTTTTTTACCGACTTACTAAAAGAAGGAGGTATTTCATTCAGAACGTATGTTGTCGTTTATTATATATGTTACTTCGTTGCTCCGCTCCTACCGAACCGATTTTGGTTAAATTAGTTTTAAATAGTAGGTTATAGCTGTCATATGATTCAATGCATCAAAAATAAATTTTAGATAAATAACTTAATCGATATATGAGCAATAAAAGAAAATAAGCATAAAAATAAATAACCTCCAGCTATTTAAACTTAAACTTTGCTCTGCGTAATTGTACTCATTTAAATGGTCTCAAATAAGATTAAGAATAACCAAAGTAACTATTTCAATGCAAACATTATTAAAAAGTGCAATGAGCCATATTCAAAATTGATTTAAAGTAATACAGTATAAGTTTGGAAAAGTAGATGTCTAATTTTCCTTCTATTTGCGTGGTCATGGAATGCATTTTGATAAGCTAAACAATTCACACCATATCATGTAATTAACATGGGGTAGCAAATCGCGGGGCAGTTTTTAGCAAAGAGTTTTATTTTTAGACTACGTTTACTGACTTGTGGAATAAAACTTTAATAAAACGTTACCGAATGTTAGACAGAAACTGCCTCCGTAGCCTAGTGGAATGGGCGTGTGCTTTAGAAACCGGAGGTCGTGGGTTCGAATCCTGCGGGACTCAACAAAATTTTCATTGTTATTTCCTAGTTGGTTAGGGCAATTTGGGCCGATCACGGATGGGCCGGATGGGCATGTAAAAGTCGGTCCATCCACCTACCCGCATTGGACCAGCGTGGTGGGATACGGTCCAAAACCCCTATCCATTAGGTATTAGGGGAGGCCCTTGTCCAGCAGTGGACTGTTACAGGCTGATGATGATGACGATGATGAATGTGAGAGGGCCACGACACGTAGCCTTACGGTGTGTCTTGAAACACTAAGGGCCCCACATAAGACCTTGGCTTGGGCTTTCACTTCGTAGTTTACCGTTAGCATGCTGAATCAATGGCTGCCCAAGTGGTAGTGGTAAAAGTAAGCCAAGATTCACTCGGCTCTTTTCAATAATGGTAAATTTGACACCTCTGATAGCAATTAGGGGCGTCAAACTGCAGCTAGGGATAGTCTTTTCTTCGTAAAAAAAGAACTATTTTTTCACAGATTCACTTTTGGATTGCAAATGTGTGGATATAGTGAGCGCCTGCTCAGGACAGTGGCCAAAGGACTGCTTATGGAAATTCCTTGACCTAATAGTTAAATCTACCAAATTCTTCAATATCCCTGTCCTCTCGGTACACATATATACCATACCGCACAACAAAACGAAAAAAAATGTATATTTTAGGGCTTACGGCTTCTCCACTTGTTCCTAATAAAGTAGATAGTCGAGAGGGCTATCTTTTATTGGTTTCAACTTCACCTTTTAATGTTAGTACATCCAAGAAAATAGTGGTTGTTTGCACACTATAATTTTGCGAAGAAAATGTATTTTCATCCTAATCCAAAACAAACCTGCCTTACGGAGATTTAGACGCTCCATGAATTCGCTTTGTTCAAGTCGCAATTAACTTTACGACTCCCTGAGCCTAACTATAAAACTTGCCTTACATTACAAAGTTGCTTACGGTCGGTTCTGTACTTACCAAGTGTAAACTCTTATTACCAAATTTACCGTATCTAAACGGGCAATGGAGCGCTTCCTTGGACTTGCTTTTTCCGAATAAAAGTCGTAACGAATTTACGTATGTAAGAATTCGGTTTACCAACATGTCTCGCATTGAACCCGCGTGGTAGGACGAAGTCCAAAGAGCCCCAAATGGAGAAGACGCGCTTTAGGGGAGGTCTAAGAACATGACAAAATTTCAGATGTGTTGGTCAATTTAGAGTCATAAACTGACTCTAAGCTTGTTGGTTCTGAGACTGATCGACACATTTTTGATTTTGATAGTCGTCTCGTTATTTGGGAAAGTTGTTAAGATTTTGTTAATATTCTTGATTTCTTTTCCCCTATTCGTGATCTGATTCTAAATGGCATGCGCTGTGTTCCATCAACGACGAATGCAGTTGAGCATTTAGGATGTGAAGGTCACGTGTCAGTCGCTCTGTTTGAAATTTTATCACTATGGTGATTCTAGGAATACAACCGTCCACTGCTGGATATAGGCCTCTGTCAATGAACGCCAAGACGGCCGACCTCTACTCGCTGCCAACTTGAGGCCGCTACTACACGGAGATCGGCATCCTACTTGGTTGGGCGTCGACCAACTTATAATATTATTATGGATTAACTCAAAAAATTCAAATGGCATTGTATATGTATTGTAAACAAAATAATTCACCAAAGCATCGTCATTGAATCGTGGATGTGAGTCTTTTTATATTCGTACTTAATCATATCTTATGGTTTTGTAAAATTTGCTCTACGAAAAGCATTTTTAATACGAAGACTAAATATATGTAGCCTATCAAATAAAATACTTAGACAACAAATTTAAAGTTATGTATTAAACACGCAAACTAAAAATCAACATATCTTGAACTATTCGGAGCCAAAAGCTTTTTTTTTAAGAAATAGTACATATCTTATGAAGTAATTCATTATTTTATACTCTGTGTGATAAACATCGTGTTTTATCTCGTGTCTGGGTGTTTGAATCTATATTTTATGTATTTATTTACAAAAAAGTAAGTAAAAGAAAGTATTATTATTATCATCAAGTCCTTTGCAATAACTTTAAATACATTTACATCCACAGAAACAAACATTGCCAAAATATTGAGATATCTTAAATGCGACAACTGAAGAAAGGACAAAGCCAAGCTTTCATCATCATCATCAGCCTGTTTTAGTCCACAGCTGGACATAGACCTCCCCTAATGCACGCCTTCTCCATTAGGGTTTTTGGACAGTATCCGGTTATCGTTAATACGAACTCAAGTTATATTTTTCAGAATGATCTCTTCAAAAACAAGTTCTCCCGGGATTTAGCAAGAAATATATCTTTATATAACTTACTTGTACAATTTCACTTTATCTGCTTTAGTGCAGCTTACAGCTAATATCAAATATAAAAGAAGAAATGCTGTTTCAACAATAATTTATCAGATATCGAACAAAGTTGAGAAGCTCATAATTTTTTGCAAAAATATTAACAAGCAAAATACTACCAAAAAGACGATAATTAAAACAAAACTGTAGTAAAGCAGTATTTCTTATATACATTTACTAGCAACCCTGTTAAACGTATGGAAACATATATAAATTTATCAGCGTTTCACTACAATATTATGTATGAATTATAAATATAAACCTTCATCTTTAATCACTCCATTTTATATGAAACGCATCAAAATCCGTTGCGCATTTTTAAAGATTTAAGCTTGCATAGGGATATAGGGACAGAAAAGTGACTTTGTTTATACTATGTAGTGATATTAAATAATTGGTGTATGTGTGAGCATATATGATGAACGTGATGAATACCGTTGTGCCTGCGATAAGCACTAAATTTTAGTTACTTATTATATGTATATTTTGTTTTTCTCTATTGATATTTTGTCCCTTAGCAATGGTGTCTAAAAGTCGGGTCTGAAATGTAGCGAGGCAGAGCTAACCGTAAGCCGTCACCGAACGGAACCCTCCTCGTGTGGGATAAGTGTTGTGCATATGTGATAGTGTTATCGTGTTGAGTGGTTTAAGGCGGTGTTACGCATCAACTCGTCCAGTGCGGGACGGCGGCTCTTGTCGGGTTACGTGAGTCATTTTAATGTTTTTAGTTATAAGAGATGTTCAGTTGTTATTATCATTTTCTTTTGGAATACTCTATGAGATTTCTAAAACATCATTTATAGAAGCCTTCAACGACGTTACTTAAATTACAAGTTAGGGGTAAAATTTATCCTTCTATTATTTTCAAAAAGTTACTATTATATTGTTCAAAGCTTGTCATGCTTGACGGTCTCCGTAGCCTAGTGGTACAGGGCTTGTCCTTAGAAACCAGAAATCGTTGGTTCGAATCCTGCAGGGAATCAACTACTTTTCTCAGTTGTTTCTTAGTTAGTTAGGACCATTTGGGCCGATCACCCAATAAAACCCCCTAATGGAGAGAGCATGCATTAGTGGAGGCCTATGTCCAGCAGTGGAATAACTCAGGCTGATGATGTTGACTAACTTACCGCCAAACAATAACTAAACAGCGGCTAAACAGTAGTTTTAATACTTATGTCATACCAAAGGCATGAGATTGTTGGATTTAATGAAAGTTAACAAGGAATCGTAACAATTCATCCGAAACAATTAATACAACGTAAAAATTAAACTTTTATAAGTAATCGCACTTAGATGGTATGCATTAAGCGCTTTCCTGTGAAATCCTTTGTCTGCGCTTTATCTTTCGACAAAAGGTGTTTTGTTTTTTCATCGATGGATTTGCGACTTACCCTTTGTCGTATAGAAAATGTCTCATGGGAAATTCTCTATCGTATATAAAAGTAAAATTACTTTGTAAATTGATATAATGATTTGTAATTTTTACAATTCTGCCTCCGTAGCCTAGTGGAATTGGCGTTTGCTTTAGAAACCGGAGGTCGTGGGTTCGAATCCTGCGGGGACTCAACAAATTTTCGTTGTTGTTTCCTAGTTGGTTAGGACAGTTTGGGCCGATCACCCAATTGTCTGAAAAGTAAGATGATCCATGCGTCGGATGGGCATGTAAAAAGGCGGTCCACCCACCAACCCGCATTGGACCAGCGTGGTGGGATACAGTCCAAAACCCCTTATGGATAGGGGTGTATTAGGGAGGCCTATGTCCAGCAGTGGACTATTAAAGGCTGATGATGATGAAGGTGATGATGAATTTTTTACAATTAAGTTTAACAACCGTTGACGTGGGAAAAATAGCTATACATTATGTTAAATAAATGGACTGCCCAACCCGAGTGGAGCAACTTGGTAAAATATATACCAAATAAAATGGCATACGCTCCGGATTGAGTAACTCCTTATTTTGGGAAGTCGGTTAAAATTAAAATTAATAAATATCGTGTACTCTACTTTTCTAAACTAAACAACCTGGAGGGCCTGAGGACGCGTAGCGTAGTGCTAGCGGAGATCTAAACGCGAAAAAATTCGTGGTGGGGAAGCCGTATTACGGACAGGAGGGTTAGAGGCAGCGTCAGCGCTCGACGAATAGGGACTCCATATCCTCAACCAGGGTCTGAGCCAACCTTTGACACCCTAAGGGGTGGTAATAGGTACACAGCTGCGTGGACGTGACGTGCTGCTCATCGACTCTACTTCGAAAGTGCTAAACTGGAGGCTCTCCGATGGGATCACCGGATCGGACCACAGGGCAATCCTCTTCGATATAAGCCTGAAAGAGTGCAGCTGGCACAGACATCAAAAGTACAACACGATTATTCCAACACCAAAAGGCAAACTGGGGTGAGTTTCGTGAAAAACTCGAACAGTCTTTGACCTCACAAAATTTAAAACCGGAAATAATAGATAAATTAGACAACACAGAAAAATTAGATGAAATAATTGTAGAATTACTTAACATAATATCAGAAGTCTGTGACAGCTGCATTCCCAAGCTGAAGAGGAGGAGAGGAAGGGGTTGCCCTGGTGGAACGATGAGCTGGATGGTCTCAAGAGGGAGGTCTCCAGACTTAAGCGCCGCATATCATGTGCGGCGCCTATCAGGCGGGAGGGAGTCGTCGGGCGGTACCTCACGGCCAAGGAAAATTACCATCTCGCAGTAAGGAGGGCTCAGACCTCTAGTTGGAAAGACTTTTGTTCTAAACAGGACAGAGATCAATGTGGGATGGAGTCTACAGGTGATTAATAGGACAGCGGCCAGACACGAAGACCTCCCATAGTCTGCGAGGTAAAACCCTGGGAGACGAGAGTCAGCCAGGGTGCTTGCCGAGATATTTTATCCGGAAGATAGGGTTGAGAGCGACAGTGCTGACCATAAGCTGGAGAGAGAGGTAGCTGAAAAGTCGAATAGAGGGACGCATGATGCTCATGTGACCCACCTTTTACAGCGAGGGCTGAAATGGTCGGCTTCAACCTAAAAAGGCCCCTGGACACGACGGACTCACAGCAGACATTGTCAGGCCGCAATCACCCTGTCCACCGACCTCTTCCTGGCGATCGCTGAACGCCTGCCTTCGCCTCTCACACTTCCCTCAGAAGTGGAAGGAGGCGACAGTGGTGTTCTTGCGAAACTCGGGAGAGGAGACTATACGCATCCCAAGTCCTACAGACCCATTGGTCTACCCAGTCCTGGGCAAAATCTTCGAGAAGATGCTCATACGGCGTATCAAATGGTACGTCGTACCGGCCACCAGCAGGAAGCAATACGGCTTTATGCCGGCAAGCTCAACCGAGGACGCCCTCATGATCTGGTGAAACATGTCGAGACGTTGGCCGAAAAAGGCTAACTGTCGTGATATCACTGGACATAGAGGGCGCCTTCGACTAATGCTTGTGGCCGTCCATAAGATGCGGCTGGCAGAGACCAAATGCCCGGAAACCTGGGCGCCTCGTTGATAGCTATCTGCAAGATAGAAAAGTGCGCGTCAGGTTTGCCGGAGAAGAAATAGGTCAGGAGCTACCACCAAGGGATGCGTACAAGGGTCAATCGGTGGCCCAACATTCTGGAACCTGCTTCTCAACCCCTACTGGTAGAGCTTGATGGAAGGGACTGCTTTATACAGGCATTCGCGGATGATATCATGCTGGTGTTCTCGGGGACTGGGCCCTAGACGTCCAGGAGGGGCGAACGCAGATCCTCACTCGTGTGCGGAACTGGGGTGAACAGGAACAAACTTAAATTTGCTAGAAAACCAAAGCCATCCTGGTAACAAGGAAATTAAAATACGACACCCCAGTTCTGCGCATGGGCGAGGGTACATAGAGCTTACAAAGGAGCTAAAGTTCTGGGCCCTTACAATAGACGATAAGCTGACCTTTAACAGCCACATAAAAACGTCTGTTGAGGTCCAGAACCTCTAAACAAATCACAAGGGTCCCATAAAATCAATTGGGGTTTGAACCGGAGATCACCAGGGCGATATACACTGCAGTAGTAGAGCCGGTCGTCTTATACCAGCAGCACATGGGCCCCACGACCAACAAGGTCCAAATAAGGCGGCAACTCGCAAGGATACAGCGCGGCTTTGTGCAGTTATCAGGGCGTACAGGACGGTCTCCTAAACTCGGCCCTGATTGCTCGCTGGGATTCTTCCTTGGACCTACGGGTCCGGGAAGCGCCACTCTTTACGAAGTAAAGAGGCCGATCTCAGCAGGTGATAGGAGACCGGGGCTGAGGCCCTGTACCATTCGTTAAGCTGCCACACCCGGCGAAACACGCGGTCCCGGGTTTGTCTGCCTGGGTGACGGTGGGAGGTTTCTAACAAGCTCCCGTCCTCAAGATCTTTACAGACGGAGACAAAATTGACAACAAAGTCAGGGCGGCGCTTTCCATTTGGGATGGCGCCGAGAAATCGATCCCGAAATTAAAGTTGGGAGACTTCTGCACCGTCTACCAGGCGGAACTACTAGCCCTTCGAACGGCAGTAGAGGTGGCATAAACATCCTGCAGAAGCTGCGCTGTGATAGCGACTCAAGGTCCGCCCTGAGACGCTATGTAGCATGACTCTCTACACCCAATGGCCGTAGAGGCAAATAATTGAGCAGGGCGGCTCCCTGACCTCTTTTGGGTTAAGGCACACGCGGGTGTGAGGGTAACGAAGGGCGGACCTTCTCGAAGGAGGCCGCCACTCGTATTAAAGGCGACCGGACTACGACAAATGCCCGGTTTCATTCGTCAAGGGATTCTTCGGCAAGTCCATTGACGAATGGAACCAGCACTATCGAGACCAACAGCCTCAACCACCAAGCTCTTCTTTCCCAATGCAGTCGACGCGCACCGCATCGTTAGGAAGCTGGAGCTGAGTCCACCGCTGGTGCAGGCTCTAACGGGGCACGGGGGTTTTGCGGAGTATCTCCACCGCTTCAAGTGTCGGGATGACCCGACATGCGAATGCGATGGGGAGGCTCCGCAGAGCGTCCTGCACCTTCTCACGCAGTGTCCAATCTTCGGTAGGCAACGACAAGACCTGGCCACCGAAGTTGGTACAGACATTACAGCAAGCAATATACCATCTATAATGCATAACAATAGCAAAGCCTTCACTGATTTTTGCAATAGGGTAGTCAAGCATGCAAACAAAAGAACGGCACTAAATAAATATGAACATATATCATAAGAATATATGCCTTCTATATTTAATTATAAGAGCGAAAGGCAAAAGTGTAAAATAATAAAGTTAGTATTAAAAGAAAATAGAAATAAGCAGTAAATATAAATAGAGGATGAACATGAACCGGCGTAGAACTTAGTTAGTTAAGTAGATAAAAATGGTACAATTATATTAAAACGTAAATTAAGATAAAGAAAAGATATATATAAGTAAATAAACAATGTAAATTAAGATAAAGAAACGATAAATATAAGTTAGTAAATATATGAAGTTAAGATAAGAAAATTAATACAAGTAAATAAAAACGTAAACTAAGATTAATATTAGCAAATAAGAATGTAAATTAAGATAAATAGAATATAAAAATAATTAAGTAAAAATGTAAAATAAGATAAACGTAAGATAAATAAGCTAAGACTATATGCCTTCTATGTTTAATTATAAGAGCGAAAGGCAAAAAGTGTAAAATAATAAAGTTAGTATTAAAAGAAAATAGAAATAAGCAGTAAATATAAATAGAGGTGAACATGCACCGGCGTAGAACTTAGTTAAAGTAGTAAAAATGGTACAATTATGTTAAAACGTAAATTAAGATAAAGAAAAGATATATATAAGTAAATAAACATTAAATTAAGATAAAGGAAACGATAAATATAAGTTAGTAAATATGTAAGTTGAGATAAGAAAATTAATACAAGTAAATAAAAACGTAAACTAAGATTAATATTAGCAAATAAGAATGTAAATTAAGATAAATAGAATATAAAAATAATTAAGTAAAAATGTAAAATAAGATAAACGTAAGATAAATAAGCTAAGACACAAAAAAATTGAAAGATAAAGAAAGATGAAAATGAAAAGTAAATGTATAATAAATAAAAAGAATAAGTACAAAAGAACAAGTACCAAAACACTAAAAGAGCTAACAAGGTCCCTGATCCGACATGTCAGGGGAGAATAAGAAAAAAAAAAAAAAAACCATGAAGGTACATTAATGTTTGACTTTCATGTTTTTTAAGTTACTCTAATAGCTAATAGTTAAATCACTCATTGAGAAAGTACTTACCTTTCTAGGATTTAAAATCCTTCATAAGATAAGGACATAAAACGCTTCATAATGCCTCTTTTATTATTGTTATAGGGCAATATGTAAGTCTATATATCGTATATTATTTTCATTCATTAATAATGTGGCACTCTGTTTAGAGGACTCAATGGACCGTCTTTAACGTCATAAAGTGTTAATGAAAATAGCTTGAGAACCAAGATTAAAGTTATGACAGTGCTCAAAAAGTAATTCAATTAAATAATATATGATCTTCTCATATAATAACAAAAAAATGTGGCCGTTTTAGCGTATTAACAATTGTTTGTTATTGAGTGAGATACAACAAGTTGTGAAATAAATGATGTAAATAAAAAGATAAAAACATCTGCCTTATCCTTATATATATATATCTTAATCTTATTATAATATCATAATTGTTACCCCATATATGATACCAAATGCGTAACTTACGGTATGTGCCAACATTTATGAGTTAAGTTCGTGCGAATATAACACCAAATGTATTGTTTGTACTGTTTACGAGAATCATGTTAGGTACTAAGTTGTTTGCGATCACCCATTCATGACATGTAAGCATGTTATAGCATATTTAATACTCACCTATAAAATTAATCATTCTTTGTTTTACATAATGTTGTGCTCGTATGTCATTCACTTTACAATCATATACATCTGTCCTAAAAAGTTTATATGTTTATCGCGTTTGAATTAATTAATTAGTAATATAAGTATTTATTAGGACATTGCTCTTGGGCTTTGGTAAGAGATTATTTACTTTATAAGTAAATTGGATTATGACAATCGAAGTATTCAGTGACCTATTTAATTATTTTTATAATTACCGTGCTGTCAGGACAATTTATGAAAATCTATTATGTATCTTTTTGTTGTATTTTGTGTTAATGCGTTTTTCAAATCATTTACAACTATTTTTATGTGATTGTGTGCTTTTGATTTCATGTTACAAATGCCAACCAAGAACGGCTAACCAAGTTAAAATTGTAATGATCAATTTTCTAGGGTTTATTATTTGATATATATCACAAAGACTTTAATTTATTGTGTGTAGTATAATATTAAACTGGGATAGTACGACACGTCTTTTAAAAATATATTAAAGCTACGAAATATCAAACAGTAGTGTTCAGACTCAACTATAAAATTAAGAAAAGAATAACTTTAAACTGATCTCATAGATTAAAATATAGACCATACAATCCGTTATTGAATGTCGTTTTGTTCAACAAATGATAAGTTATTGTACTCCGTGTACAATTATAAGAAAACAACAGATTTTAACCCATACATGAGAGTAATCCGTCAATTTCTCTGTCAACGTGCTAAACCTTTTTTTTTTTTTTTTGACTTATGAATAGCTGTTGACCTTCCGGGTCTCTACAGCGTTAGCGGACTAGGGGTGGCCGGCAACATTTAACTGTGCTAGCCTGTACCCCATACCGTGGTGACGTATTCGCAAGGGCCCCCCGAGAGGGGTGCCTCGGCTTGGATCGTCACCGTATCATCCCGTTAGCAATCTGCGTCGGGGGTGCCCCGCGGGGGACGCACCTCGCCTCGACCAGTCGCTTTTGTGGCTCATTCTTTGTGAGCGTGTATAGCTAATGATTACTACCCTTTCAACTAGCGCTTTGGTTGAGGAAGAAAAGGCGAAACAAACCTCAACCCGCTCCTATGTTATGTGCAAGACGACGGCAAGTGTCGTATTTCGGTTAACTTCGTAAGTGTAATGTCAACTGTTGTTGAGTGTGAGAAAGTGTGTATCACTCATCGAAGAGTGATATGTTTGTATCTATGAGTGTTGTTAGACATCTAAGTGCGTAATGCGACGATCAAGTGTATGTACTTGATCATCGTACCTAACCTAGTTATAGGGTCGCCTTTAGTAGCGGCGTACTCATTGGCGAAGCTAAGTAGCTCCGCCAGATTAATTTTCGATAGATCTTTTAATAGATCTGTAACGGACGACGCGTTCGCGTTGTTTATACCCGCTATACCTGCGGACTGAGGTTGGGGCTGTGCGGGGGGGTGGGCCCAAGCGGGCCGGGATTGCCACGCGTTGGTTGAGGGGGGGGAAGTTCGCGTTAGAACGCGAAGGGGGCGGGTTGCGGCGGGGGGGTACACCTACTGCCGGCTGTTTGCGCTTCGGCGCTTTCGGGCAGCCAAGATGGACGCAGGCAGGCGGGGCATAGGACGCGAGTGCTGTTTTGTCCTTCGGACGAGGACAATCTGTCGTTGCGTGATCCTCGAGGCACTTGACGCACCTCGGTTTGGCCCTACAGTATCTGGCCGAGTGGCCAAAGATCTGGCAGTTATGACACTGCCCTGGGAGACCGTTGGACCGCGGTGGCTCAACGGTTATACCTCTTATTCCGCAGACGGCGGTGAGGTTGTAAATCGCGACCATATTGAACGAGCGCTTATTGCGCGAATTGTACATACGATGTACAGATAAGAACGGGATGGATTGCGACTTTAAACTGTCGCTGACTTCGGAGATGGGAATTTCGCGCGGGACGCCTTTGATTACCACACGTTTAACACGCTCTTCCGGGAGCGCGTACGTGTGGTAGAACATATTTTTCTCCGACAAAAAGGTGGTGACGTTGCGATGGTCGAGCGGCGTCTCCAATTGCAGTTTGATGCCTTGGGCTGTGTCCACAGCATCAAACTTACAACGATTCGACAACGCCGATCGAATTTCGCACCACCTCTCCTTATCTCGAAGGAAAATAGGCGGCGGACGTTTATTACACGGTAACACGCGTGCCGCGGGTCTAACAGGGGCCTGAGGGGCCGGGGGGGCTGCCACGGGGGCTGAGGCGGGGACGCGGGGGCCGCGCGGGCCTTGGGAGCGACGAACACGTGATCGTCGTCATGGTTACGCTTCACTGGACCGCGGGGGCAGGGGCGCTAACGGGGGGCGTAAGTTTCGCGATACAGTCCGCAATGGACGCTTTGGGGCCTTGCTAGGTTGGGACAGGACAGGAAGAGCGCTGTTTGCGCTTCTTCATTCGACGGAGGGCGTAGAAACCCATCAGGGGTGTAGCTCCCGAAGAGCTACACTCCTGATCGGTGTCATCCGTGTAGTTGGAAGACGCCGACATAGCGTCCGCGTCTTCCAACACAGGAGGGGGAGCGCGGCATCGATGCCGGGGGGAGGGGCGGCGGGGGTGCCGAAGCCGGACTTGCACTTCTCCAACTCAGTGCGCAGGTATTTGATCTCGTTTCGTAACGAGCCGATGACGAGCTTCTGTTTGGCTATCTGACTTGACGAGTCGGAGTCCGACATTGCGACGACGCGAATTTAATATCACATACGCACTTAGATGCGGCCCGGTGGGTGTCCGGGTCGTGTGGACCTGCCCTCCCCGTCTGGGTTTGACGAGGAGGCCTAACCAGAAGTACCTGCGTTCCCTATTGAAACAGTTGAAATAAAGAAACACGAACCGTCCACGAATGAGAATACGCAATTAAAATTGCGATATTACACAAACGCTTCCGGGTAAAAAGTTCTCTTATATAACCCTTGAACCGACCCAGAAATTGCCGTTAAAACGACTAATCCCCGAGCCGGCCGAAACAAGAGGGACGCGGGCGGTTTATCCACCCGACACCGCAAGAATTGATCGAAAATTCGAACGAAACCCGATGTAAACAAAGTTGCGCAACGAATTGCGCAACTTTGTCGTAACGGTTTTTCGTTCGAAAATCCGCTAAAATTCGCGCACGCGACGGTCAGGCGGCGCGACGATACGTATTACGTGTACCGATGTACACGTAAACGCAAAACGCACTTCACTTAACGATCGCGAGTAACGGTCAAAAAGATCGCGCAATGAGCACGGCAACGGACAGCAGGGACGTGCGGACGGCTCCGCTGTTGGCGGCTCACTGCAATGTGCTAAACCTCTACTACGACGCAATAAAGCCCGTCCGCACTCACCACGTCTCGTATTCAGCGTTTCAACCGCAGGTATTGAGTACGTAACGTGATGCAATGAACTTGTACAGTATATACCGCTGAATTAGTGTGAGATAATCGTAATAATCGGAAAGCGAGCAATGGATAGCATACAAGCCTTTAATGTTGCGTAGGAACATATCGCTTATATGGAGTTAATGTTACAGTAATACGACGCTCCTGTGTTCAGTAACGTAACATCTGTTGTCTCGCGTAGACAGCGCATTAGTACCTCTGGAATTGCCGAATAGGCGTCGATGACCACTTTCCATCAGGTGGCCCGACTGCTCGTCTGCCTTCGTTGGCAATGATATAGAACTCAGAACATCACGTCGAACGTCATACATTTTACATCCTCATTGCCCTTAGAAAGTCAAAAAACTCAACAATGCTTTGACTCGGTTCAAATCAACTTTAACTTTGAAACATGTGACTCCTTCCTTCGTTTTATGGGCCCGCATCAGTGCCGATTGTGACTGGCACCGCCTCTACGATGTTTCGTATGTCAACTGTCTCCGAAGTCCCCATTGAGGGGAAGTCAGATCTAAGTTTATGTGAGTTATTAAAGGCTTAACCTTGTCATGTTTTCCTGGTACATTAATAGTATGATACGAGGTTTATTGAACAGTTTAATATCATTGTAATTATTATTTAATAAATAAGAAAATATAGAAGTCCATTGCCTACAGTAACTATAGTCTTAAACTTATGTTTTATCAGTAATTATTAGCATAATGGTATCGGTTTGTTCGAATTATAGAATGAAAAGGTTCAAAATTTCTTAAGATCATTATAGTAAAGTACAAAAGCTATTCTATACTTAATCCAATTTGATCTTGGTGTTGTGGTAGTGGTAATTAAATTATAAATATTGTAATTTTTTAAATGTGATTTATGCATTATACCTGACAGTACTCGACTAGTTGACTCGTTCAATTAAAATACATTAACATTTAAATATCAATACTAAAATTTCTTCACTTATATAATAACGTCTAGAATACCGTCAGAAAATGCTTTATTCATTAAAAACTTCGGCACTTTCGGCGCAAAATGCCAACTAAATTGAAATTTTTGTGTGTATTTTTAATTTTGAAAATAATAATTATAGTTTTATATTTTGCAAGTGGCACTACTGCTTACTTTTGTGTATATGTATATACATACGTACCTACATATTTATACGATTGATTTATACTGATTGTTAAAGCAATATAACATAAAAAACATTAACTTAGATAAACATAAATATCTTCTTTATGATTTTTGTCCTTTTCATTATCCTGGTGGTACGGAACTTAAAAAAATAAGACTATCTATATATATTCCATCCTTTAACAATATATTTAAAAATTGTTGACTGTAATAACAAGGCTATGCAAGTTTAAGTTATAAGAATTCTATTCTTCCAGATTTGTAAAATTTAATCTGATTTACTACACCAATTTCGCGTTAACTGTCACACTTTATACACAACTATACTAATATATATATAAGCTGATAAATGAATGCTTTACTTAAAATCATAATTTGTTTATTACATTTCTTATTATATAAATAAGGTTCAAATGCGTTAATTAGGCAATGCTTAAGCTTGCTAGTAAAATTTAGCACAGGTTCACGTGTGACCTGAATAACGTAAGCTGCTTTTATGCCCCACGCATATCTTGCCGTGTAATGACAAAATTCTGGATCGAGTAATTTCGCCTTGCTTCGTAACGGCGTAGGATTTAATCGACAATCCAATGCTCTTTTATATTTTATACACTGTTCATAATAAAATAAAGTAATTTCTATCAGTATAGACTGTTTTATGCATATATACAATTACCCGTGACCCGCCCTTGCTTTGCACGGGAGCTATGCTGAATGAAAATATAACTACAATTTTAAGCATGTGTTATACATAAATACATTTTTCTTTAATCACTTTTATCTATTAAAAAAAACGGATCGAAATCGAGATATTGAGAAGAATCGAGAGATTGAGATACATAGAGATATAGGGACAGAGAAATCGACTTTTTTTACTACGTAGTGATGTAAAGATATTTTACGTCACTCGTAACTTATTAGTACTTGTAAATATTAGTACTTACTAACTGCCTTCTCAAAAAGGAGATATTAGAATCGAAGCGTATTAACTTTCTTGCTCCGGCAGAAGTACTTAATTTGATTTTTTTTTGTTAGTAAATTACGGCTCAGGTTTATATCTTTTAAACAAACATTCACAATAACACATTTAAATGTTTTCAAATATTTTAATTATGCGCACAGATTTTTCCAGCGTCCGCGGTCACCAGACAGACACTAGACCTGTTTGATTTATAAAATATAGGCTGAGATGGTATACGTGTCCCGTATCCCACATTAGTCTACCCTCGATCATGGATACTGATAAGATTCCGAAACGTCGCGAATAAATTATAAAGAATTACAGCTTAAATTTTGTAAAAAGTGGATTTCATACGTACTATACGTATCACGTAATAAAAAGAACTTAATTCTTATTAGACTGTAAAAACATCGCTTAACTTCTAGCTACCTACTCGAAAAGGAAAACTTCTATGTGTTGTTATGGAGAGCCCAGTTGTCCCCGTTGTTGGTCACATTTTATGGAAACCTTTGACAAAATGTATTTTAATGTCCTTTAATCAGCTTATGTTAATCAAAACATTTCCAAAAACTATCTACTAAAGCATTCATATCCTAATGTAACAACCGCCTCCGTGGCCTAGTGGTATTAGTCCCCTCATTATTAACCGGAGGTCGTCGGTTCAAATCCCGCGAGGAATTAACTTTGTGTTATCGTTGTTTTCTGGTTGGTTAGGACAATTTGGCCTTGTCACTAAATTGTCTGAAAAGTAAGATGATCCATGCGTCGGATGGGCATATAAAAATTCGGTCCACCCACCAACCCGCATTGGACCAGCGTGGTGGGATAAGGTTCAAAACCCCCTAATTGAGAAGGCGTACATTTGGGGAGGCATATGTCCAGCAAATGGACTGATATGATAAAAGTATTCATATCTCATCTTAGTTCTATGTATTATAAAATTAGTTTTGCTACGGATTTAGAGGAATGAAACTTTGTGGCATGTTAAGATGTGCCTGTCGTTGAAAATCTTCAAACACCTTTAGCCATACAGGCTGAAATAAACAAACCCATAAAAATAAATACTTTAACGGGGACTATTCTATCCTGAACAAGCGAAACCTGTCCATTCACTTTTAGAATGTCAAGTAAACACTGCATGACAATAAGCTCTAATACCGCAACTGTAACATGTAATCTACTAAAGCAGTAAAATGAAATCAATTGTAAAAATCATTATCAGTCTACGTCCATGTTTCGTTACATGTTCATTATCACTATATATTTCAGCCTGTGATAGTCCACTGCTGGACATAGGCCTCCCCTTATGTACGCTACCACTTCTCATCAGGGGGTTTTGGAGCGTAACCCACAACTCTGGTCCAATGCGGGTTGGTGGGTGATTTGTCAGATTCTCGTTCGTTACTCAGCAGAATACACGTGCACGTGAGGTTGGCTGGGGTTTCGAAGATGTTATTTGCAGTACCTTACAACCCGTCACAAGTTAGCTATCGAAAAACAGATGCAATGTTAAACCCACTTTCGTGTAAAATTATATAACATTTAATATATATATCAAATGACTCTTAATAGTATAAATATAGTTATGCGAAACATAGTACATATCACGAGTATGTTAACGTGCATACAATTTTTTATTAGTCTAGTTATCATAATGCAGATATTTTCGCAACGGTGTAATTTTGTCAAACGGCTGTTTCTTATATAATCTATGTTTCCGATATCTCAGTAACAATCAGCTGAAATTGTTATGCCGAAACTAATTTAAACTTAAGATCCCAATTTGCTTGGATACAAGTTGGGAGCGGAACGATACTTGTTTGGATTAAACTTTAACATAAATATAGCGCGCTGCCTCAAGTTAATACTTGAGATATTAAACTTAATAAGTGAAACCACGTTATCGGTTAAAATATTTACTAAACACCAAGACTTTTTTCACATTAGCATCAAATCTTAACAGTTTTCCATTAAACACCATGGGATAAATATAATTATAAGCGGTGTAAATCGAATATATCTTTATATATACATATAAAAATTATAGTAATGTCCTAGTTGAGCCCGACTACAGCGGCCGATCTATATTCGAAATCAGCCAACTGCGCGGGAGATATTATAGATGTACGCGCAATGGAATTTCTTTTAATAAGTATAGTTTTTTTAATAAAAAATCCTTTTTTAAAAAAACGTTCGCTTCACAACATACTTATCTTCATTACATCCTTTTTTAAAGAAATTTTATTAACAATGATGTAAAAAAATCGCGTTTTTTTCGCGACACAAAAGTTTATATTGCTTTAGACAAATATACAACAACTGCAACTGCCTCCGTAGCCTAGTAACTGCCTTCGTAGCCTAGTGGTATGGGCGTGTGCTTTAGGAACCGGAGGTCATGCGTTTAATTCTGTGGGGACTCAACAAATTTTCATTGTTGTTTCCTAGTTGGTTACAATAATTTGGGCTGATTACATTGGGCGTGTAAACTGGTCCACCCACCAACCCGCATTTGACCGGGTGGTGGGATATAGTCAAAATCCTAATGGATAGGGGTGTATAAGGGGAGGCCTATGTCCAGCAGTGGACTATTACAGGCTGATGATGATGATGAGCCAAATGTAAAAAATGCCTATAATCATGCAATAATGACAACGGATATGATAGACTTATACATAAGTAACACACTTTTAATAAACATACAAAAATACTATCATACCCCAAAATATTAAAATCACAAAATTTTGCTGCAAAAGATGCATTTTTCTGCACTAGTGTTAATAGTAAGTAATAAATTCGCTCCGTTTAATAACGTAATTGTGTGATTTTCTGTTTACAAAAGCCAATAAAGAAATCCACGGTGTATTATTTGCCTGTAAAGCAGGGTGTACGAGCCCTAGTTATTATTAAAGGTATATTATTCAGTTTAATATTTTAATAGAGAAGTTCTCATATAATTATGTTTTAGTGTTTCCAGTTGATTTCATCTGTCTCACGTTTAATATCTTCTTAAAGGGTTTCAGGTTTACTGCAATAATAATACGTTTATAACTATGGCGACGAATTAAAAGACTATATTCATAACTAAAAGTCAATTTCAATCAAGTGACTTTGGACCCTTATTGATTTTTTATTTCTGTTGTCTTACAATAAATGTTATTTTAATTGTTATATATTGTTAAAACTATCTGAATCTAATAAGTATATTATAATTTTTGGTAACTTTAACATTAATTTATTAGATAATTGCAACACCACAATTAGATTCAGATCATTGTGAAGTTCATATAACCTTTTAAATTTATTTATTGAACTAACAAAAATTACTGAGACTTCTGCAACATGTACAGATAATATTTATACTACAAAATGTTAACTTCTGACCTTTATGGTCAATTTGCCTCCTTTCAAATAGATAAAATGTTATATAACAAAAGCGTATTGACAAGTTCAGTAGTAATATATTACAAAAAGTTAATTATTTACATTATGATGAAAATTCACATGTGCTTTTTAGCGCATTATTCACTTTAATAAGAAAAGAATTTAATACTATATTTACTTCCAAAACGATTAAATCTGAATGTTCTGCAGCGTTTTATTAATAGCGAAACCGGAATGGCCGCAAGGAGCAGCTCTAAAATAGCTTTAAATGTTGATAGCCATAGAATTGAAGCTGACATAGATGTTGCTACTTTTTTCGAGAGACTTTTTTCGGACATTCCGATTTCCACTACCAAGTCACTATTGTCTTCTCCAACAGTTGCCGAATCACTATTAAAAGATAATGTTATTGAATATACAAAAATTTTTAATTTTACTGATGTATGTAGCAAAGTCATTATAAGTGCATGTAGACAATTGGATATTAAAAAAAACCGCAGACCTTTGAGGAATCCCTACTAAGGGGATAAATTCGATTATAGATGTAATATCACCTCATCTAACAACAATATTTAATGTGGGCATCCAGAGAGGCGGTCCTGACCTAATGAAGCACAGTAGAGTTATACCGGTTTTTAGAGCAGGGTGTAATATGGACCCTAACAATTTTAGACCTATCTCTATTTTGCTTATATATAAAATATTTGAAAAACTATAATTAAACCAATTAATGAAACATTTAAAACAGTAACTGTCTTATTAATAACAAACAGTACGGTTTTACTAGGGGTCGCTCCACGATTTATGCTAGCGTTATGCTCGTTAAGAGCATCTTTGAGGCTTGGGAAGCGTCGCAGGATACCTTAGGCATTTTTGCGATCTCAAAAAAGCGTTTGATTACTTACAGCATGAAACTCGTGCCAGGAAACTACGTCACTATGATGTAAGAAACGCCGCACTCATCTTCTGTCTTCGTACTTGAGCCACCGAACTCACCGAGCCGGGTTGACGTGAATGGTAAATAATCTCCCAAGGCCCCGTAAATATGGGTGTCCCCCAAGGGTCTATTCTTAGGCCTTTTCTCTTTCTCATCTATATAAATGATTTACCATATGTTATTAATAAAAACGAAAAGATATTATTATCTGCAATAATTTGCTACTAGACTAGAAGAAGACAAAATGTATTAAATTTTTGACTCCAAATGTAAGACCGAGTAAATAGACGTTGTTGAGTCAACCATGTATCTGGCAATAACAATACATACCAGATTGCAGTGGGGCCTTCATATTAATAGACTGTCGAATAAACACAGTTCTGCAGTACATGCTATCAAGAAAATCAGACATTTAACTGACGTGGAGACGGCCCGGATAGTATATTTTAGCTATTTTCACAGTGTAATGCTCTTATTGCATTCTACTGTGGGAACTGCGGTGGATACTAATACGATCTTTGTCCTCCAAAAACTACCTATTTGAGCGGTTTATAACCTGGGCCCCAAAGAATCCCTGAGAAAATTGATCACAGTGATTAAAACACTAACCGTTATTTCTCAATACATATTCGAAAACCTAATGTATGTGCAAAAAAAATAGAAATGATTTTCGCAGAAATTGTGATGCACATAACATAAATACTAGAAACAAACATAATTTAATTCTTCCAGCCACTAGACTGCGAAGAATAAGTAAATCTTTTATGTGACAATGTACACGCTTTTACAACAAAATCCCAGTAAATGTTCAGAATTTAATTGTTAATAAATTTAAAAAAGTAGTAAAGGAACGTTTATATGTTAAAGGTTATTATAACATAAATGAATTTATAAATGATAACACAGCCTGGTAATGGAATGCTCGCTCCAGGCTTTTTCAAGTATAATATAAGTATGATTGAACTGTATGTAGCTCATAAGAATATTTATGTATATATTTGATTATTTTAAAACATGACAAAATAGGCCCGCTGAGATTCTTTCGCCGGTTCTTCACAGATCGGAGGCATCCTATTCCAAACCGGTGGTAGCGTCCTTGACAATCAATAAGCGAGTGTTACACTTCTACATTGAATAAAGATATTAAAATTTGAATTTAATAATTTATGAAGTCCGACCGATGCAATATTCTTTAATAATAATAAAATAATGTGTTATACATAAAAAATAAAAGTCGTCGTAAGGCTTGTTAACGAATTCAGGTCAATTTTATCTGAACGTTAAATAAATCTGCAGCCGATTATATGGCCACATGCCTGTTGGGTTGATTAATTACAATGGAATTAGGGATACTCGTCCCTGAACTCAATTATCCGAATTTCAGCTTGAATTCCGGACAAATTTATCAAAATGTTGTTAGTCATAATGTTTTGAAGCAAATTTAAATTTAAATGCTTTTTTATTCAGGACATCGCTCAAATTATACAAATGTTGCACAATATTTGCAAATTCTTGTGCTGTAGTTCTTGTTTTGTACATATTATTATGATTAAAATTTTATTTTAGATGCGTCACAGACATATTTCTATCTAAAGACTGTGTGGTATGATTAATAATGTTGGAATTTGTTTCATAATCGTATGTATTGGAAAAAAAGTTTATGCTCATCAATATATTTATGAGTATCAGACAGAATGTTTTATAAATTCATTGCATTGATTTCGGCAAATATTTCTCTCAGTAACTCTTTAGCCAATAGACTCTTGGAATCGCTCTATTTTAAAGTACAACAATGGTATTTATAACACCCGCATAAGTTTTAATTGCAAGGCACATATACTGTGTGATACCATGTGAATGGCAGTTTCAACAGCGGCTTTCAATCTGTTTTCGTAGCTTGAAATTCCTTGAAAGTAATATGGTACAACTGCTAAATGAAACTGTTTATTTGTAATTTATAAAGCTATGCCGAACTTGACAATTCAGAGGAAATTATGTATTATCTCTTAAATCAATAGCGCCTGTAACAGTAATATATATTATACGTAGGTAAACCTATATTTTTTTCTGTTTTGTTAGGATTAGTAAAATTTTTCAATATTAGTTAATCATAATTAGAGACAAAGACGTCATCGTGAAGAGTCAATTCGTAATGTCTTTAAAATTGCAAAATTTACTACAGCCGTGATCAATAGCGGCAGTCCAGCTCGACTTTACTTTTTTATTTGAGCCAAAACTCAACTAGAACTCAACTCAGCTAAACATTGATAGCCACATAGTTTAGTAATTGATTATTTTTTTAAAGCTCTTTGTACTGGTTTAATATGTTTTCTTTTTGGTCATTTGTTTGATACGGGTACAAGGTATAAAGATTTGTTGCGAGGTTGCAATTGTCGAATAAAGCAAGATTTAATTAATTTGTTTAGTTTCTTTGTTGTGAACTTATTAATTAAACTCTCTGAATTTATACGTGTTACAGCTGTAGAGGTGTTATACATATAAAACTTTTAATTAAATTAAATTAAACTATCATCGCTGTCTTGATACCCGTCCTGGCTTCACTTCACACACACCGCTAAGTCCCAGAATTTTAAATTTAAATTATTTCTGAAACATTCATTTAATTTACGACATGACATTGGAACGCTCTAAATTTATCAGAGTTTCTCCACAATATCTTGCATGTATTGTCCATATAAACCATACTCTTGAATCACTCTATGTATAAAAAAAGCCGCTTCTAAATTCGTTGAGTAGTTTTGAAGGAACGGCACACATAGGGTAGGACGGACAGAGTTAGCGACTATAAAGAAAATAATTCCATCTATGATGGACGGTGGAACGCACTATCAGTGTTACCCTCATCGAATACAAAATGTCTCTAAAATAATGAGATTGTATTTCCTGAAAAACTGACATCGGTGCGGTATTATCTGATTAAGACTTTTAGTGACCATTGAATTATGTTATATCTTTTTCATGTATACTATTTTATAACACCAAATGTTTGTAATTTGTCACATATATATATGACAAATTATTATTATTATATTAGTCTACATGTGACCTAGACATCTTGTGCATCGTTGTACGCCATGACAATGAAAGTGTAATATTAAACAATTCAAATTTCTGGGGCAGCACTACTTCGGTGCCTATTGATGCCGCATATCAGTAGTGTTCCGTTTTGAAGGGCACCGTAGGTCGTGTAATTACTGGCTAAACGAGATTTAATATCTTTTGTCTCAAAGTGGTGAGCGATTTTATGGGTTTTACGCTGCTTTTCTATGGAAAGGGCGTATCGTTTATCATCTGGTGTAGGTCCTTTGCGTCTCATAGCTTTTTCCAACAAAAAGAGGCCATCGTCGATTATATTTTTAATAAAGTATTAAGCATTCGAGAATTAGTATTGCTGAATAATGCTATGTAAGAGCAGTCAGTTCCCATTAAGAAGCTCTGAGTTTAAGCTCTTATACCGATGGGCTTACTGAAACAGAATCTGCTTAAGGCGTTAAGTCGCAAATTGATTGACGCGATCGGGGAAAATATATTTGTACTTGAATGTTTTTGGCGGCTGAACACCGTTTAATCGGATAAGTTAATTAATATGTACAATATTTTAACTTTTTAATATCGAAATAAACTTCTAATCAGATTTTAAAAATTCACCTATGCTTTTGTCCTCCCAACAATATAGCACTTGTTGTTAAATAATTAGATTCTTGTATCACTGTTTATAGGTATAATTATCATTGTTCTAATTGAGAAAGAGCGGCGTCATCATTAATCAAAGTCGACCCTGTGCTGGGTTCAAATCCAAGACCTCCAGCATGGAAAGTAAAACATACCACTAGGCTATGGAGAAGGATTTTTGGTTTTTTTATACAATATCTTTATTTGATGGAGTTTCCTCTATGGTAATATGAGATACTCTATAAAATAAAATATAATTTTCTCCTCGCGGCATTTAGTAGTATTTAATATTAATTATAGAAGTAATTGATGAGAAAATGTTTTCTCATTATTAACTTCTATATTTAACACTGAGTTCGGTATAATATACGTATATAATCCCAAACTTCTATTATTAATGAAATATCAGATTCAAAAGTTGGTAATCAATTACTCCCAAGTCTACGTTTTAATCGAGTTAAAGTTTGTATCGAAAGTGTTCCACACTAATAACTTTACCATAATTTATATTTGAATAAGAGTTTTGTAGATTACTATATGGCGAAGTCGCGTTTACCTTACGGAGGTTTTATTTAAAAATCATAATTTCTTTAATTACTCTCACTCAGTTAGGACTGTATAAATCGACCCTTAATGGGTCGATTTATGCAGTGATAATATATACTTTGATACTGTTATCAACATTTATTATCCTGTAGCCATAGACATTGGAACGGATGGGTCTTAAGTATTATGAGTAATTACAAAGTAAACAAACACGATTTTATTTCAGCGAACTATTGACATTTATATACATATATATATAAACAACCGCATTGGACCAGCGTGGTGGGATACGGTCCAAACCCTAATGGATAGGGTGTATTGGAGGACCTATGTCCAAGCAGTGGACTAGCAAGAGGCTGATGATGTGTGATGTGATATATATAAACATACAGAAATCATCAAAATTTCATCAAGTCAATGCATCTGAACTGATCAATAAAGTACTAAAATACTTAGTATTCAATCGAAATACACAATTCCGACTTGCTGGAGTAAACTCATTGCTAAAACTAAGCAGTCAAACCTAGTACGGTGTGCTCACAATGCTGAACACAGGTCGTCACAAGTGACGTGAAATCACAAGAGGTACCGCCAACTGCTCTGACAAGAGTGCCCGACTAATAAGAAGAAGAATTCATTCATAATCGGCAGATGATATAATTAATACATAATCATTCGTATTTCGTTCCTGTTCTCTTTGTTCTTAACAAAGAAAACAGAGAATAGCTATCTCAAAGATCTTGCCACTACACTGAACCTTATCGAAGAAGCCGGTTGCTCAATTTTTACCATATATTTTGATTCAGCTAAAAAACTAAATGAAACTAGGTGAAATCCCCGTGGAAAGGAATTGTTGTAATGGCTGAATTAATGATTACCAGTAATTGTAAGAACAGTAAAACAGCATCTTAATTCTTTTGTTCTTTCATTTGTATTAATTTTGTTAAACTGGCATGGCTGTATCTTATTTTGATTATTAATAATTAAATAATTAAACCTTGTTTAAGTCCTATTTACCTTCTGAAAGTCAGTTATTCATATTTTACTAAATTTAATAATTTATCTTTCCAAATTTTAGTTTAACAATAATCCAACGGTTATTTAAATGTATAACTACGTTAAATTATAAGCTCTATATTATTTTTTAACGTTAAATGTCAAGATGTGCTTTATGACAAATTCCTCAAGACATATTAGCATTCACGTTTCCGCAGCTAGTCATTTTATAAGAGCATTTAACAGTGCATTTTCTCGTGGAACAATTTCACGTCGCTCACGATATTAAATGTGCAACAGTTTTAAAATTGCTTTAGTTATAAAATGAAAAATGTACATTTTTCGATGTAAGAGATATTCTAATACTGCTATTGTGGACTGAACTAACAACTAATAAGAATGATTATTTCATCATCATCATCAGCCTATGTTAGTCCACTACTGGACATAGGCCTTCTCCATTTAGGGGATTTTTGGACCGTATTCCACCACGCTGGTTCAATGCGGGTTGTGCGGTTTTTATATGCCCAACCGACGCATGGATCATCTTACTTTTTAGACAATTGGGTGATCGGTCGAAATTACCCTAACCAGCTATCCTAGTTGTTTCCTAACAACAATGAAAGTTTGTTGAGTCCCTGCAGGATTCAAACCCTCGACGTTATTAAAGCACACGCCCTTACCACTCAGCTACGGAGGGAGTTATTCTTTGTTTAACGGAGTTATCAACTTTGTACAAGTTTTTCATTACTTACATATTATGTTTGCAATGTAAGCGATTTGCATTGAAACTAATAGTTTTCTTGCACTTTAATTTACTAAAACTTATTATACATTATGTGCAAATGAATATAATATATTTACCAAGAGACCGAAAATGTAACCTACCATACTGGATGGCTACATCTCTAGTAATTAAAACCCAAAGAGCACTACTCTACTTAAAAATATTTCTGCTCTAACGATCAGTGCTTGATAGTAAAGACCACTAGTGCTATCCACTGTTTAAGGAAATTTAGTTTCAAAATGTGTAAAGCTAGTGTTAGTCAGGTATTTTATCAGAGTTAACCGAGATGTGAGATGGGACTTGAAAATTAATATTTTTCACTTACGTAAATGAATCTTTTGTAGTTTGTCACTGCTTCTTATGAAACTGTAATGATTTAAAGTCGACCTTTTTCTTTACTATGTTATATCTACGTTGCTACTGAAATGTTTATGCCTATAACCTATTATATAACAATATGAATATAAAGTTCTTGTTTATGTGATTTGTACCGGATTTGTATTATTGTTTATTTATTTTTTATTTAAAAATTGTATTATACAGCGTGTTTAAAATATTTAAGTTGCTGATAAATAATACGACACATAGATACAATATTTACCGGATAATAGTAATGCCAATTTACATTTAAAACAAGATTTATCTTAAAACAAGTACTGCACGGAGATCGGCATCCCACCTGGTCGGGGGTCGACCAAAGCTCCGTCTTCCTGAACGCCGCCTCCACTCCATAGCCTTATTGGCCCCTCAACCATCGGTTCTTCTGACCATGTGGCTGTATATCTTATAATCCATGCAAGTAAATAAAATTGGAGCGTCTTATTGGATCAACATATATTTGTTTCCACATGAGTATAAACATTATAATTTTAACGCTTTTAACTTTATCCTATAATAAACTTAGACTAAATATTTATTTAATATTTATTTCTGCTCGTCAAACAGTTATTTTTTCTTAAATATCGTTATATTAAATGAAAAACATCAAACTAAATTTAATACAAATAATTTTAATTACTTTATCAACTAAATTTAGTTCACGTTAAACAAATGTTATGAGTATTGGAGTGCCAGGCTTAAATAAATTGGTTTTAGAATTCGGTTCACTGCCATATAAATGATTTATGTTTGAATTTCACAAAATAAATAAATAAGATATCGTTCAATCAAATGTTAATTGACTGTTCAATGCATATTTTAGATGATTAGTAACTATATGTTACTGTGAGTTATTTTAACGATAAATATATGTAACATCTGACTACATTGTGATAGATATTAGACGTACCTACATTATGAGAATTTACTTTATTGATCTCTTTACATTAATAAATGTTTTTGAATTAACCCAAGTTTATAAATTTCAACGGCAACTATAACATTATTTAATTTCCAAATGTCAATAAGATTAACTATCACAAAATTAAGTTGCATCGCTTCTGTCCGTCCCTCTGTATGCTTAAATATTTAAAAGTACGCATTGATTTCAAGACAAAGGTTTATGTCTACAAAACATGGATAATAATATAGAGAAACTTTGACCAATTTAGAGGTTTCTATGTGATGTCAGGCGGGTCGGTAATCAAATAATAAATAACATAATAATAATAATTTTATATCAGATAAAAATATATCGTAATGATAGTGCTTTTTGTACGAAACTCCCTTGCGATTTCTGCCGCTGCATTATAAATGTCTGATATGTTTCAAAGTATTTATTTTGTCTAAATAGCGTCTAAAACGAGCTTTATGAACAACAATTATTACTTTAATGAGCTTTGAATATGGTCCATTGTAATTTTTACTAATTTTATTTTTTAGTTTTAATTTTAGTTTTACATTTAAACGGTTACTATATAAGCGATGTATGCGCTTGTAAACTTTAGCCTAGACCTACTTAGTACAAAATTGTTTTAAAAATAGGACCACGCCTACCATTTACAAAAGAATTTTCAAAATCGGAGGTCTGGGAGAGGAGCAACGAGGTAACATATAAAAGAAATATAAAAGAATTTAAAAATCCTCCAAATTTCTTTAAAATAATTCTTCTTTTTGAATTGAGTACCTCAGTTCTTTTAAACTTGTTCAAAAAGAAGACTACCAAAAATAATGATATTAAAAATAAAATCAGATATTTCCGATTTAAATTAATGATTGCGATTTAATAAATTTGTTGTAACATCAATGAACAAATATCTTTCATTGATAGTTCGAATTGAATACAATATTTTGTAGAAGTACTTTTACTGAGCAAAACTTCCCACTAAGTATTGCTTAATAAGCATGAAAGGGATTTACATTTTATGAAATAAGTCTATACTAGAAGATTAGAATAAGTAGTTTTAACATAGTTTTCAAATGAAAGTGAAGTGCTGCTATTTAATATTAATGTATTTCTAAGCCGGAGATAAATGGAATCCTCCATCGCTTATATTTAAATGGATCATTAATTTATTATATTTTTTTTAAATCTATTCAGAGTGTAAAATTAAACACGATACCAATAATTACTTTTGTTATTATAACTTGATACGTTCCAATAAACACTATACTAACTTTAAGATAACCGTTAACATATATCAGATTTTTCCTTATTATAAAGTAAAACTTTATATGTGGTATATGTCTTGTAAGAACATAGTTAAAGTTTTATAACAGAGTGCCTAAAATAAAGCATTCATTTGGCCATAGTCGCATTAAAGAACAATTTCATAGAATTAATTTACCGTGGAAGACATATTAAGCATAAATTAATTAATGCATTTCAGGTATTAAAAACTAACCAACTTATTTCTTCCTTGCAGCAGGTATTTTCACTATAAAATAATATTATAAATATAGTTTCTTAATATTCATGTTATTTATAAATATATGAATATGTTTACACTGATTTTGCTGTAAAATACTATTCGAATTTGTGCGCTCAAAATTATTGGTTTAATTTCGTACATGATCAATGAGGCGTACAATCCGATTACGGCTTTTATGCAAACTGAATCACAATCAACCCCCTGGTGTAAAGGAATTATTGTAATGGCGGAATAAACCTGATATATTAATTTTACTTGCTGTGAGTTTGCCGTCTGTATGTTTATTTTATTATAAAATATGTTACATTTAAAACCACAGATTGCAACAGAACAATGTGCATGACTAAAAACCTCTTGAAAACCATTAAGGAGATAAAACAATATTGTTTTTGTTGTTTTAAATACGATCATCATCATCATCATCAGCCTGTGTTAGCCCGCTGCCGGACATAGGCCTCGCCTACTGCCTTCTCCATTAGGGGGTTTTGGACCGTATCTCACCATGCTGGTCCAATGCGAGTTGGTGTGTGGTCCGACTTTTTACACGCCCATCCAATGCATGATTACTTTGCAGACAGTTGAGTGATCGTCCCAAATTGCTATAACCAACTAGGAAACAACAATGAAAATTTTTTGAGTCCCCGCAGGATTCAAACCCACGACCTCCGGTTTCTAAATCACACGCCCTTACCACTTCGCTACGGAGGCAGTTCATTAAATACGTTATATGTATATTTGCAAATGCAATGCTATTGTCCCCTTTTTAAAACAATTTGAATGCATGTACTTGCAGGTATATTGCAAATATGGGAAAAACGAGCCTACGTTATTTAATAACCCTTTACTCGGGGTACTTTATAATCTTATAACACGAGCAAAGTATTTAGTTGCCTGTTACTACAAATTTGTATTTAATCCTATTGATCATAATTGCTTTTTGATCGACTACCCAAAAGAGGAGGTACTCAATTCAGAGCGTATGTTATCGTTTATCATAAACGTTACTTCGTTGCTCCTCTCCTACCGATTCGATTTTGATTAATTTTATTACAAACAGTAGGTTATAGCTGTCTATAACAAATTTAAAAATTGAGATAAATAGCTTAATCGATATTTGAGAAACAAGAAAGAAAGCTCTCAAAAATTACAACCTTGAGCAATTTAAACTTAAACTTGCTCTGCGTACGTGTACTTATTTAATTGGTCTACAATAAGATTAAGAATAACCGACTGTAACCATTTCAATGTAAACATTGTTAAAAATGCAATGAGCCATATTATAACACAGTAAAAGTTTGTGAAAGTAAATAAATTTAATATAAAAATAATTTTCATTCTATTAAAATAAAACGTGGCCATGGACGACGTTTTGATAAAATAGACAATTTACAACATATCATGTACTAAAATGGGGTGACAAATCGCGGGACAGTTTCCAGCAAAGAGCTTTATTTTTTGACTTCACCTACTGCCCTGTAGAATAAAATCTTAATAAAACGTTACCGGAAGTAGAGGGCCACGGTACGTCGTCTCACTGTGTGCTTTGAAACTCAAGAGCCCCACAGGAGAGCCTTGACTTGGACTGTCACTTTGTCGTTTCCCGTTAGCATGCTGAATTGATGGCTGCCCAGGTAGCGGTGTTAATAGTAAGCCGAGATTCTGCTGGCTCTTTTTTAATAAATAAATAAAATAAAATAATACTGAAAAACTCTGATAGCAATTAGGGCATCAAACTGCAGCTGTGAATAGTGACGCCTTTTCTTTGTAAAAAAAAAACTATTTTCTCACAGATTGTCTTTTGGAGTGCAAATGTATGGATAAAGTGAGCGCCTACTTAAGACAGTGGTCAAAGGACTGCTTATAGAAATTCCTTACCCTTATATAGTTAAATCTACCAAATCCTTCGACATCCCTGTCCTTTCGTACACATTTATCCCCGCACAACAAAGAAAACAAATATGATTGTATTTTAGGACTTACGGGTTTTCCACTTGTTCCCGATAAAGTACGTAGTCGAGAAGGTTATCTTTTAATGGTTTTAACTTCACCTTTTAATTTTAGTACATCCAAGATAATAATGATTGTTTGCACTCTATAACTTTGCGAAGAAAATGTATTTTTATCCTAATCCAAAACAAACCTGCATTAAGGAGATTTAGACGCTCTGCGAATTCTCTTTGTTCAAGTCGCAATTAAGTTTACGACTCCCTGAGCCTAAATATAAAACTTGTCTCACATTACAAAGTTGCTTACGCTCTGTTATGCATTTACCAAGTGGGAAGTTACTGTTGCGTAAAGATTATGAATTGTTGCTGTGATATAATGCAAATGGTTTGAATTTCAATCATATTTAGCAATTTATAAGTGTTTAAAACGTCGTTCTTACATATTACTAGCTATTGCCAGCGACTTTGTCCACGTGGTAATATATGAAAAAATACCCTTAGTTACTCCCAGTTATATTGGCTGTCTTTCAGTGAAAGTCCCATCGAAATCGGTCCAGCCATTCCAGATATTAGCCAAACAAACAGACAGACAGACAATTTTTTTAAAGTTTTTCTGTTATTTGTATCGGTTTTATATTACAGTGTAATTATTCAAAACGGTTACTTAGGTATTACAAACAGACACTCAAATTTTATTTATTTATATGCATATAGATTTACATCATACATACATACATCATCAGCCTCTGATAGTCCACTGCTGGACATAGGCCTCCCCTAATACACCCCTAAGCATAAGGGGTTTGCGACCGCATCCCAATCACCACGCTGGTCCAATGCGGGTCGTTGGGTGGACCGACTTTTTACATGCCCATCCGACGTATCGATCATCTTACTTTTCAGACAATTGGGTGATCGGCCCAAATTGCCCTAACCAACTAGGAACCATATAGATTTACATATTTAGATTCGCATAGCGCTGTTTGAGTTGAGAATTCGATTATCAATTTATCGTTTCTAAAATTATGCTGATATTTATTGAACAAAAATTTTTAAAGTATAACCGGCATACTCAATACAAAGATGTATATGTTGTTAAGAGTAACAATATTTTTTTAATGTAATATTAGTTTACAATGGTTAACAGTCGGCGTAGAAACTTCCTTAGAAAAACTAACTAAATTTAACCGCCTCCGTGGGCTAGCGGTATTGGCCGTTGCTTAATAAACCAGAGGTCGTGGTTTCGAATCCGCGGGGAAAATACTTTGTGTTCTCGATGTTTTCTGGTTAGTTAGGAAAATTTGGGCCGATCACCCAATTGTCTAAATAGTGAGATGTTCCATTCGTTTGACAGGCATGTAAAAACTCGGTCCACCCACCAACCCGCATTGGACCAGCGTGATGGGATACGGTCTTAAAACCCTCCTTATAGAAAAGGCGTCTATTAGGGGAGGCCTATGTCCAGCAGTGAACGAATACAGGCTGATGATAATGATGATTACCTTCTCTTAGGGTTATCACAACGTAATATTTATTTATTTAACGCACAATAGATTTGATATAATGCTTACAATATCAATTTTGATGATCTGCAATCAACAAAATTGTTTGTAAAAGCTTCAGAGAATTATAAACGATAGCTTTTAACTCGTTTTGTATTACATTGTCATTTCCCTAAAGGTCGTTCTTGACGGCAATATCCTGTTGTAACTAGTTTATTCTTGTATTACCAATTAATAAGACCTATCGTTGCTAGGTTTGCATTGTGGTGGAGGCACCGCTTAACGTCTGTGTTTTTACTTTCTCCGAGCCAAACAAGACCTAAAATTTATAAAAACCAATTCTCATGATAAACAATATTACATAGAAGTAAATTATTGTGAGAGCGCTGTCATGAGCACTGCCACTTCAACGAGCTAATCCTTTGCACTATGGCGATGACTTTAGTCTTTGAAGGATGTTTTCGTTACGAATTTTATCCGCAAAGAAACTCCGAGCATAGCGCGCTCCATAGCCCGTTGAGCTACGGCAAACTTGTGGACCAATCCAACAGTCAGAGTCTATAATTGTATATGATGAATTTTATTATCATCACATAAAATATTGCACAGTTTAACCAAAACTAACAATAGTCCGATTAAATATGATGCTGTAATTTGAAGTATTTTCCGGCTTTTAATTCTCGTCACTACATTTCCTTTAACAATAAAGAAGAATATAAACGTTGGCAAGCAACTTGATAATGCTGCGTTTGGAACAAATTCAATTCGCCTTGGCATGCTTATAAGTAAAGAAACAATAAATATGGAGCCTTAGATGCTCCACTTGACTTGGCACAAGAAGTGGCATTTCAGTATAAATGTTTGTTAAAGTTTACGATTCATAGTAATAATCATATATCTACTCTACAAAGAGCTATTGCTAAACATGTGTTAAAGAGATGGCTAAGCTTACTTTATTGGACTTACAAGATTATAAGAATAACTTTTGAAACTTTCTTTTCAAGGTATCAAAATTGCTCGCAATGCTAATCCTAGACAAAAAAAACATGCTTTAATTACATTGACATTAAAAGCAACGACATGGAAAACTACACAGAAAAGATGCAACGTTACATCTCCTCACTATCAGTTTTAGATGAGGTTCATTATTTATATACATTACGATTTAAGTTAAGCATTGTCTCCGTAGCCTAGTGGTAAGGGCATGTGCTTTAGAAACCGGTGTGTTTGAATGTAAATTTGTTGAGTCCCCGCAGAGTTCAAACTCATAATGCGAACAGGCAATAAGCCTGTGCACTTTATGATATTCGTTTATAATGCTGGTGGTAGGTCCCCTTTTACAGGGGACCGTCTGGGTTGGTACCACCGTGGTGCCTGCCGCAAAGCAGTAGTGTAAAAACACTGCTATGTTCCGGTTTGATGGGCACTGTAGGCAGCGTATTTACTGGGTAACTGAGACTTAACACCTTATGTCGGGGGCAGCACGTTGGTAATACCACTATTATTGCTGATGTAAATGGGCGTCGGTATCTAGGTTAAATTTCTAATAGATAAATATGTACGTCCGTAATAGTTTTTATAAAAATTATTGCAGTGGTTTAAAATATTAATGATTAACGGAAAAAAATATGATATAACTAAAAGTTGGGTGAACTATTTTTGGTAAAACGTTCTTTCGATAAATGGTCTAGTCCACTCCACTTCCGTTGCAATTTCTCTGTTCCAGCATTTTCGTGTACATTTCAGAGGCAATTTTTCGCAATTTTCAGGTAGTTTATAGGCCGATACTTTTAGACTAGAAATTGCTAAATTGAACCTCTTATACTAGTACTCTCTGTAAGCCAATCTTGCTACCATAATAAATAAATTAAAAAAATTATACATTCCTATCAATTCATTACTTTCGCATCTTTAATTCAATAAATCTTCTGAGAAAAGATATGTCACTCAGACTCTTCCCGTCCTTAACTCCGGAAATCAAATAAGGCTTACGGTACGAGTTACCCACATCGAAGTGCGTGACTTTTAGAGTCACTTTTACGTGTCCCATTTTGTGCCTCACTCGAAATGGCCCGCATTTATGAGGCGTCATAAATCAAAACTTTTTGAACGCAATATCGATCTGTCAAGTGGCCTTCGGTAATATTTAAACATGAAGGCACGAATTAAAAAACAGCGTTCAGAAGCCATTGGATTATATTCAAAACATTTATTAGATACTATCATCCTAAAATTATTTAAAAATGTTGAAGATCCACATGGATAAGTCTTTTACATACTGATCTAACAAGGAATGGGTAATACTTATCATTCCATCGAAAACGAGCTTATAACAGCAACTCACTTCGCTTACATTGTAGCAACATTGTTCTGATTCGAACTTACGACCTATAAAAATATATATAGAAAAAAGAGATATATTCTTATATTTATTAAACTCACAATAATATTATAAAACAAAACAGGTATCATAAATCTTAGCGTTGTTTTCAATTTATGCTTCTGAGAATTTGGTTGTTGTTTTAATTGGTTAGGCGTCTTTGAAATCACATTATGTGTTTATTGAAAGTTTATTCGTGTTTACTTCCAGTCGAAGACGAAGAGCCTTGGTATATAGACATTAGCAAATTTAATTGTTTATTGTCTTGTGTCAACAGTTCATTGTTATAATTTGATCATAATAACAAGGAAGCCATTACTTCCTTGTATACTGCCTCGGGATTGGACTTGATACACGAAATTTTAAAACCAAAATTGGCATGGTAGTAAGGTATTTCCAGTTGTAGGAGACGCCAATTTTGATTACTGGTTTTAGGTAAAGAGACGATAACATTAGTAATGAATTAAATTAACAATAATAATCTAAAACGACATATCAGAAAAAAAACTTACGCCTTGTTTGCAGACTGTTTACCGACTTATTAAATTAATCTGAAAATATCTTCGTTCTTGCCAGTAAAACTTAAATTACACCATAAATTAAAACAACGTGTTTTTAATTTAAAATTAACATTTAATATGATTTAACAGATTCGATAAACCTTATCAATGTCAACAGAACTGTTAATAATAACACATCGTTCACGTACGGCGTTTGAGCAATAATGTGTAGTACATCTTACTCGTCATATCGGCCATTGATGTAGTACCTAGACAGAAATGAGCAAGATTGATGAAGCAGGTGTGAACATCTCTGAATGGCAACCCTTTTACGGGCAGTTTTCTTTGTGATATTGGTATTTCTTAATTTATATGATATTTGGGCTGATCAGCCACTTGTGTGAAAAGTAAGATGATCCATGCGTCGGATGGTCATGTAAACAGTCGGTCCACCCACCAACCCGCATTGGACCAGCGCGGTGGGGAATGGTCCAAAAACCTTAATGTGTATTAGGGGGTTATTTGGCCTATGTCCAGCAGTGGACTATCACAGGCTTCTTTTTTATTGCCGACGGAGGCAGACGAGCAGTCGGGCCACCTGATGGAAAGTGGTCACCGACGCCCATGGACATCAGCAATACCAGGGGTATCACCAACGCGCTGCCTACCGTAATGGACTCTTTTTATACCTTGTTTGAAGGACGACATGTCATAGCGCAAGGAAAACCTTCGAGGAGTTCATTCAGAGTTTAATAGTGCGTGGCATGAATGATCTCTGGAAACGGAACGTTTGATGGCATGGTTTCCAGGTGGTATGGATGAACTCTAGTCCGGTGACGGAGGTACGATAATAGAATGGGGAGGTAGGTGCCATATCGAACAGCTCCGCTGAGCACTCTCCGATGAACAGGCGGTAGAACACACAGAAAGAGCCAATATCTCTCCGTAGGCTTAGGGTTCCACCTGTCCGTGAGCATAGGATTGCCGACGATTTGAACGGCACGTTTTGTAGGGAATCAAGTGGAAGCAGCTGGTATTGCGGGCACCGGCAGAGATTGGAACAATACTCCACGTGAGACCTGACCTGTGCTCTGTAATGCTTTTGGCTCGATGTAAAGTACCATCCCTCTGTTCAATACTCCCAGTTTTTAGAGCTAATTTGAATTTGCGATGATGATGATGATCATAATTGGTTGCTCGGACGCGTGATCATTCAAGTTTCGTCACCCAATTATGAAAGGACCAACTAGCTCGAGTGACGGCGATGTGATAGATCCTATTTCAGGACCAGAAGCGAGGATGCTGGACTTAATTTAACCACGGAAGCTAGCTGTTTAACTAAAGCTACACGTACAACACCATTCGCACTAGGGTAAACTTCGGCAATAATCCCCATTGGCCATCGCAATGGTGGAATATAGTCCGTGTATAATTACCACTATTCCTACTTGAATAGCATTAGATTTCTTATCAAAGCCATTTTTGCCTCACCTGTAAATTATGTAAATATTCTAAATGCCACCTTTTCCAGTAGGATTGCACCATTTTATTATGAGCAGAAATTTTAGCACACTAAGTGAACAGACATGCACTGCCATCACTTTAAGGCTAACATCTGCAGAATTTACAATAATAACAATTGATCGTTTGAAAACATTTAGAAGCAGCAGTTACGCTTTAAATTGTTCAAATAACGTCTATATTTAAACAGGGAGGATAGCTATTCCATTCAATACATTCTAGCCACAACTGTTTGATTAATAACTTGGCGAAAAGAATAACTGGAAAGCTAGCCTAATACGTCCCATAAGCGGGCAACTAACGAAAAGAATATTGCGTTTTGTGCAATCACGATTATCTTCCATAGTTTTAATCATAAAAGTACAAAGGTCCGAAGAGTCCCAGACTAAACTTAAAATCTTCTGCGTTTCTAATTTATCAAAAACTACTTGCGAGAATTTGACTTCTGATGAAATATTTCTTAAAACTAAATCACTATTACTAGACCATTTTAATAATTGGAATCCACCGGCGTTAAACATATTAGTAGGTTGATTTGAAAGTTCTATAGCTTCACTTTCATCTAACATCGACGTCACTAAATCATCCATATACATCTCCTTCTCAGCGACATTTGCAACTTGCGAATAATTATGCCGCTCATCGTTGCATAATTGACGAATTCAAAGTTCAAAATTTTTACGAATCAGTTGATCTAATAAATCTTCACTGCAAATTAAAAAGAGCTATTTATTTTCTCAAAAATTATGTGCCATAGGATAGTTCTAAAAATTATTATTTTCACAGCAATAGGTTACTGCACCCATTAGTATGTATCCGAATACAGTTTCAATAGCAGGGGGCTGGAGGTGCAATTACTATATCACGTAAAGCAAACACGAAGAGCAATTGAGCGCCTAACATAGTTAACTTCACTGGGCTCGTGCCATGAGGATCAGTTAGCGGAATATTGACTAAGTGTTGCACTACGGAAATATCGATGTTGTTTAAAAGTAACATATCAGTGATACAATCAACAATTAACGCGTTTATATTGTATTTATATTGTTTACTTTTTGATTGTATTTGTATATTAACGTTGCCCATAACGGGACGCGACGCTAATCCGATTCCCTTATTAGAGGAAATTTAAAGCAGAATAACAATCAGATTAAGTTGTTTACAGCACTCGATAGTCATTATATTATTTTGCGAACCGTTGTCTATAAGTGAGCGCACGGGTACAAAGATACCATAGCTATTGTTTACATAAACTTGTCTGTAGAAATAACTCATGTTTAGCTTGACACATTGGCTTTAACGATATCACAGAAGTAAAGATTGAGATTCATTTCTTGGTTCGTCCTGTGACCAATAAAATTATTATCAAAACGCAAAAACGTATGATGACGTTTGTCATGAAGTTTACAATTTTGTAACGATTTACAATTATGAACAGTATGTATTAAACTAAGGCAATTCACACATCCATTATATTTCTTAACACATTTAAACTTGTCCTTTGCGGACATGGATCTAAATAAAGAACACGTATTTAAATAAACGTGGTCATTTTTCTTACATAGGACACACTTGTCTTTACTATTAGAATAAACAATATCGCGCGATATGAAGGTATTGTGTACTTGTTGTTTCGGTTGCGATCGAGATGCGTCCGGCATGACACTATTATCGGCCGATGATGACGTTTTGCGTGAGGCGTAGGATTCAAACAGGTCGAGTTATAATAAGTTGATGGATTGTTCATAAAAAATTTAGGTTGGAATCCAAGGAAATAGGCGAAACTATCAAAAGTAGGTCTATCTTCTTTGCGCGATTCCATTTCAAAAGTGTTAATAATGCTAGATGGAATTTTTTAATGCAATATGTGAAAACATAAAATCTGCCAGGTCATTAATTTTTAAATTTTTAATGCGTCAACAACTGACACATAGATATCTAAAAAGTAATAAAAGTGCTAGCGGAAGCGGTTCTCAACATTTTAAAATTTAACAACCGATCGAAAATGTTAACGCTAAGGTACGCGTGTCCTCATAGCGGTCAACATTAGCGAGTTCCATATTAAGGGATAATTTCCTGGACATGGTGTAATACCAGCAAAAACATTAGAAGCCGTTCCAGTTAGTTTGCCTAAAAGGTATTACAATTTGTCGTCATTGCTTACGAGTCGTTGTTATGACGTTAGACTTAAAACTTATGTAAATATAAAACTTATGAAATAAGGGCCATTGTCGGATGTCACTGTCCAACGATGCAATTTCAATTGGCGGTAACCGAGATGGCGCGTGCGACACTTGTTTATCTTTTGCAGCGGGTTGTGATTCATTGCACAGTAAAATAATGCGTCAAATATACAGGTACATTTCCTCGAAATCGGAAAGAATGCAGTAATCTATTTTAGCGATTGGATCAACAGTAATTAATAAAGCGTTAAAATTATGTACAACAAAAATATAAAAATATATAAATAAATTGACTTCTCCTGTCTTCTAATGTTTGAACACTGCTGAGAAATATTTCTTTACTTTCGTTATTGTTAAGAGCGCATTGCACTTTATCATATATATTATTTATGAGTGTACGTAAAGCCTCTCGTTTAGCGGTTAAAATAGTTAATTGATTAGCGTCAGTTATAGATATAGGTGCATCTTTTTAGGTGGCATCTTGAATATATTCACGTACGAAATAAAAGGATATTATTAATATTTAAAACTACGAGCGGCGTTAGGCGTAAATGCGTTGTAAGCGCCGCGATTAAAAGCATTTGAAAATTACAAATATTATTTACGCAATCTACGATACTTTAGAAGGACTATACAGGATAGGTAATTGATCTATCCGGCTTGTATGGACCAAAATTGATAGTCGCGCGGGCGCGTGATCATTCAAGTTTAGTCAGCCAATTATGATTGGACCAACTAGCTCGAGTGACGGCGATACGGTAAATCCTATTTCAGGACCAGAAGTGAGGATGCGGTTCGAAGTACCATTTGCGTAATCCGGCTCGGACAACGTGGTTATGAAGCCGGATTGAAATGCGATAAAAGGAAGGATAAAGACCTCGTCTGATGGAGTACAGCTGCAGGCGTCTTCCTGGTTGCGATTGGGGTTCGTGGTACACTTAAAATTATTAGACGGAGCGTTGGCCATTCGCGTCGCGTGACTTTAAAATATGATGCGTTGCGCAGGAACTCCCAAAGGCAATTGTCCGACTGCGGCGGCGCTGGCCGCCGTCCGCGTCACGAAGTATTCACTTTATACCCTCTTCTTTTCGCGAGATGAGGAAAAATTAAAAGGAAAAAGGAGGGCAGGCGAAAGGAGCGTTATAGTAAGAAAGGGAAGGAAGATTATTGCGTAACCAATTTGCGGCTGTGTTAGGCGACATAGAAATGCGCGCGAACAATGATGATGATGACATGCGAGCTTTCCTATGTTATTGGTAATTTTCTTAAAGAGATATAAATTGCTGTGTCCGATGAAAAGGATGCTTAGACGAAATATTTGACGAAGTGGAGCATATAATCTAAAAGATTATTTTAGAGTTGCTTTATACAATAGAAGATAAAGTTGTACAAAATCAAAACAAGAATCAATTAGTAGAAAAAGTACAGTACCCTTTTCAAATTGTCCTAATCAGGATGGACTTTTAGTCATCACGTTAAGGGACAGGGAGGGTAGGTTCCTTTTTGAGTAATAAATAAAAATATTCCCATTTTAGGTACTTATAAAAAATTACAAATTTTATAAATCGAAGAAATTAGGATGAAAGGAGAATTAACTATACAGCTATATTTTTATATTGGATAGCTGTCTTCAGGGCCTTAGGAATTGGTTGTAACTGTTTTAAGAAACCGTAGAACTTGAATTCGATTTCTGATTTATGGATACATATACGAAACCAAAACTTTGACATATCAAATTCCAACCCTTAAGACACACATACACATAACAATATATCTTCGAAACAATGAAATCTCGTTTTCTGAGAATAATAAACATAATATTTTATTCTTACGCTTTTATCGTAATCATAAATATTTATTTAATATTTTGGGTAAACATTGATCAAATGCTGAAAGTCTATACATTACGTATTAGTTATTTTAAACGTTTTGTTACAATAACAAATGAACGTTATAATTATTTTGTTAATTTAATATAACTACCGATACACAACTAAGAAGCAAACATAAAGGACCTTAAAGGTCATAAAGGACCATACTCTTCTAATTCTTGTTTTTCCTGAACTCGTAGTTGCAAAGACTAAATTAACTAAGATTATTTTGTAATATTTTTACATGAACAAAGTTTTAGAAATTTTTCGGAGAAACGTTTTAACTCTCGTCTTTGCAACGAACTATAGATAAAATATTTAATGATTTATTAACTGCATCCGTAGCGAAATGGTAAGAAATCGGAGGTCGTAGGTACAAATCCTGCGGAGCACAACAAATTTTCATTGTTGTTTCCTAGTTGGTTAGGACAATTTGGGCCGATCACCCAATCATCTGAAAATTAAGATGATCTATGCGTCGGGGTCGTATGGGTATGTCAAAAGTCGGTCCACCCACCAACCCGCATTGGACCAGCGTCGTGGGATACGGTCTAAAACCCCTAATTTTTATTATTAACATCAAGTATTCTTATTCGTCATTGAAACTAACATACAAACAATCTTTTGTTAATATAAAACACTGAAAAGAGTATAAACGATTGGTATCTTTTGAACTTATATTATAAATAATTATATTCGAGAATACTAAACTTTCCTTAAAGTTTTACTGTCAATATACATGTTTTTACTTTTCTGGTTAGATGGTGAACGGTGTCACGTGTGAATTTTTAAATATTCTTTTTGATCAACAATTTAATTAAAACATTAATGGTTTTTTTTTATCATTGAAGTTATGCTTCAAGACTCATGTCTTTAGTTTTGTCTAGGTGGCCCACATTTTTGCTAAAATGAAGGCCACACGTACAGAAGGTACGTGAGTTAGGCATTAGTTTATGTCTCCTAGGATCGTCGACGATTGGTTTACGGACCGGGATGCCAATGGTCTGGCGACTGTATTAATCGATTGCTGGGGCGGTGAGAACCGACCTGGAACGCAGGTGTATCTAGTATACGCGGTGTGTGTGTGTCGCTGTGCTCGTAAGCGAGGGCGAACTACAGGTCATTGTGTGCTATCCCTACTCGTGTGTTGTGTAGGGTCTGATGTCAGGGACCCCGTTGGGTCCGGATTCTCAAGCGACCCCTTCCTCGTCCGGGTCGAGGAGAACGTTTCGATCTAAGCTTTGACTAGACGCGTTTGGATCGGCCGTATATGTTGCTGCTTTTACCAGCAGAGGTTGCTGTGGTTAACTACTTTATCTATGTGTTTGCGAGTTAACTTTTTAAAGTGCTCGCGGAGTGTTGGCAATTTCGCTGTGTAAATCTACGCCATTAATGGTACTTGCATACTTATTCTTACAATAACGTTATAGACATAACTAATCACCTTAATAGAGATCTCGCATATATGTGCAGAAAAGAAAAATATTTTTAAGGCAATATAATGTAAATACTAGGAAAAACATAGACCAATTCTTCCAGCAACTAGACTGCGAAGTATAACTAAATGTTTTATGAGACCATGTATTCGCTTTTACTACAAAATCCTAGCAAACGTTTAATATTTAAACATTAATAAATAAAAAAAAGTTGTAAAGGAACGTTTGTGTGTTAAAGGTTATTAGAACGTAAATATTTTTTACATTATAACACCTGGTAATGAAATGCTCGCTAAAAGTTTTTTAATAATACTACATTTATATACTAAAACTAGTATGTTTATTTATATAATCTCATTGTAAAAGACGACAAAAATTGTGTTTCTTTCGCCGATTCTTCTTAAATCAGAGGTGTCCTTTTCCGAACTGGTGGCAGCATTCTTGACAATGAGTAAGTAAGTGTAGTTACTTATTTGAATTTCAATTTGAATTTGCATAGGCCTGGTGATACTAAATGGCTATTGATTTAATTGTACTCTACCTCTTTTGACAACTGCATTCGTAAGTTATTAGTTGTTTAACTAATATTTTAAAATAACATTTCAAACTTCTCAGAAGATTAATAAACTTCCAGCCGATTCGTTGTTAGTAAAAAGAGTGGCATCAAAATATAGGCTTTTAGCCTTAATATATTTGGAAAATCATCAATGAATCCAAATTAACATACAGATTTTTTACATATTACATATTTAACATACAGAACTTGCGAAATATCAATAATAAGAGCTGACATATTTTAGCTTTGACAGTTCAAAATTATTATTTATTCCTTTTTTTTAACATAGAATTACTATAAAACAGTAATTCTTGTGTTGTTATAATAATGTAAAGAAATTTTCAATGAGTTTTCCAAAATATAATCTACACCTACTTTTACCTAATTATGATAATAATTCAACGTTAAAGTGTGATATCTACTAACAGTATCATATCTTGCGTAGCAATATAGAACAATAGCCGTGTTTAGTGTAATGGAAACTGCTTATATCGTTTGAACGGACGTTAAAGGGAAATTACAATATTAACATTAATCCTATAATATTGTGTAAAAGTTATGAGTATTATTCGTAATTTATCTTATTATAACAAGATTTATAGATACTTCTATTATAATATGACATTGTCATAATGGTCATGGCTGGATGACAATAGCCGAGGACAGGAAGCGGTGGTGTTTTAGGGGAGGTCTATGTCCAGCAGTGGACTGAACGGGCACGGGATGATAAGAATCATCATTATCAGCTCGTGCGTTTTCCATTATGGGGTTTTGGGATCGAATCCCACAACGCTAGTCCAATGCGTGTTGGTAAGTGAACCGACTTTTTACATGCCCATCCGACTCATGGATCATCTTACTTTTCAAACAATTGGGTGTTCGGCCCAAATTGACCTAACAAACAAGAAAACCATGATAACACAAAGTTGTTTCCCCGCAGCATTAGAACCCATAACCTCCGGTTTATAAAGTAAGGACTGAACAAGCAATAAGCAGCAGAATCTAATGTTAACTTTTAATTTTAAATAGAAATTAAAAAACAATAAAAAAGTACAAATTTTGTTAAAATTCCAAAATAAAATAAAATTTATTTTTGTTGTATAAATATTTTTGATAGAATTTTAATTTTAATAGAATCCATTTTAATGTTACTTAAGACACAAAAAATAATGTCATAAGCTATTAAAAAATTGTGAAATTCTTAATTATATCAAATTACAACACGAAAAAAACAATCAAAACATTGCCTGTAGTACCATTTTGCAATTTAAATTTATGAGATTTTAACTAATCACTTTTTAATATCTCCAATATGTTTAATTATACTAAAAAGAATATTCACTTAGTACCGTAAATATTTGCTAAAACAATTTAGTTTCCACAATATTACTTTTTGTTCTGGCCATAAATACTACTAAAATATTATCCAAAATGATTTCCACAAACGTGGGCGTACCGCTTTGAGGCGAAAGGAAATAAGCCAGTGACGTTGATTAAAGATTTCGTAATACGCCTAACGAGTCCTGCACGTATCGTGATAACGACCGTGACGAGCAACTATTTACTGGCCTCAATTCGAGACGGTTCAATTCATTGTGTAAGTAGTACATTAATCAAAATCTACGTGAAACAAGTCGGGTTTAGAATAAATCTTTAATAGTAATGACACAAGGAAAACGTACAGCTTATATAGTTAACAAAATTTAGTGATACAAGTTACTTCGCACAATCACAATCTGCCTTTATCGACCTGGTCGGAGGTCAACCAACGCTTTATGTTCCCCAACGCGGCCTCCACTCCAGACTCTTTTTGGACTACTGGTAATCCGTTCTTCTGACTATATGACCGGCCTACTGCCACTTGATTCAACTTATCGTTTGCACTATGTGGAATTCACTCAAACAATGTCAAATATCAAAGTTGATTGGCGCCAAAATTCGGGCACTTTTATATCATGGACGTCACGTTCGTCCTGTCGAGTCGTGGGGAGTGTTTGACATTGGAATTGTTAAAATATATTCCGAGTGTAAATTGGCTGAACTATCATATCATCATCAGCCTCACTTAGTCCACTGTTGGACATAGGCCTCCCCTAATGCACCGCCATTAGGAGGTTTTTTGACCGTATCCCACTATGCTGAACTTAAGTGATATACATTTTACGGCATGTGAACAACATCACTTCATAATCATCATCATCATCAGCCTTTAGTACTCCACAAAATTGCAATTTCATATTCTTGGATTTAACTGATATATTTAATATACTACCGGTTACTTTACAAACAATGTGTATAACTGACCTTTAGTTAATTTGACCTTCATTTGATCATTACGGACTGTAGGTAGTTTTAATTTTTAGATCAATCTTTTAAGGAGTTCTAACCTCTTAAAATTCTAGTCTTGTTTCATTTGTTTCAAATCACCGCCGAGACAATCGACCAACTTCTTGATCAGCGTTCGCGATCTTTAATAAACGAGGAAAGAATCAAGACGTGATTTGACTTTCTATCACTTTTTTCAAATATTTCAAACTAGCTTTTACCCGCGAGTTTTTTTTAAATATTCATTAATGTGAGATGAGAACTACATAAAAGTACGGTAATATCTGTGCAAGTAAGACTAATTTTTGCTAAAAAAATTCTATTGTAGCAGTACAAACACACACAATTACATTCATATTCATAGAACCTTACCTTTTTTATATCAACCACAATAAAAGTAAATAATCGGTTTGAAATCTGAAACACACTGACTGAATGCCAAAGAAATCGGGAACAAAGCTATGTTTACCCTGTACGGTTGTGCTAGCCAATATTTGCGAATAACTCAATGATTGAGTAAAAGTAAGTTTATTTAGGATTACTGTGACTATTTGAGAAACTCTTTCTACTGATGGATATAATAATCTTGAATACATAAGTTGTTACCTATTAGATCAGGTAAGTTTAATAAATTTATAAGTTTAGGACATGTAAGTAGTTCATCCACGTAACACTTTGTAAAACATTTCTGTGAGTTTAATATACACGTTTTAAAGTTTTATTTTATGATAAAATATAATAATAAGGGCATTTTAGTAACACGTCATTATGTAAATAACATAGGTACATAGAGTAAAATCTAGTTTTTTCAAAAATTTTTTTCGTATGACTTAGCTAAAACAGAGTTGCCATCACAACATTTACCGAGTTTATTATTGTGAATCACATCATATTTTATCCCTCAGATGCTCCTTTACCTTAAAAATTGCTTTATAAGCCCCTTGGAGCACATTATTATGAGCCGGAAGCAATTTCTTTTACGTGCGCTTCACACGTCCTTATTACTTTACGTATGAAGCAATATACAACAAAAAAATAATGTAAACTTTAAGTAGCTTTGAATATTTAAGGTTTTTTAACGAAACAGATACATCTTCTTGGAAATCTGCCTTATTGAATTAAACGTTATTTCAAAAAGCATTTTTTCTAATCATCTCAAGCATGTATAAGCTTTATTGTAGTGACACTTAGATATCTCTTAAAAAATCATTACACATTGCATTACAGTCGGAATAATTTTAGGTAATTTGTGATGCTACTTTAATATCATATTATACATCATCTCACTTTTCAAACCATTGTGTAAACGGCCTATATTTTTCAAAGTAACTAGAAAACAATGAAAATACGAAGTTGTTTTCCCGCAGGATTTGAACCCATGACCTCCAGATTGTAAAGGAAGGATCAATAGGCCACTGAGACGGGAATATATTTCTGCTGCATCAAATAAAACAAAATGTTATGTCTATAATGAACAGTCTTATTAAATTACCTTAACCAGTAGAAACATGTCATTATTTTTCACATTGTCTTTGAGTTAAACACATTTGTGTGTTACACAAAATGTAACCACATATAATGTGTTACGCCACAAGTTACAGGGATAACATTGAGTTAAGTCAATGAGAGCTCGTTTAATTTAAGAGTGATCCAAACGAATGTGAACGTTTATCGTAGGAAGTAATCTTGTAAAGGAGATCCGTTACATCGTTGAAACGTTAAGAGAAGGGATGAAGTTTGATAAAAAGATGTTTATTTATTATTATTTTTTTTATGGCATACGCAGGCAGACGAGCATTCGGGCCTCCTGATGGGAAGTGGTCACCGACGCCCATAGACATTGACAACACCAGTGGTATCGCCGACGCGCTGCCTACCGTGAGACACAGGGTGTTAAGTCTCGTTTACCCAGTAAATACGCAGTATTATATTATATAGTTTATTAAATTGTATAGTATATGAAATAAAACACTATTCTTTACAAGTTATTCGCAATGGATGTAGTCTTAAAAAAATATAAAACCTATTTTAGTAACGTAAGTTATACAAATTCATTTAACCTCTCCAACACCCCTGTAATAAAAAAGCTGTATGCATCTCTGTAACAGACCTTAGTCCGTTAGACTTACTCACATTGTTATTAAAACCTAGGTTGGAACATAGGTGTTAGCAATGTGTTCAATAAAAAAACTTGTATTTGTAATGTCATACATTAATGAGTCTTTACGGTTGCTACATGCAGGTCAAAAAAAGTGTGTTCAGTCGCGTTTGACCCGTTGTTCCGAGCGTCACGGTTTTAAGTCGCTCCGCGATCAAAAATTAGTGTTTTCTTGTTATTATGGTATTTCAACATGTACACAAATAACTCATTTTAAACAATGCATCTTTTAATGATTTTAAACTTACTATATATGTTTTATAGGGTTTAACAGCAATAAAATAATACTATTTAAGCTATATTCAAAGCTCATTTAAGGTAAGTTACGCTGTAACTTTTTGTAAAATTCTTCATTATGTGTAAAAAAAACATGTCATAGATAAAATTTTGATAAAAGTTAATACGTTAAAATATATCAGAGATTAAAATGCAGTGGCCTAAATCGTGGGGCAGTTTCGCGCAAAGAACATGTTATTGTCCATTGTTTTATATGGAGGCATATTTTATGTTATTTTTATGTCCATCATATTTTTTGCTAAAACTCTATTTTATTTTCTGCATTCAAACCTATTAAATTCTTAAGTAACATAATGTTACTGAATAAATTGCACGCTAGTGTTTGCGAATCATTTAATTATTTTATTAATTTGTACCAAATAGTTTTCATACTTTATCCAATAAATCATCAGGTTTAATAACGTCCGACCTTCCGTGGCGCAAAATTACAGCAACCCTACTGCAGGGACTTACTTCCATAACCGCAGCATGATAACCGCAATCACGCCAATCAAACTTGTCTGTATATTTTATTCAGAGATAAATAGTTAATCAAAATGCCTCCGTAGCCTATAGATAAGGGCGTGTGCTTTAGAAAAAGGGGGTCGTGGGTTCGAATCCTGCGGGGACTCAATAAATTTTCATTGTTGTTTCCTATTTGGTTAGGGCAATTACCCAATTGGCTCAAAAGTAAGATTATCCATGCGTCGGATGGCCATGTAAAAGTAAGTCCACCTACCAACCCGCATTGGACCAGCGAGAGTGGGATACGGTTTTATTTCCGGTAACCCATTCATGTCTAATTCGATGCTAGACTGAAACTTATTTAGTCCTAGTTTATGATAAAAAAGCAGTAATTTTCATTTCTCTAACATTAAGCATGATGATATTATAAATGGAAAGTAACTCTGTCTGCCTGTCTGTTTGTCCGCCTTCACTGTCTTAATCATAAAACATATTTCAATAAAATTTAGTATATACTTAGAACAGATTCCGAAAAAGGACATAGGCTATTAATTATTGCGATAAAAGTGGTTGTAAGGGTTGAAATAGGGGATGAAAGTTTTTATAAAATGGTTTGTGTTAAACATAAATCGATTTAAATTTTTATCTAGATACTTGAAATGGCTCCTTTCAGTAGTGTTTTTATAAAAATTGTAGTTTCAAACTGTACGGGGATAAAGAAGGGGTTGAAATGGGGATGAAAGTCACTACGGAAATTCGCCACCGTTGTAGTAAAAGCCATATTACTTTCTATTTAATGATTGGCGCATACAATAAAATCACCTCATTTATATTATACTATACAGTATATTTTAATACACCTCTTCTATTCCAGGAAGACCGAAGACGAGGTGGAAAGATGTAGTGCTGAGGACATGAGTGAATGTCAGGTTTCTGAAGCCGACATCAGGGATAGAGTGAATTGGAGGAGAAAACAAGGAAAGCTGGACCCTACACCATGTGAGGTTCATAGCTAGGAAGAGAGAGAGTATTCCAGGCGGACGAAGTCGCTGGTGATAGCTAGTTTTAATAGGATATCATTGAATTTGTATTACCAAAGAGAATAATTTTCTTTTCAATTCTGTCTTCGATTCGTGCAATGAATTTCGCATGTAAATTATTTCAGAACCTAAATCAGACTAGCTAACACGTATTGTCCTTTATCATACGAACACTGGTATCACAAGATTTGACAAGGGATACCCACGTACGAGTAATTCAATTGCTTGTATTAACAGCTATAACTCCACTTACCAAATTATTATCAATTAATATCTAAATTCAGCTCTGTTTAAATTCTGAGAAATTTAATTTTATGGGTAGGTGGAACAATTGGCGTCTGACCGTCTTCGTATTTAACTTTTTAGGTTTACTAGATACACTATTTTCGTAATATCTGTGATTATATATCTGAGTGGTAAAATATTTAGGTTGTATTTAATATACAACCTAAATATTTTAATCTCTTTGAGAACCATTCAAATAACAATGTCAAAACGTTTGGTAAATTAATGTTTAATAATATAAATGTTTAAAGCGGGGTTTATTTTAATTCCAGAACTTTGATTAATTGAAAAGTTCATCATCAGCCAGCTTAGCCACTACTGGACATGTCATCCCCTAATGCACGCCTTTTCCACTTGGGAGTTTTTGGACCGAATTTTTACATCCCCAGTGGACGCATGATCATTTTACTTTTCATAACATTGGGTAATCAGCCCAAATGGTCCAAACCAACCAGAAAACAAGGATAACGCAAAGTTGTTTTCCCCGCGGGGCTCGAACCCACGACCTCCGGTTTATAAAGCAAGAGCCGTACACCACGTAGGCGACCTTGTAAAACTTATATTTTGTAGATTTTTGTACTACAATAAGTTACGTTGACTAAATTGCATGGAACAACAAACAAGTTTATTAGTGTATTTTACCAAGTATATCACGTAAGTGACCATAATTGGTCTTTATGGATAATTTCATTCTATAAACCTAAACGTTTTAGCTAAAATAAAAATAAATGATATAATATTAAGCTCATAATATTAGTTTCATCATCAGCCTATGTAGTCACCACTGGACATGAGGCCTTCCTAATACATGACTTTCTCCATTAGGGTTTTAGACCGTATCCCTCAATGCGTGTATGGTGAGGAATATTCGTTATTACATTTCTTAGAAAGGTCTGTAAAGTTTATGTCACGATGACTAAAATGATGTAGATTCTGAAGCTCTGTTGGTCTTTTAACAAGATCTTCATCCATCTTAAGTGACTTGCCACTGTAGCTAATCCTGTGCTCCTTTTATGTTATATCAAGGAAATTATTGTCATTTCTTTCAAGTGAAGTTTTCATATTATGTAGGCTAAGATTATTCAGTACTTTTTGAAGAGAGCCTCTGAAAACGTCTTGTTTACTTTACAGGGAAGAACGTTTTGTTGATGTTTGAATCTTTAACAAATGATAAATATACTATTGGAGTAGATAAATCTAGACACATTACAGTGTTGATGCGTTTTGAAAAAAGTTGTTTATTTTTAATTTCAGTACATTGATATACCACTACCGCCGAGAATTATCAGAAGAGTATTGTTATGTTAATAATATTTTATGACAACACAAATGTGCTGTGTATGCCAATAATCGTTGAATTATTTATTTAACCCACTGTATCGGTCGTAAATCGTAAAAAGAATCTTGTAAACAATAAAAGAGATATATATATATATATATCTATATTAGGTTAGAAAATTATAAAACGTATTATAAAAATAAACACGGACTTGCAATATTCTTTGTTAAATATTTCGTTACTTTCCGTATTTTGTTACGCTAATATATAGAACATTATTATTAATTTCCTTTTAAATTAAACTGAAATTAAAATACAAATCAAACATTTTCGTTTTAATCTAAGTCCATAATGGAATTATTTTTTAAATAAATACTTAAAATATTCGGCGCCAAAAATCACGTAGTGCCGTGTAAATAGTAAATTGACATACGCTTGTTAAAATTTTATTTGTAGTAATGGTTTACCAAAGTATTTCTATAATTTTACTTATTAAGTGGTATAATGGTTTCACTACTATCTTAAAATATTATTCAAGCCATAAAGGATTATAAAATTTAAATATTTCTTCAAATTAAATTGACGTTGAAGTTTTGTCATTCCTATTAAGTTGTTTAATTTCGTCATGCTTGCTTTTTGGTTTTATAAACTGCGGTCGTTCATAAGTCGCGGTTATTTCCAGAAGGAAGAGAATAATTGATAAAATAATTGCTAGAAACTGCATTGTATTTCACTAACATATTACTAATTTATTTATTATGTGTATTAATTAATTATTATGTAAATACGAAATAATATAGGTAATATTCACAAACCCGCATCGGACCTGCGCGGAATACGGTCCGAAAATCCCCAAATGGGGTAAGCGTGCTTTTTGTTGGCCTATGTACAGTAGCAGACTAACACAAGCTGATGGTGATGATGAACATAGGTAATTTATTTGAATTTCCAATTTTATTTGTGTATTTATTAAGAAATGAGCAAAAAGTATGTTTTTAAACGTTTTTTTATGCTGTCAATATGCAAGTAATGTAGCAATAAATAAACATTCTAATTGAATCTTGTAAGATTATTAGAAAATTTTAATGATAATTGCTTAAATGCCAAATACCGTCATATAAGTGAGTTTCAATGTATCATTGACGTTTAAATCATACATTTAAATGAGTCATTTATTGAAATGACGTGGGTTATTTATAATCCCCTTTAAATATTTACATCTTCAGCTTTCTGGAATATATTTATTCTACAAATTTTTAATCACCATAAGTGTTTGAAACGTTCACAAGAACATTACCGATTACTTTTCCTTTCTTTTCTCGTGCAACATGGTGTAGAAATATATGATATGAATATATCTTGGTGACACATATCACACTCTCAGCATTAAAACAAACACTATTACTTCTATTGTGTATATAGTTTTCTGTGTTGAATAAATGACAAAGCAGTTGATAGGCTTAGGTGATCGTAAACATGCTAGAAGATATTATATAGAGTATTTGATAATCCAAATTCTATTAAGAGAAGTCTTAATTTTATTTAGGGTTATTTATTTTTTAGAGATAATATCACTGATCACAAAGTGTAGTCAATTATTCCTTAATTAAAACTAATTACTATGGAATTTATATAATTATGCAAAATAAGAGCTTTTTAATTTTAGGCTAGCTAGTTAATTTTAAAAATATTTATTAGATAAGCTTATTCAATCAATCTTTCGTAATTTAGGAAACTGGGCAAAATCTTTTGATCGAAAAAGAAATTACAGTTTTTAGCTGTTGTCATAAGCTTAAAATTAATGGAATAATTATAAATTATCCATAATAAAATTTGGAGCTATTTTTAAGGCTTCTACGCCTACGAAGTCTTGTGGTCTGCTGTAATATTAAACATTAATTTAAAGATTAATTAATATCAAGTAAAGTAATTGAATAAGTTTGTAGTTATAGACTTTAACAGTACCTAAAATATGACACAATATGTTTCTGCAAAGCAATCATTATATTAACACTTAATCAGTTGCAACTTTTGTACAACCATTGGTACCAACTTTATGTTGTGTTAACTTGAGTAAATCACAATTACCGTTTTATCGTAGCCTCTGACAAATAGAGGCATTATCATAAGAAAACTTGCTGTACCTTGACTTTTGAGATATATCATCATACTTTTTTAAGGTCGTTTTAAATGTTGCATCCATAGTTCCAACATATAGCTTCTAATATATTTAAAATTTACATTAGATTCGGTACATCTTTTTACTAAAATGTATATTAGTTATTAACTAAACATCTTGACCTAATACATATTATATATGTTCGTATAGTAGCCGGTGTGGGCTGGATGAGAATAGCCGAAGATCGGAAGCGGTGGCGTGCATTAAGGGACGCTTATGTCCAGCTTTGGGCTGACACAGACTGATGATGATGATGATGTTCGTATTCGGAATGAATAAATTTGTAATATTAGTAGAAAAGTTAATTTTTTCAAAAATTCTTCCTCTTTCTGCGTTAATGATATAATCGTGTTTTTTTTAAATAATATGTATATTCTTTAAATAATATGGTCTCTTATATAAAGGCCAGGCAAATCGATTTTCCAGGAGTCGTAAAAAAACACATATAAAGCATCGACGGTTAACAAAATTTTCAAATTTATAATTATCTGTTGTCCACGATAGCGTCCGCGTGTTAAAATATAAAAAAATATATTTTTTTACGTATTCTAAGTTACTTTCAGTTATTTTTAAGCGTAAGTCCCGCCCCGGACCAGGCATTCCCGAGGTTAGCCAGAAAAAAATATTAAAATAATCATCTAAAACCGGTTATTTTGGTGTTACAAACAGACACTCCAACTTTTTTTGTATCATCATCATCAGCTCCTAACAATCCTGTTGGACGTAGGACGTCCCTCTTCTATTAGTGCCAAGACGGCCGACGACGACGACGGCCGGGGGAAGACCAACGCTCCGTCTTCCCAAACGTACGATATTTGTATATATAATGATTATTTAATTTGTTAGTAAGCTACATTATGAAAAAATGTATTTTATATTGAGGCTTAAGGCCTTACAAATTAATAAAATCGTAAAAAATTATCAGTAAGTAAAAATGTACTGTTCAATTATATTATTCTATACAAACTAAAAGTATATTTATTCATCCACATTAAAAAACAAATATGGATGTTTGAAAACTACATATGCTGACTGAATTCCAAGGAAGTCAGATTGGGAACAAAGCAATGTTTACCCCTGTACGGTTGCGCTCTCCAATATTTGCGAATAACTCAATGATTGAGAACGCACAGGTTTGTTTAGGGTTACTATTACTGTTTGCCTGACTCTTTCTCAAACCTCCAACGTTAAAATATTCATTAATTATTAATGATATTGTTCAATATCAAGGTAGAATTAATCTCAAAAACTTTTATGCTAATTTATGTTTTTGTACTCATAAAAGATTTACGTATTTTTGTTAAAAGATTAAAGGATTCAAAGAAGGAGTCAAAGAGCAAAAAATATAACTTTATTCTTTAAATTACATATTTTATTGAATTTGAAATAAATATTCCACATTGCAATGTAATTTGTGTCAATTTACATCGCATTCATATTGTATGTAAAAATGTTATAAATATTATATTGTAAAAATACCATATTTTAAATATAAATTATATGTAAAAAATTTTAGTAAAGGATTTATGTTTCTTACTCTTTTACGCAAAAACTTCTTAATAGGTTGCAAAAACACCTTAGCGATAACATTGTTTATTTATTAAAAAAATTATAGGCTATAATTAATGAAACTATAGTATGAATTACTCGATATAATATAAGAAGTGTCATCTGTATAGAGATACCACTGTCATTTGCGAGTTATTCTAGCGCGCGCAAATACATTTGGTCTAACAAGTAAATTATGTGTAATCAGTATCCTCTCAAATAACCGTTACGAGCATGGCCCCACGGTTTTAATCCACGTGATTAAAACCGCAGGGCCATGCTAGTGTAATAGAGGTTTTGAAACATTTATAATATACACAAAGGTACAACAATCAACCCCTTATAATAATAATAATAATAAGCTTATTTTATCCCTTATACATTTGACAGTGACAAAATTTTATTTGATTTATTAGTTTAGTTAGTATTACTTATATCTAATTAAATTATGTTAGTGTTAAGTTAATTGTAAGGGCCGCCTAAAGCGGTAAAAGCCTCCTCCAAACCACTCCAACAAGATCTGTCTTGAGCCACTCGTGCCCATAGTGTTCCAGCTACTTCCTCTATATCGTCGCTCCATCTTTTGACGGGTCCGCCTCTTCTTCTTTTCTTATATATGGGATGCCAATTAGTAACCCTTTGAGACCATCTGTTGTCAGTTACTCTTTGTAGGTGACCTGCCCACTTCCACTTTAATTTCATTATTTGTTTAAGAATGTCTCTTGCTTTGGTTCTGTCTCTTATAGCAGTATTTTTAATTTTGTCTTTTAGTTTTAAATTCAGATAGCTTCTTTCTATTGCCCGCTGACAGGTTTTTATTTTGTTAATTTGTGAATTTTTCAATGTCCAGGTTTGGCATGCATAAGTAAGACAGGGTGCAAGGCAAATTTGGAATGCTCTTGTTTTAATTTAGTAGGCATGGGTCCTTTAAATACTTCTTTCAGAGCCAATATTTGTTCCACGTGGCCTTTATTCTACGCTCAATTTCTCTGTCCGTACTAAATTTGAACGATATAAGTTGGCCAAGATAAACATATTCTTCTACGTATTGGATTGGTGTTGATCTCAATAATATTTGCGTCTTGTCTCTATTTGTCATAACTTTTTGTTTTGTCTAGATTAATACATAGCCCAACCTGTTCACTATTACATCGAAGAGATTCTAGCATGTATTCTAGTTGTCCTGCGTTTTCAGAAAAAGGACTATATCATCGGCAAATCTGAGATGTGATAGGTAAGTGCCATTATATTTATTCAAAATTTTCCCAATGAATTTTTCTAAAAATAGATTCTAGGACTGGCTATAAACAATTTGGGTGAAATCGGATCTCCTTGTTTCACGCCACGTTCTACGAAATGTTGGTCCTTTCGTTTCGAGGCGCACCGTGTTGTACTATTTGAATAGATTTTCTTAAGAAGTTCTATATAATCATATGCAATTCCTTGGTCATTTAGTCGCACCATATAGAGTTATGAGATATTGTGTCAAACGCCTTTGAATAATCAACAAATGCTATATAAATCGGTAAATCGTACTCTGTATATTTTTCTATAATCAATTTTAATGTATGTATGTGATCAATTGTGGAGTATTTTTTCATAAAACCCGCCTGTTCTATTGGCTGATTTTCGTCAATTTGTTTGGATATGCGTCTTAGAAGGGTCGATGCAAATACTTTATAAAGACATGATATTAGGGTAATAGGTCGATAATTTGTTATTAATTTAGGGTCTCCTTTTTTATATAATAAAACAATTTCTGTGCGTGTCCATGCTTCTGGTAGTACTTTTTTAAATAAGATGTTATTAAATAGAGCTGTGATTGGCTTTAAAAGTTTTTCCTTACCTGTCTTTATCATTTCATTCGTCACGCCATCTGGACCTGGACTTTTGCCTGATTTTAATTGATCTATTGATAGCTTGACTTCATTTTCCATGATCGGTGGCACTGGATCTAAGTTGCATGTCTTATTATAAACGACTGTTTCAGACTCAAAAGTTGCAGTGTAGAGTTCCTTGTAAAAATTTGTTGCTATCATGATGAGATCGCGTCTGTGTGTGACAATCGATCCCGAGGAGCTTAAAAGCTGCGTTATCAATTGCTTGTTACAGTCTAAATCTTTATATGCCTTTTTAATGTTACCCACTTCCTCCAAGGATCTACTGACTTTGTTAATTCTATAGTTTTTCAAATTTTGTTTTATTTTTTTATGTATCATTCTGTATAGAACTGTCAGTTTGGCTTTATCTTGTCTTGTTTTATGTTTTTTAAGCTTCAGAAGATGCATTTCCATTTTAAGGTCCTTAATTTCTTGAGTTATGACGCTAGATATTCTTTTTTCTCTTTCATTCATTGTAGGTGAAATAATAGTGTTTCGCAATATCCTCTCTATTTTGCTATTAAGTATATTAACGTCTTCCACAGTGTCTAATATAGAATGTATTTCGTCAATAGAATTTTCTGCTTCTGTCTCGATCTTCGGTTTACTCATGTAATGGGCACGTGATTTTTTGTGGTTATTCTTATTTATTGTAATTCTTACTAATCGATGGTCACTAGGATGTTGTAAATTACTAATGATATTGAAATTTTGAATAATTTGAGGGATGTTAGTTGCTATAAAGTCGATCTCGTTCTTTGTCTTTCCATTTGGTGCCATCCATGTCCATCTTAGTTTTCGAGGTTTTTTGAACATTGTATTTATTATTTTAAGTCTATATTGAAGGCAGAAGTTTATAAACATTTTACCCCTATTATTTCTTATACCATAGCCGTGGTTTCCAACTACTAAACGTTCGTTTGATTCCGGATTTCCTATTTTTGCATTCATGTCACCCATGAATATTATATTTTTCGTGCATTTTCTTATAGTTGCATGTACATCGGCGTAAAAAGTTTCTATCTCTGTTTCGTTTGCGGCAGTTGTCGGGGCGTATACTTGTATTAAACTAAAAGGTTTGTCATAGATTTCGACTTGTAGTAAAGCTACTCTGTCAGATATTGCGATAAAATCTAGTACATTTGTTCCATGTTGTTTCTTTACCATAAATCCTATTCCCTTTTCGCCTTTTATTATACCGAAGTAGTATAGTAAGTAGTTACCTCTGTCCTCTATTTTATATCCTTCTCTTCTGACTTCGGCTATGCCAATTATATTCCAGTTTATATCTGATACTGCGTATTCTAATTCGGCTATTCTAGACTCAGTTGCTAATGATCTGACGTTAAATGTTGCAATATAGTAGTTACTCTGGTTTGGAGGGTGGTCGTCTAAAACCCCCGCGGTGACGAGCCGTTCTGGGGGAGTGTTTACATTTTGATATTTTTTCCGTTTTGGGTAATAGTTTTCTTTTGGAGGAGGCTCGTGTCTTCACAAAGTATCTTTTCTATTCACAAAAGACAATAAAGTATTTGAATTGGCCCTGTGCTTTTTGTTTGTTTGGTTATTTTTTTCACTATTGTCGGTTACATTGGCCAGTTCGTTGGAAACAGGTGTTGGTTTAGGAGGAGAAACAGAAAGTTGTCGTTTGTGTTTGGTGTATTCCTTTTTATCTTTAACTATGAGCTTGTCGTATTTCAAAATCGCTAATTTCCCTTTTTCGATTTGTTTTTGCTGTTCTACTTTCAACTCTTTTCTTAATTTTAAAATATTTGGAGGGTATTCTTCTTTTATATATATGTTTGTGTTAGATAGATACTTTTTGTTTTGCAAAATTTTAATTTTTTTTCCCATAGTGGTTAAAGTGACCGAAACTGGACGGGGCTGGTTCCCTTTCTTGCCTATTCTTCGTAGTGACTGCAGTTCACCTTGAAGAATTTCAACTTTCAAGACTTTCGTGATAATTTCAATGATATGTTCTTGAAGTTGAAGATAATGATTTTCTTTTTCATCAACGCCAAAAAACACTAAACTTCTTTGCACACTATTTTTTTCCAAATTGTAAAGTCTCTTCTCTTGCTCTTCTACTTTGTCACGCAATTCTTTTAGACCATTATTCATTTCTTCAAATTTAGTGTCTATATGGTTAGTAATTTTTAATGTAATATTTTCTTCCGTGTGCGCAAATTTTAAATTTATCGCCGACATTGTTTCATTCATATTGGATTTCATTTCTAACATCATTTTCTTAAGTTCTTCCATTATTGTAGGTTTGTTATGATCAAAGTGCTGCCCTCTAGTGGAGAGTAGTGTTAAACTTATTGATAATATTAATCTTCTGATGTACTATCGTTGTAATCCTATTCTCCGTTAGATGGCGTTAAAATTGACGGTAGAATAGAAAAACTTTTGTTAAACGATGCTTTAGAATATGATATTTAGTTTTACGTAGAAAATTGTCAATTATCACTTTCCAATCACTTTGCTTCTAAATTTAGTCCAATTTAAGTCCTCTGGTAAAACTGGGGTGCTCACCAGATAACTAACTAGTAGTAGTGACACTGTTTTACACACACTTGTTTATCATATTTAGTTCCACTTTTTTGAAGATTTAGCAGCTGTCCACAATAAATAGGGAGAAATACTTAATAAATGCAGGAATAAGCTTAGTTTTAATGCACTTTAACTACTTTAAATATTTTAAAACTTAGATTTTATGGGACTCGATGTACACTGTGACACAAAGCGCCCTCACACTAATCAACGCCTTATTTATCCGTAATCGGGCAATGTTATGGGCATTGCCACTTAGGCATATTAAACATGCGACCTATATTCCTAGGAACGAACTTATACACTAATGAAGCTCCGGTCTGGAGGGCGCCGTAGCTGGTAAAATATTTTTCCAGTCAACTCAAACTGCGGCGTGCGATTCATAAGTCATCTGCGCAGAAGATAAAATGCACGCAGGTCATACTTCCTATATGGTCACAGTCCAATGGGACAGGAACACTCCTATATGTATATGTCCATCCAAAGAAGAACATCTCACTATAGAGGCAATTAGATGTCATGAATTTATTTTTAATAACATGATATTTTTATGCTTGTAATTGTTTGTTGCAATTTTACTTCAAGAAATGACCAAAAATAAGTCAGAGGCCGAACCAGTGGTAGCGTTTTGGCAACCAATAAATAAGTGTATCCGTCCTACGTAGAATAAACATATTTTAATTAAACCAGAAAACTAATACTAAACAAATGGTAGCGTCTTCACAGCATTCGAACGCACAACCTCCGGTTTCTGAGATGAACTTTGGTCTTTACGCCTAGGTAAAGGCAGTTGTAATAATATCGGTAAGACAGGTTAAATAGGAAATGAAAAATCATGAAATATAATACACCTATAATCTTTTACTTTTTTTCGTCACGTCCAATATTTAGTTCCTGCAAAAATTTCGTCTAACCTTAGACGGTAAAACTTATTAAGCTCACCAACTTTAACCTAGTTTTCGAAATGTTGCACCTCTCATTACTGTACCAAAGCCGTCGCCGAACTTTGTGCAGCAAAAACCCCACTAGCTAAAGTTTTAAAATATACGATGAAACTATTTAAAAATTTATCAAATAGTTTGGTTCTAGTTGGATAGTTCTAATAAATTAATTAGTTTATTCCAAAAGCAGGGTTGACTGCAAATGATGTGATCGGTTATATTCATTAATTATATTACTATATATATTATATATGTGGTAAGGTAGGGTGTAGAAAGGACCTTGATATTCGCGCAAATAGAGCATTTTTTTAATACTATATATAATTTACAGCTTTGACAACTACTAAACATGTCTTGTAATAAATCTAAGTTAATATACTTAGAGTAAAAAATTGGTTCAAATATAAGTTCACTGTGTAATCAGGGTAACTTAAACATGATCGTTAAATAAAAACAGCAGAGTAGAATTAAGAACAAAGAAAAATTCCGGATATTTCTAATTGTATCCCCAGGGCAATAATCAAAAGACTCTCCTGTAGAAAAATTTAATTTTGTATCACTTTCGTGTCGACGAACCCTAATTGTGGGGACGATTCTTTGCTCTATTTACGTCAAACGTTTGTAAAGCATGGTAAAAGAAAACGAAATGACCTTAATTTAATACTTTTTAATTTACACAAAATATATTCTCTGTAATCTTACTTACCATTTGACTTATTATAACGCATTAAACTTTAAAGTTTTTATGTTTGTTGTTTCCGAATATTACATAATTAAAATCTAATTCTATATTCTATTTTGCATGCTTTACAAAAAAAAAAGCGAAAAATGTTTGTTGTTATATTTTTGTAGCATCCATTATACCTTGTTTTAAGCAATTAAATATTATAATAATAAGGCCAAAGGCATTATTAATAACTAATTGAACGATATACGCTCATTGTTCTCTGTTTACAACACACACACACACATTACTCTTTCAAAACTCATATTTTTATTTCCGTCTCTTTTATGGTTGTTTTCATGCATTCAAATTCTCCGTGGATTTTATTTATCGGTTATCAATGTTATTACATTTACTTCAAACTCAATGACTTCATAATATGATATCGACTACTGTTTCCTGCTTTATATTGTTCAGTTTTTGCCCTTTCAGTCCTTCGTCGGTAACTAAACTATATTATAACTTTTTCTGCAAATGGTAAATCATAAAATGTATTTAATTTATATTGAAAAAAAAATTATTTATTATATGTGATCTGAAATACTGGTTTCGGTTAATTATTTTTAGGATAACTAAACGTGGTGTTAAATCTTATCATCTCAAAGAATATAACGTCAAATATTTTTTGTTAATGCCATCTTTCTATCTTGTACGTTGTTAATAAATCTTAAATACGTCTTAACAGTACCAGTTATATTTATGATAAAGAGTGTATAAAGAAAACATTCGCCATATTAAAATTAAAAAAAAATTCGCAGAAAAGAAGTTTTAACTTTATTTTCTAACTTTCGGTTTTATACAGAGATATTGTTATTGTCTAAACTTTTAAAAGCTAAATCTTATAAAAAGTACCTCAAACTTACCTATGAATACAAAAAAAATAGTTTTGTGAAATGTTAAAATATCGCAATTTCTGTAGGTTTTTAAATTAGTATTTAGTTAGTAGAAAGTATGTTGCCGGAGTCGTAACAAAAGTCATTTAACCATTACCATAAAGAAATTATTTTGACCGATTTCCCAAAAGAAGTAGGAACTCCGGTGGTAGGTTCTTTTACATGGGACCGTCTGGTGAGTACCACCACGGTGCCTATTTTCACCCAAAGCAGAAGTGTGAAAACACTACTGTGTTCCGGTTTAAAGGGCACCGTAGCCAGCGTATTCACTGGGTAAACGAGACTTAACATCCTATATCTCACGGTAGAGCAGCGCGTTGATGATACCAGTATTGCCAATGTCTATGGTGTCGGTGACCACTTTCCATCAGGTGGCCGACTGCTCGTCCCTGCGTTAGCTATAAAAAAAAAAAAAAAAGAACTCAATTCGCAGCGTATATCTTTTTTATATATGTCACCCCGTTGCTGTGCTCCTATGGCTCCAATTTTTAATGTAGTTTTGTAAATTAGTAGTTTAAAATATATTTAAGTAATTAAATAAATTACGGCGTCAAAAATCTTAACTTCGAGCGATTAAAGTGAAAACGCTGTCTCAACCTTAAGAGATAGAATAAAATTATATCCTACATAATTGTCCTTCTTGGATTGATCTACAATAAATTCTGCAATAGCTTATGTCTATGTTTTAAGAACAACTCACAATAACCGTTTTAATGTAACCATTTTAAAAAAATAAAAATCAGGCATATTCAAAGCTCATTTAAGATAGTATAATTTAAGTTAACATAAAAGTTTTTGCATTAAAAAAAATCTTTATTTTATTGACATAAAACGTGTCATAGATAACATTTTGATTAAATGAATACCTTAAAAGATATTAGAGGTTTAAAATGCGGAGGCAGAAATCGCGCGGCAGTTTCGTTCAGAGAAGTCAATCATTATCATCATCAGCCTTTGATAGTCCACTGTTGGACATAGGCCTCCGAATACTTCCCTATCCATTAGGGGTTTTGGACCGTATCCCACCACGCTGGTCCAATGCGGTTGGTGGGAGGACCGCCTTTTACATGCCCATCCGACGAATTACCGATACTTTTCAGACAACTGGGTGATCGGCCAAACTGTCCTAACCAACTATGAAACAACAACGAAAATTTGTTGAATCCCTGCAGGATTCGAACCCACGACCTCCGGTTTCTAAAGCCAACGCCAATACCACTAGGCTCCGGAGGCAGGCCTAGAAATCAATATTACCTGCTAATATTTATATGCTGCTAAATAATTATACGCTGGTTGAAGCCGTTTTGCTAAAATTTTAACAATTTAAAGTGATAAATAATTCGTTCCGTTGCAAAATGTTTTGACCTTAATCGTCAGGAGTAATTTGGGTTACCAACTAAATGTTTCGATAAATACTAGTCTGAAAACTTTATCAATCACTTACAGCTTGAAAAGCTTACAGATACAGTAACAATTAATATCCCTCTACATTTCTCGTTCATCCATGTTGAACACACGCCACACAAAGACACATCTCTGCGACATATCTCACCTCGGCTTTTAGAACAAAGACTATTATTTCCATTGTCCGTTTACCTTTGTTGAACATGTGATGTATAGTAAACACAATAACCTAATCACATAAAAAATACTTATCAGTAGAAACGTACTTCTAATTCTTTTGCATATTATTTTCAAAACGGTTGTGATTTATGATTTTAATGACAACAATTGTCATATTTAACATAGCTATTCTGAACCGGCGGTAGCTTGTTTGCCAATCAATAGGCAAGTTCCATACTGAATGAAGACACTTTCATTGGCTTTACTATGGTTTGCAAAGTTAGTTCATGGTTCGAAACCCGCTTCATCTAAAATGCAAAGATTTTACCAAGCTTATGGATAAAAGTTACTAATAGCTTACATATCATCAATAGCAGATAACAAGTTCAATCTCGAGGACTTATAGCTTTATATTGTTTCTACTATTGAGTTTATGATTAGAGTTTATAACTTAAATCTTAAGAATGATTAGGGTAAAAATAAGTGTGTCTATAATGGATATATAATCACGGATTTTTGCGTCATTTACATATATTTTTCCCCGACGTTTCAGACTCTTTCCAGCATGGTCACGGGGAGACCAAGATGGGTTACGTATGTGTCTCAATATGTTTCGAATAACTATCAAGGTTTTTTCTTAATTTTTAACATTGCTTTGGCAAAATTTACTAAGGATTTTTAAGGATTTGATCTCACGCCGGTGGCTAAGTCCATACTTCCCATTAAAATTAGGATAATTTTCAATATAAATAGTTTTCAGAATCATCCTTGTAAAACCAAAAATACTTGCAAAAAAAACATCGATTTTTATCAAGGTATGTTTTATAGCTTAAATAAAAGAAATAATTATGTCTATAATTTGCAAGTTAATGATAATTGTCAATGTAAATTTGTATAACGTAAAAGTGTCATATATTCTTGACAAATTACTTTAAAGTCATAATTTATCATTATAACTCTACATGTATTGTTTAATAATTGTTAGCAACAGCGATCTCGTCTATTTTTCTATGCCATGCTATATAGTATATTCTCAAATCGCAGTTAATACGGACAAAGCGGTGTTTTATCGTAACCTCTAACAAATAGGGGTATTATCATAAGGAAACGCTGCTCTACGACCTTTGGCGTATAACATATCGTCGTGATTAACAATATAGTTTTAATAAAACGTTGTTAAAATATGTATATATATTGAAGTTATACTTTTTTCTAAGACGTTAAAGAAACGTTCTTAGGATGCGCACTTACGTCAGAACAACTATCACCATGAAGTTGGCTATAGTAAATATTTGAGTTTTGCGATGCGTTTTACTCTAAACCATCACGAAAAACCGACACCCTGAACTTAGCTATAGTAAAAATCTTGTTTTTTTCTACTGTTACAGGGTTTCTTCTACAAACGCAGAATAAGGCGAAAGGTGAAATTTTTGGAAAGACTTTTATCGTGTTGCACCGGAGTAAAATAGCTTCTAACGCGTGTACATCAAGTAATATAAAAGTAATTTCATGTTTATTTACAAACTAGCGGACCCGACAGACCTCGTTTTGTCCCAATGATTTGAAACCTAGTACATTTTTGTTCCTAGCTATTATATAGTCGCGGCAATTAGGGCACTGAAAAAATTTATTCAAACAAATCGGAAAGCAAATCTTGACAGCTTGTGTTTATTTCAATATTCTTTTTTGACAGCACAGATTCAAATTCGTAGAATTAAACCCACTTCCCAAGATTGAAAACTGTGCAACATCGTTTTGTCGTCGTAATCTACGGTATCAGTATGAGAAAATAATAATGTATGTAATAGCTGACATCGGAAAATAGAAAATTTTCGCCTAGAAATTTCGAAACTGTTGAGACTTTAATATTAAAAGCGACGAGAAATTGTTTCTCGAATGAAATTGAAATTGAATACAGTGGATCGCTTCTTAGCTTGGATTTTGAAAGCTTATATGCCTTTGAGGATTTTCTCATAAAACACTTATACATATCCTTTTCATTTTTACACTTTATTACTTTGTATACTTGTCTTAGTTACAACATACGAATAATACGAAGTCATCTGTACTATGCTGTATGTATATTTTGTAGTAAGGAATGAACGGAAAGCTACTGTGCGTACTTTGGAAAGTTAAGTTCACCTTAAATAACATAGGCTATATTTATTACTAGAAATGATTACCACCACCGTGGCCTAGCGGTATCGCCCCTTGCTGGGGAAAACAATTATGTAGCGTGTGTTTTCTGTTTTGTAATAGCCTCGATTGCCGAATTACGCTGTTTGATGTAATAATCAGAATCTACTGGCAGGCATCGAATAAAATTAGACCATAAAGGAGGATCAAATAGTGCCGTAGTGTGAACAAATTGACAACGTTTGATAAAAACAATATTTAGATGAATAACTCTGTATTTATTACATAACCGTAAACAATAATTTACCTTTTAATTCTTTAGTTATTAAAAGTGTGTATATAATACCTGGCGAAACTTTACGAAATTTAAAATGCGGTTGTTAATATGATAAGAATAATATTAGTCTCATACGTTCCTCAGCCTACATTTTCTTAAAAGGTCAGGACCCATTTGTGACTGTTTTGGTTTTAAAAATATCTCTGTACTATAGTGATCACTTGCAATCAGGAAACAGACAAACAAAAAATGGAATAACTATTAATAATCCTCTAATATTTATAGTAATTAATAAAACTTTTCGTAAATATACACGATATAGAAATAACGACCACTCTCTTTTAATATTTAGTTTATTTTAATAAATATATTTGAAACGCGATAAGTATTCAGATTAACGGTGAATTGCGTTTCAAATTAAAGCTTTGAAATGTAAATTTGTTGATAATAACTACAAATTGGAATTTATCCAAGTAAGGAAAGCAGTTACGCGTGTGTAGACTGACGGGTAACCTCTCTGACATCCGTTCCCAAGTCCAGATGAAGAAACACCGACCTAAAACAATTATATAAAGGTGTTTCAAAAAGTCCTTAAACTGTGCAAGATGCAGAACAAAGCTGATAATGAAAATAATAAGATTATAGGAAGAAGAAATGTTATAGGTATATGTTTAAATAGAAACTATTTAATTAAATAGAGAAGTGTTACAGTGAAGCGTTAACAAGCAAGATAATTTGTGCTAATGTTATAAGCAATCAATTTTTCATTTTTTTAAGGAAAGCCCTTTGTATTGTATAAAGGCCTTTCCTATGGGCTTCTTAGGCTTGGATAATAATTTTATTTCAATAGGTTCGTACCAGAATACGCCTATTTTTCCACACGACAGTCAACGGACCTCCAGAGTCGCCATCGCAAGTCCCAACTCCCCCTATTCCAGCAGTGCACAAGTGACTCCCATGGATTGTTGTATCAAAGCTCGTCTGGCATTCCGAATTTGTGATAATTGTCAGTGAAACATGATGTAACGAAGTCGTGATCGGAAAACTGTTCTGTGCTGAAACAAGAAGTACACTTTTTATAACAAATAGATTATCTTGAAGAATCTCTGTTTTAGACACGAGTTTATTCCGGTCTCAGACACATGTCTGTGCTTTACCGGTATACTGTACTATTATTAAAATATCAATGGACGTGTTGTCAACATGCAACTGAATTATTGGAGATAGCACACAGCCTTGTGTGACGCCAGCGTCGATGGATGTTATACCTTCGCATTCATCGTTAACACTGATTACTATTTTCGCCCATAAAGATGAATATCTTTCTATAAATATATGAGATATTCTATAAAATCATATTTATAGAATTGCCCTGTTCCAATCAAAGGTAATCAAAGGTTTTTCCAACGTCCATAAGTAATTAAATAAACTTTTCTATGAATGGAATGCACCAAGGCGTCTTTCAGAGTTTATGATCAGTGTCTGTACAATAATACTCATGACTACATAGCTAAATTGCTACATCTGCCATCCATCTGATATAATATACATAGACATGATCAGACAACTACATGATTTAGACACTGAGGTTGTGTGTAACCGTACCATCTATTTGTATTATCTTCATTTAATAGTCAGCTGCTTTGCTAATAATTCTTAATTTTAATTACTTTGCTGCAAATAATAATCCATTGGTTGAGAATAAAAAAAGCAATTTTAAAGAAACTGTGTCATTAGTTAGTTTATTAATACTGCAAGTGTAAGTGGGTGTCACACTTTACTTATCAATCAGGACCTCGAAAAAAAGGTTGCAGGTTGAAAAAAGGCTCTGTATTCTTGGGCCTCTTATATTTGTACTTTACATACCATCGCTTGTTTTTCCGTAGCCTGAGGCGGTTGCTTTTAATGTAGCAAAATCTTCGTTTACGTCTGCTAATGTAGGGAGTGGTATGGGCTGTATGTCATCTGTAACAATAAACGTACTGTAGATTATCCCTAATCCATTAAGATTTTATCAAACGCCTATCATTAAAATCATTTAAAAAATGTATATTGGAAACATCATGCCAAATCATTCCAAAATAAAACATTCATAGCATCTGGTCTATTCAATTAAATTAGCAGAAAAAAAATATCATTTCGATAATTAAAACAACAAACATATATCTTAATAACAATAATATCACATACTTTCAGGTAATGAAGAAGATTAGGGGCAATAACAACAACAAAACATGATCTAATTTAGTACTTACTGTTAAAATGTATCGCAGAAATTTTGACCATAGCTATATCGTTTGTTATATCCTTAGTATTCCAAGTAGGGTGTACTACCACGTCTGTAGTATCCATTCTTGTTCCACCTGAAAATATTTTAAGTGAGCCCAGAACGACTGTAAACCTTCGAGCTGGGTTCTGACCGTCCCACCAACAATGTGCAGCCGTAAGGACTCGGTTTCTTGAAATTAGGGACCCGCCACAGATCGGCGTCGAACCCATTGTTAGTGTCGCAACTATTCCTGCCTAAAAATTAATTGAATTATATCTTTCTCCTAGTCATTTACCCAAGTTTTCATGGCCGGCTAATTCATCCAGAATCACCAGAATAACTGATTCAAGCGGTACGACTGGCTAATCTCCGTAACCCAATGAACTAACTACTTAATATGGGTGAATAAGCTGTCAGTTAAATTGAAATGTGACTGCCGAAGATCATCATGACAATCGGGGCCGGGACTTTTATATGCCTATCCGTCGTATGATTCATTTTCCATTTCGTGTTCGGCTCATATTGTGCTAACCGACCGAAAGACAATCATAATACAGTTTTTCTCACAAGATTTAAATCCACGATCTCAGTTTTTTAAGCCAAATGCTTATACCACAAGGAGGCGGTGAACATAAAAATAATTATATATCATCATCATCATCATCAGCCTTTGATAGCCTTTGATAGTCTAGTAGTTTCTAAGCCACACGCCTATACCACTAGGCCACGAAGGCAGTTTTTAGTTAAGGCTAAACGATATAAATACAACAATTTCTTCGATAACCATGTATAGAAATACAGACCCTATAAGTTTCTGAACAATGTAATTAAGATTAATGATGCCTTTCTAACACTTAAAGAAGAAGCCAGACAAACGAAGAATTGTCGCAAATACTAGGAACACATGTATTGTTAGTTTTTTGTTAGCTTACACGTAATAAATATTAATAACATAAATATTTAAACTTGTATCGAAGGCATCAAATTCGACATCAATTCACATCATCACAAGTTGTTGATCGGCCCGAATTGCCCTAACCAACTAGGAAACAAAAATAAAAATTTGTGGAGCCCTGCAGGATTCGAACCCACAACCTCCAGTTTCTAAAGCACACGCCCTTACCACTAGGCTACGGAGGCAGTTTATCAATCTTATTATGTTGCAATTGCTTACTATGAGCATTTTCACGCCTTTAATTTATTTGATTTATTTGTTCTCAATCATGAAAAGAAAAAATATTTTTTAAAAATTATTGGGTTAATTTCTCACTAAGTAAAAATTATTACAATAAAACTTTGTGACTACTACCTTTATGTTGTTAAGTTGATACGTGTATAACGTTATTCCTTCAAGAATATTTAAAAAAAAACTGTTTACGATTAAGTAATCTTTTAATTGTGTGGTCAACAGTAACAACTAAACTATTTATTCGAAATTGTTATTATTCGAAAGAAGATTGTTGAAATTCCTTAAATATTGCTTAATATTAATAAAATTTCAAGCACAGAAATGATTAAATCTGACGTCATTTTACATCTTTGGCTTTAAATAATTCTAATTTCAAGCGGAAATTTAATTATAAGAAATATTTATATAACAAATTAAGTAATTGCTTGAAATATCTCATCGCTACATATCCTACGAGACCTTATCCCTCTTCGATACAAATGAAAATCAAAGAGGCCTTTGATCCAACACACTGAAGCAATTAAGCCAAGGTGCCTTGATATAGACTTGATTAGATCCAACTTAACGAGCGCTTCCTTTGTGAAATAGTTGCTTTGTACCGACGTTCGAAGCATTTAAAAAGATTAGCTGCTTTTAATACATAGGTGGACTCTTAATTATTTTACAAGGTTAGTTTTACTAAAATATTTATTTCTAGTAACTATTTTCACTGAATTCCCTAACAAAAGATCACTCGACAATCTAATTATGTGCTTTTGTTGGATACCTTGTTACTCGGCTGATTTGCTACGTAGATAGAAGCCGTCAGGTGATCCCGTTTTTAAAAATTATTTCAGTGGTATAATATTCAGGAATAAAAAAATAAAGTGTCAAAAATCACAACCTTTTGCGATTTAAATGCAAACGCTGGCTAAAGCTTAAGAGATAGACTTTAACAAAATTCTGCGGGCACACAACAAATTTTCAAAATTGTTTCCTAGTTGGTTAGGGCAATTTGGGCCGATCACCCAATTGTCTGAAAAGTAAGATGATCCATGTAGGAAAGGCATGTAAAAGTCTCGTCCACCCAACAACCGCATTGGACCAGCGTGGTGGGATACGGTTCAAACTGGGAAATGATTTTACAAGTGCTCATTAGAAAAAGCAAAGGCACGCGTAAAACTTTTTATCCAGTTGGCTTTATTTTCCTGCTTAGACTTATCTGAACATCACTAACACAGCAGGCTGAAGCGGAAAGTTTCTCAAACAAACTTAGTAAGGCATTAGAGTACTCAGTCATTAAAGGCGATAAGAAATTCTGTCTAAATGTTTAAGACCCTTATCTGAGATATCTAAGCGTCCTAGGACATAAAAAGTAAAACATAACATAAGTGCTTAGAATGCTGATGGTATGGCCTTTAATGTAATAATGGATCTATAGTTACTTGAAAAGCAAGTAACTATAAAAAGAATTTGAAACTTATCAAATAATAACCTTCAAATAATCTACCACTAGTATGGAAATGGTAGGCTCTGACCTGATATGAATCGGTGCAAGAAACTCTACAGGAATATTTTATTATCAAACATCACAATCACCTCAAAATCGTTTGTTGAATGAGCTCAAAAGCTTTTAGTGTCATTGAGAATCATCATCATCAGCCTCGTGTTAGTCCACTGCTGCATATATTCCTCCCCAATGAACGCTTTCTCCATAAGTTGGTTTTGGACCTCATCCCACCGCGCTGGTGGTCGGTGGGTTGATGGACTTTTTACATGCCCATTCAACACATGGACTCATCTTACTTTTCAGGCAATTAGGTGATCGGCCCAAATTGTCCTAACCAACTGGAAAAGAACGATAACACAAAGTTTCCCTGCGGGATTCAAACCCACGACCTCCGGTTTATAAAGCTTAGCCGTATTGACTCTTGCGGTCAATATCGCTAGGTCACGGAGACGGTGTGTCATTGCCTTAATAGAATAATTTAAGTACCTACAACTACATACCTATACAATATCGAGGGCCTTCACCAAAAGGCATATAGACTCCAGGCACCGGACTCGGCTCGCCTTCCGCCCACCGCTCAGGAATGAAAGCCGATGCGTTTTCGAAATACTAAAAAAGAAGAAAACATCACAAAATTGTCAACATAACATGAGATTGAGATGGAAGAATAACTAAATATTTAATGACCATCATCCTCAATTCAGTTTTCTACGAAGAATCTAAATAATAATTACATGTAGGTTGTTTAATTAGCTGAACACAGCTTCCATTGACTGCAAGTCTGCTCATAAGCCTGGCCACATGTATAGTAAGTTTTCTGTTTAGTTGTTACAGTACTGTACTCCCAAAGGCAAAATACGCCAAAACTTCTGTAGAGCTCCACCTATCGCTCCAAATAGAACGATGATTATATACTATACAAAAGCGATAGTGTTATTCTCCCAATCTTTATACATATATACGCTTCTTTGACATCTAGTAAAGGTAAAGTTTCAGACAAGCAACCAACATCTTCTACCTTGTATAGCCATTTCCATGTAATCGTGCTTTTATTACATCGGAAACCCATTCCTCATCTTATCCTGGATTTCCTGATGAGCAGCCAATTCAAAAAAGAGAAAGGCGAGAGTTGACGAAGTGGTTTCGAAGCCGCCGAGGAAGATGATGAATGCGTTTGCTGATATCACCATGTCCGCTATACAAGAATAATGATTACTATAAAATTCAGATTATAAGTGCAACAAAACTTATTTTTTATTAGCGACTAACAGTCCGCTGTCAGTCATATTAGTAAAGTGTGAAGTGTAAAATAAATTTAAAAAAAAATAAAAATAAACGGGGAGGTACGGGAGCAAGTCTAATGTAAACTTAATGCGTTTTAAAATTCAAAGTAATACGAATTTACCGGTGCACGTACGTCACAGATAATGTAACAAAAATATGTCAACTAAAAATATAAAATAATCATAGACATGTTGAAAGGCGTGTTCAACACAGAATTTTTAAAACAAACCGGCTGTCGTAATGGAATGCCGGGAATATTGTACAGCGAATGTACCTGAACTGGAAGCACAAAAAAGCAATCCTACATGCGAATTTACATTCTCACCGTCTTGTTTTAAGAACGTATTTCCGATGGTATATTTGCTCATACCAATGGACAGATCGCCGGAGTAACATCGACATTAAAGAGAACGCGAGAATTACATTAGTAGGTACAATGCCCCAGGGATTACATCGCAGAGTAAATATTTAAGAATTTATACGTAAAAATAGAGCGTATCGGGAAATTTTACGTTTTCTTTTTTACGTTTTCAGTTTTTCTTAATTATTAAAAGAGTTTCAGCAATAATTATACAATACAACTAAAATTATTAGTTTAGTTTTGTCCGACTTCTCAAAAGAAGGAAGATATATTTTACCCCGGTTTTAGAGGTCTGATTTTGACCATTCTTTTTTTAATAGTAGGTCTACTAGCTACTACTGTGTTATGCGGTTGCATTTTTTCAACTTTGTGATAATTCTTCTAATAACTAATTAGGAATAACATTAATACGTCGGGAAATAATACACGACTTATGACAGAACAGGACAGAAGGATAGGAATTTGGATTTTGATTGACTGTTCATAAAATAATATCTCGAAAAATATCATAGTTTTAAAAAAGGGTAGCTGAAATCGCAGAAAGGTATCGAGCAAATAGCACATTGTAATTGATTATATCGCATATCGTGGGATAATTTTAAATTGCTTGTTTTCAAAATCAGTCATAGTTTATTGTTCGAATTGTATCCACATTGTTAACAAATAGAAACCACGTTTTTACAATGCACTACACCAAAGGTCATAATATCATCTTACTTATTTCCACGTCGTTGTCCCCTTTGGCTGCATTGTTGTTTTTGTCGTCGCTTCTTAGAGCCATCATCATGTCGATAAAGTCACCACGTTTCTCTTGTTCATCTGTTATAATTAAATAAAATCAGTAATTATCTTTCAGTTGCAAGTACCAAAATAACCCATTAGCAAATACAAGTAAACACAGTTAAATACTTACTGTTTTATAATGACACAATAAGAAAATTAACAATAATAAACTAAACTTACACATGCGGATCCCATTAATGCTGACCTCAAATAAAAGAATTAATGCCACCATACTATCGAAATCTACCAGCGTTAGCCGCTAGTGTAAATGAGATATATTATTTTTCTTTGAAAATATTAAAAATTCAAAGAAAAATAAAGTTAAACGACACGTTTGTTGGAGTACATTAATAAGTATTATAACAAATCTCAATAATTAATGTAAACCGATTTACCTCACTTTCTTTCAACAAAATATTTTAATTTGTTACCTTTTAAAATTTTTGATAAAACACGGTGTAAAACGAACCACTCTCCCTGGATCGAAGCACACTGGTCACGATATTGTAGAAGAAGTCATGGGTCTTCTTCGGAATGATTCTCATGCGGAAGAAAAGTACAAACGCTGGCCAAAACTGGCGCATAGTTCTAAAAAGGCAATTTTATAAACAAAACACTTAATAGTACTATATGTAACCAAAATTAGGGAACCTTATCTTTATGAGATTTTAGAAGTATACCAGAAAAAAATTCAGGTTTAATATGTTATACAAATAACTATTCTCTTAACTTTTTCGTAAAGACATATACATAAAGACATATGCACACACATAAGTGTAATTGTTTTGAATCAAAAGAAACAAAAACGAATTAATCATGAAAATAAAAAAAATGCTCGGGAAAGTACTTCTGGCAAGAAAAGTCGGACTTTAAAAAATTCAAACTCATGTAATGAAGTTACACTGTTACACTTACTTTCGAATATATAAGGTACTATAGCGTCTGCTGTGTAACCTCCAACCAATTCTTCCGAGTTTATGACAGGACATTGTTCCTCTATTTCTTCTTCCGTCTCCTTCACATTGTCTCCCTTGGTTACATAATGTGTTGTTTCGGTTTTTGCATTATTGAGGATCCCCCTTACATGATGAACAAAATCTTGTGCAGTGTTTTCGATCAGCGGAAACATTCCTCTCAGTTTATTTGGACTATAAATATAAAATTGTAATCAGTTAATAGGAATACATATGCATTAAGTCAAATCTTATACAATATAGAAAATACAGTTTCGAAAATTTTGACAATTTAAAAAATTTTGCTTTCTCAGCATAATCTTATGCATTTTAAGAAAGGTCAACGTGTATTAACGAGAAGACAGAGCAGGGCTCATTGTTACTTGTTTTTTTTTAGATATTATAATCTTGTTATTCAAATGTTACATACCTTTAATCAGTCATAAAGAAATCCTTCAATAAGATAGGCCGCTTAATGCCAATTAGATTAAAAACAAATCAATTTATCTACTCAATTTCACTTAACTTATAAGTGCTTTCGTCATAATTATTGAATAAAGGGAAAACACAACAACTGCCAACAATTTTGCTGAAAACTTCGTTATGTGTTCGGCAGAGTTAATGGCAGTCTCGAAGGTTCCAATCAGTGTTTACACTTTTTATAAATCGACTGTTGATTAAATTTGAGCCGCAGGATTAATTCGCCCCCAAAGGAGTTGGGTTGAAATAGACACTTCGTTATTTCCTATTAAATGTGCTCGGTAGATATAAACATCCCGAGTTTACCGAAGACAACGAAATAAATGATGACTTGATAAAAATCGACTTTTACCATCGAGATATTTATTTAAATAAATTAACTCAATTATTTTCGTAAAGCTATCACTGTCTTCAATAAGAAATGTGCTAAAAACCTCAAGGTTAAAAGATAATATGAAATTTTTGGGCTCAAATTTTAAACTTTTTTAATACGACAAAAATACCAGTAGCGCCATAATACAGATAAAAAACTACGCAAGAAGGCAATTCGTAATTTTGGACACTACCTAAAAATAACGTTTTAGCAATTCTTTTTAAAGGTGTAATATATGTATATTCAGTATATTCCTTTTTATTTTTCAGCAAGATAAGAAAAAAAAAATCAAACATAAATAATAATTTAAATCGCAAACAGACAAAAACAACTTAATGTTTTAATAGCTTAAACATATTTTTTCCGTTAGGGGATTTTTGGACCGTAATCCCATTATAACTATTAGTTGCTATATATTCAACAATATTACATTCAAATCACGGTAGATATTATGCTTTAATGTGTGAATGCAAAGCAGCTTAATTGATGCCATCATCCCAGATGTTATGCAAATAGGACAATACTAGTAACGCAATAGCGTGGAGAACATCCGTTTAAGTACATAACAATAAAATTAGTAACGTTTATGTCTGAAAATAAATTTGCTTTATAAACCGGAGTCATGAGTTCGAATCCCGCGGGGAAACAACGCGGGGAATGTGGCATCGCTGTTTTTTGGTAGGTTAGGACAATTTGGGCCTATCACCCAATTGTTAGAAAAGAAGATGATCCATGCGTCGGATGGGCATGTAAAAGGCGGTCCACCACCAACCGCATTGGACTAGCGTGGTGGATACGGTCCAAAACTCCTAATGGACAGGGTGTATTAGGGAAGGCCTATGTCCAGCAGTGGACTATAAAGGCTGATGATGATGATGATGATGATGACACATATCACACTCTCAGCATTGAAACAAATACTATTATTTCTATTGTATATATTTTCTGTGTTGAATAAATGACAGAACAGTTCGCTTAGTGGTCGTAAACATGCTAGAAGATATTATGAAGACCATTTGATAGTATACTCTACATAATATCTTCTAGCATGTTTACGTATATATTGTATTAAGAGGAGTCTTAATTTTATTGAGGTAATTTATTTTTAGAGATAATATCACTTATCACAAAGTGTAGTCAATTATGCCTTAACTGAAAATAATCACTAAGAAACATATATAAACTTTGCAAAATAAGAGTATAGCAAAATTAAAGAAAAGCATTTTGGTACGATTTTTTTTTATTTTTAGTTTTTTTCGTTTTAAGCTAGCTAGTAAATTTTACAAATATTTATTAGATATGCTTATTCAATCGATCTTTCGTAATTTAGGAAACTAGCCAAAACGTTTTTATTCTCGATATCATTAACGAAAAATAACTCATAGTTTTAACTGTTCTCATATACTTTAAAGTAGTTAAATAATAGTATCGTACATAAAAAATTTAAAGATTTTTAAGGCTTTTTACAGGTTTAGCAAATATATAGCAAGAACCCAATTTGAATTATTAACTTCAACAGTATCTAAAATAAGACACAATATATCTGCAAAGTAATTATTATATTAACACTTAATCAGTGGCAACTTTTGTTTTATTATTGTTACCAACTTTATCCTCTCTATAATACTTTATGTCGTGTTATCTAGAGTAAATCACAGTTAATACGGACAACCTGCCGTTTTATCGTAGCCTCTGACAAATAGGGGCATTATCATATGAAAACGCAAAGGATCGCTTTTGAGATATATCACGACTATATCACACTTTCTTTCTTTTATGCAGCCAGGCAAAACGATCTGCTAGAACTCGTTTTTAAAAACACATAGCTGATGTGAAGCACCGATGATTAATGAAGTTTTTAATTTATTATTATACGTGGACCAGCTGAAGTGACAGAGGCCCGGTCTCATAAGCCGCAGAACTGACGACCGCTGGAGTCGGGCTCGGCAAACGTAGCTCTTTAACGCCCTGCGGCAAGATGGAGTGATAACATTCGCAGAGTAGCCGTGTGGGGTTGTATGAAAATAGCCGGAGATTTGAAGAGGTGACGCGCACTAGGGAGGCCTATATCCAGCAGTGAAAAGGTGATAATGATGATGATGATGTGACTGCTTCACATCATCATCATCATTATCAGCTAATGAAAATAATAATAGTTATTGCCCCGTAGTAATATATAAAAAATATTAGATTTTTCTAAAAAATATTTTAGTTACTTTTACTTACAGCTGTCTTCCAATGGAAGTCCCGACAAAATTGGACGTGCTTTTCAAGATAAGATTAGAGACAGAGTAGATATGCCAAAAAACAAACAGAAGACAAAATTTAAGTAATATTTCGTTTGGTTTTATGTATCGGTTACATATCACAACGTAATCATTTAAAACGTAATCATGTAATCATTTAAAACTGGTTATTTTGGTTTCTCAAATTGACACAGCAATTAATTTTATTTGTATAGATAATAATAATTTAAATTATAAATTTGTTAGTAAGCTACAATTTAAAATAAATAATACATAAAAATTTAGCGATACGTAATTCGTAAATAAATATAGTTTGATTAAATTATTCTATACAAACTAAAATTATATTTATTAAACATCAATAAAGAGTAAATAAATATGTTTGAAAACTGATAAATACACATGCTGATTGAATTCCAAAGGAGTCAGATTGGGAACAAAGCTATGTTTACCCGTACGGTTGCGCTCTCCAATATTTGCGAATAACACAATGATTGAGAACGCGCAGATTTATTTAGGGTTGCTATTTCTGTTTCCCCTCAAACCTGAGAATGCTACTAAGGTTTTATTTATTAAATAAACTAAAAGGTATATGGAAGATGATACAATATGCATTCAGACTTTAAACGTTGAAACATTTATCAGATACTAATTTAGGAAAAACTACAGGAACAAATCATTTGTTTAGAACATATAATGTTTAGCTAGTCAGCGTACAATTGAATTCAAATTCGAAAATAAGTTGAAAATTAAAAATCAATAAATGGAAATAATAATGTCTTCCTAGTCGATTCCGACTACGACAGTTGATCTATATTAGCAATTAGCCATCTGCGCGGGAGATATAATAGTGCACAAGTGTACGCGCAATCACAAGTCCACTCCTTCTTCCTTTATACGCTCAAAACCCGATGGAACGGATAACCGTCAAGACCGGAGAGATATAAGGCGCAGGACCGACTTTTGACATGCCCGTCCGATGCATGTATCATCATACTTTACAGGCAATCCGGTGATCAGCCCGCATTGCCCTAACCAACTAAGAAAAAATAATGAAAAGTTGCTGACTTCCCGCAGGATTCGAACCCACGACATCCGGTTTCTGAAGCGCAAGCCTCATACCAGCTACGGAGGCAGTTACATCAAAGTATGAAATTCTAAGAAATTAAACTTACAAAACTACTTATTAATAATTGATGTTATTGTTATCAAATGCAATATCAAAGTAGAATAATCTCAAAAACTTTTATTATGATTTGTTTTTTTTGAACCTATAAGAAAATATAGCTTTATTCTATAAATTACATATGTCATTGACTTTGAAATAAATATACATATATGTATGTATATATGTATATATGTTTTATTATTATAAAAGAGAAAAGTACGCTCTGATTCGTGTCGTGAATTTTGCATTAAAATTACTCCTTTACCCACATCAGCCTGGCTCACACGTTCTGTCCTTTGTCACACGAACACTGGTGTTGGAAAAAAGTCCAAAGGACAACACTGAGCGAATATTTTAATTAATGAATTCTCATATTCCCTTTGTAATGTAATTTGTGACAATTAACATCGTATTCAAATTGTAAATGATAAAGTTTTTAGAAATGGATTTATTTTTGTTACAGTTTTACGAAAAAACTTAATAATGGATCGCAAAAACATCTTAGCAGTAACATTGTCTATGTATTAGAAAAAATTATAGCCTATAGTTAATGAAAATAATATATGAAGTGTCATCTCTATAGAGACTACTGTCATTTGCGAGCTATTCTAGCGTGCGCTAATACATTTGACTTAACAAGTAAATTATGCGTATTCAGTATTCTTACGAATAACCGTGACCATATGGGTTAAAACCCCGGGGCTGAGCTAGTATAATAGAGGATTTCATTTACAAGGGGTCCGTCTGTGTGGGTACCATCGCGGTGCCTATTTCTACCGCAAAGCTTTAGCGTGAACACTACTGTGTTCTGGTTTAAAGGCACCGTAGCCAGCGTATTTACTGGGTAAACGAGACTTAACATCCTATGTCTCACGGTAGGCAGCGCTTTGGTGATACCTGTATTGCCGTAGACATTGGGCGTCAGTGACCACTTTCAGCAGGTGGCCCTGACTGCTCGTCTGCCTGCGTATGTAATAAAAAAGACCTATATGCCTAGAAAGGAACTTAAACACTAATGAAGCTCCGGTCTGGAGGGTGCCGTAGCTGGTAAGATATTCTCTAGTCGACTCCAACTACGGTGAGCAATTCATAGTCGTCTGCGCAGAAGATTAAATGCACGCAGGTTATACTTCCTTTATGCTCGCAGTCCAATGGGACAGGAACACTCTTATATATGTATACTAGCAACCCTCAACCCCTTGTGTAGGAATTTCGTAAAATTCGTTCTTAGCTGACCCCTATTCGGCGAATATTCCTATCAAATTTAAAGTCGATACGCCTTATGGTTCCAGAGATATCGTGATGAGTCAATATATTGGTGGGAATCTCTTTATATATATGTAGATATATTCCCAAAAAGATCATCTACATAGGCAATCAGATGTTTGCGCTTGTAATTTTTTGTTTATTATTTGAATTTATTTGTAAGAGATGACAAAATATAAGTCCGCTGACTGCCAGTTCTTCGTAGGTCGAGGCGTCCTTTTCCAAATCAGTGGTAGCGTTTTGACTATCATTAAATAAGTGAATAACTTCTATTTTGAAACATATTTGAATCTAACAAGAAACCTAAAACTAAACCAATGGTATAGTCTCCACAGGAATCCAACGCACAAACTCCGGTTTCAAAGATGAGCTTTCGTCTATGATTTTATGCTTAGACGAAGGCAGTTGTGGGTATTGTAAGTATTAAATAAACAAGATGTAAATACTTAAACTTTATAAAATCGGTAAGACAGATAAAATATAAAATGACAAATCTTAAAATACCGCAAATTAACTTTTTAATTTTTCCGTCACGTACAATATTAGCTCCTGCGAAAATTGCGTCTAACTTTAGACGAAAAACTTATTAAGCTCACCAACTTTAACCTACTTTTGAAAATGTTGCACCTCTCATAACTGTACCAAAGCCGTCGCCGAACTTTGTGCAGAATAGCTTTCACAAAACCCACTAGCTAAAGTTTTAAAATATACGATGAAATCATTTGAAAATTTATCAAATAGTTTGATTCTAGTTGGATAGTTCAAATAAAAGAATTAGTTTATTTTAAAAGTAGGGTTGACTGCAAACGATATGATCGGTTAAATTCATTAATTTTATCACTATATATATTATATTTGTGATAAGGTAGGGTTTGGAAAGGACCTTGATATTCGCATAAATAAGAGCATTTTTTAATATTATACAGGGTGGCCCATAAGCCCTTTGACATGAAAAAAAATTTATTAAAATAAAACTAATTGCATTATGAATTAAATTTTTATTTACAAAAACCTTAAAAACGGGAACTATTTTTGAAAATAACATCTTCTAAATGTAATCCGTTGCGATCACAGCACTCTTGCAAACGACGTCTAAAATTGTCGACGACTGCGGCACGTCACTGCTGAAATGCTTGTCATTTCTCTGCGGATGTTTTCTTTTAGGCCTCAATTGACCGCGGTTTGTGTCGTATACTTTAGCCTTAAGGTAGCCCCACAGAAAAAAATCCATCGGGGTCAGATCTGGACTACGTGGAGGCCAGGAAATGTCCCTCTTAGAGATCACTTTGCATTTTTTTTTTCGGATGAACTCACGTTGGTGGAGTTAACCGCTACAACCCGTCAGGTTCGAGGGGTTGTGCAATTTTAAGTGTGCACAGGCTTCACCTCTATTCTGTGGGCTTAGCTACCGAGGGACCCCTGAAGGGGACCTCGCCGGCTGCCACTTTGAATATATACCGTAAGCGTGCTTGATCAAGGGTGCCCACGAGGGCCGGAGCCTCGCTCGATCAGCCGCTGGTCAGGTCCATGCCTATACCCGTTAGCAACACTTATCGAGGGTGCCCGGTGGGCGAACCTCGGCTCGATAGGTCGCTTTAGGACCAATTCTGAGAAGTTAATTTTTAACCGCCCTATCTTGATGGTGAAAATCGGCCTGGAACGTGCCGATATCTACCGAACGGAGTGAACTGTTGCCCTCGAAGGCGAGGGCGGTGTCGTTTCGTCTCGTGCTTTCACACGTGCTTGTAGGACAGTTGTTTCGTCGTCCGTGTCGTGAGAACATGGCGCGCTCGCCATGTTTTTGTGTTTCCAGCGAATTGATTGGTACGTAAGCGGCGGCGCTTCGTACCAATTCATTAGGATGTTGCGAAGCGAGTCAAAGTATCTGATGGATGCTTGTTTAAGGGTACTGCGGATTGTGGGCAATTCCAGATCCATGTGTAGGTCATGGTTGCGCAGATAATGTAAGGCGCACCCGTGGCCCTGCGCATGAATCTGTTTTGCAGGACTTGAAGCTTGTCTATATGGGATCGTTTTGCATATGCAAAGACGGGACTGGCATAGGTAAGGATAGGACGTACGATCATCTTGTATAGCAGCACCTTATTGCGCAGAGACAACTTGCTTTTGGGATTGATTAGGCAGAACAGGCGACGAGGACGAAGGCCGCTCTGTTTTTGACCTGCGTTATGTGCGGGCCAAAGGAAAGGTGGTCAGGATTACCCCGAGGTATTTGGTCTGGCTGACCCAAGGGATGGGGCAATCAAGGAGGCGGACATTTGAAGGAAGCATCGGCTTTCGTTTCCGAGAAAACAGAATGGCCGCGCTTTTGGAAGGGTTGATTTCGATCCTCCATTTCCGAAACCAATCCCCTAGGGTCTTGGCTGCGGATTGGAGTCTCTCGGATAAGCGGATAGGACATTGACCGGAAGTATAGATGCAGGTGTCATCTGCGAATAAGGCGGTGTTTACAGTTTTGAAGGATGGGATGTCGGTAGTGTAAAGGGTGAATAACACAGGGCCCAATACAGAGCCTTGAGGTACGCCGGCTAGGACCGGGTGTGGTTGCGACTTAGTGCCCTCGACGCGGTATCTGAACGTCCGATTCCGGAGAAAGTCTCGTATTATGAGTACGAGACGGTCGGGCACGCCGAGCTTATATAACTTGTATATAAGCCCTTCGTGCCACACTTTATCGAACGCTTTCGCCACGTCGAGAAAGAGTGCACCTGTTATTTGACCCGTGTCATTTTAGCTCGGATGTGTTCCGTAATACGATGAACTTGGTTTGGTGCATGAGTGTTTGGCCGAAAGCCGAATTGCACTGGAACAGGAAGCCCTCTCGAATTCATAAATTCGTGAAGCGGGCTAGGATTAGGCGTTCATAGATCTTCCCAAAGCCTTTGAGGAGGCTAATGGGACGGTAGGAGGATAGGTTGGGAAGGTGGTTTGCCGGGTTTTAGGAACCCTATAACTGAGCGTCCTTCCAAGTGTTTGGGAAAATACCCTGGAAAGAGCTGCGTTATATATGAGGACGAGGAGGCTAATTAAGTGAGTCGGTAAAATTTTAATTACGCGGTTTGTAATTCCATCGGTGCCCGGGGCTTTCCGTGGTTTAATGTTTTTGATAATTGACTTGACTTCGCTTTCCGTTACCGGTGACGTTATATCGCGCGGAGGGATTTGGGTCAACCGGTCGACCTCGCTCTCTACCTTTCGGAGGTGAGCGGCGTCGACCGGTTGAGTGCTTGGCGTGCATTGGGCCTCGAGGCTGTCGGCCAGGCATTCGGCTTTTTCCTCATCGAGAAACGCTAAAGGAGCATTGGGATCTTTAGGATTGTTGAGAGGCGGCATTGGAGCGAGTCCGACACCGCCTTTCAGGCTTTTAGGAAGTCGCCAGAAGGCGAGATGAGGGATGCATATTGCTTAGATCGTTATCCCACCGATCGTTCCTGAATTCAGCTATGCGCGTCTTGGACTGATGTTCAAGGGCGCGCAGCTGCCTTCGGTTACGCTCGGTCGGATACCAATCGTAGGCACGAATCGCCGCCCTCTTGCGTCGCAAGAGGTCCTTGATGTCGTTTGGCAAGGCCCAGCGGGGGTTATCCTCCACGGAGTTTGCCTCGAGGAAGCCTCGACGACACTTTGGACATGACTTAGAGCGCATGAGCAGACACGAGATTCGTGTCTTCAGCGCTATTTAGGGAGTGTAGGAATGGAGTCAAGGTGGGGTGAGCTAGTGCAGTCTAGCTGGGACTTCAGCTTGCGCCAGTCGAGGATGGTTTAGTGGTGATGTTGGGTGAGTCAGGAGGTCCTAGTTTGAGGATAACTGGTCTATGGTCTGAAGTTAGGTCGTTGATGACCTCTATGCCTCTGAGAGGAGGTTGACATTTTTGAGGAGGCAATATCAAGCACATCCGGTCTGTGGTTCAATTGTGAGGAAATTGCGTTTGCATCAACGGAGCAACGACACTGAAATTGAGTGCTTCTGACAGAGCGTCAATGACAAGCCTCGCGGGTTATTACTATGACTATTCCATCGGGTGTGCTTAGCTATTGAAGTCGCCGGCCAAAATGACGGCGCCTCCTAATGAAAATAGTTTCTCAAGTCGGATTTCGCGAGTTGGGATGTTATTTTGCACGATATGTAAACCGGAAGCGATTGTAATAGGCGCGTGCCCTGTCATTGCTAACCGACGGCGTTTCGATTGTACGCAGTGTGGTGACTTTTATAATAAATGAGAGTGCCGCTGTGCAGCGCCGGTCCTGTCATTTCTTATGATGTTATAATTAGCAATTTTCGGATCTCCTCTTCCGGGCTTTAGGAATGTCTCCTGCACCAGTAGAATGTCCACGTCGTTTTCGCGGAGGAAGTTAGCTATTTCGGCCTTTTTATAAATCGAGGCCGTTTGCGTTAAAAGACTATATTTACTGCGCGTGGCTTTAGACGGCTCGGGCCGTTCGAAACATTAATGGGTATTATCCATTATGTCCCGTAAGCAAGGTCTACCAGTTGCCTATACTTGCGTAGTATGGCAAGACGGGCTCCGAAGTTTCCTATTGCGGCGTCGAATTCGCGGTAAGACGATCGAGCTCTGCGAGAGTCGATCTTTTGGGCTACTTGCTCTAAGCTGCTCCCAGCGCTGCCATTGCTATGGCTGCATACTGGGGTGGCTACGCGGAGCGCTAGGTGGTGCGCGTGGTGCGGCGCTACGCGGAGCGCTCGGCGCGGTTTGAGGCGGTGGTTGCGCCATACGGGCAGTGGGGCTACGCGAGCGCTGTTGCATTTCGCCACGCCGGAGCAGGTCGGAGTGGTGGGAAGGAAGCGAGGGATGGCACCTGGGAGCGCCTGGGACGGATGGGGTGAGGCATTCTTACGTTTGGGTGCTGTGCACTTAAGGTATTTGCCGTGGCCAGGGTTTTGGCAGTTGATGCATGCCGGCGGCTCGAACGTGAGCAGGATGTCCTTATCCCTGGGACGCGGACAGTCGGGGTGCCGTGGTCGCCGAGACATTTGACGCAGCGAGGCCTAGGCGTGACAGTTACGAGCCGAGTGCCCGTACATTTGGCAGTTGTGACACTGCGCGGGGAGTCCGTTCGAGCGAGGTGCTTCGAAGGATATGCGAGAACTATCGCATATATGTTTGAGGTCGTAATCTTTTTGCCCTCTGGGGAGCGCTCTAAGGTCAGAAGGACACATTGTACGGCTTTTTGTTTTGGTATTGTATAGCCGGATTGCAGAGTATATGGTATACCCTGTTCTTTGATAAAATCGATAATGTCTTGTGTAGCCATCTCCTTCGGCAGTCCTTTGACGACCGTTCAGGACGCGCTCATCCGGAGCGTAGGTATGATAGTAATAGTCGTTCTTTTGAAGATACGACGTTACATTACGGTGTGCTTCCACCGTTTCTAATTGCAACTTGATCCCCTGAAGGGAATCAGTTGCCGTAAATTTAAATTTGTTGGATAGAGCCGATCTTAGTTGGGCCCACTTCTCTTGGATCGGATGTACAGCGGGGGGCTTTTGTCTCAGGCGAGACCACTGGTGGCTGCCGTGAGGCGGCTGAAGTTGCTAGGCGTGAGGCAGCACTGGTTGATGGCCGTGAGGCGGCGGTTGTGGTTGGCTGTGAGGCAGCACTTGTGGATGGCCGTGAGGCGGCGGTTTGGGTTGGCTGTGAGGCAGCACTTGTTGGCCGTGAAGCGGCGGAGGTTGGGGGCTGTGATGCAGCACTTGAGTTAGAGCCGGGAAGCGGCTGAAAGGTCGTCGAGCCGATGATTTCGGCGCTTTGACGGTGGATCGGTGATGATGGCGAGGACGCCGGGGGACCTATTTTGCGCTTCTTGCGCGACTTGACGGGAAGGAAACCTCCGCGTCACTGTCGTAAGGCTTCGTTGCCTCGACTTCTGTCTCGACATCCATTTCGGATTCGGACGACGGGTTAGGGTTGAGTCCTCGGATTGCTCCTCGGTCATGGTGTCGGAATCTTCCGACGCTCTGACGTGGTCGTGGAACTAGGGGTCGGGCGCGAGATGACGCGGACTTGACTATCTTTCTCTATTTTGGATTTCTTCGAGCCGCAGCGGGCATCGATGGCGGCGCGGATGGCGTCAATCGTGACGTGCGCGGGTTTGTCCTGTAGTCCCTCAAAGTTGAGGCCAAGGTCGGACAAGGTGTACTCTAATGTCGGCATTTCGATCGCGTGAATTTACTGTTTATAAATCGCTATCATACAAGCACCCTGGTGAAGCCGGGGTTGTGTACCCTCCCGCCCCAGTGAGCAGGGAGTGAAAACCGACGTATTTAAAAACTCTAGCGCTTTAGGAGCGCTAGTGTGTATCTACGCTGCTGCCTAGTGCAGCAAGCGACGTTAAATTGACTCTAATAATCACCACGTGAGTGGTGTGCGTGTACTTTAATTAAAAATCACGATGTGACGTGGCTTATGTGAACAAACTAAAGTTAGAAGGGTCCCTACATCTCAAGCAGAAGGACATGGACGCGTAAGGGAAAATTAAATTGATAGGCAAAATCGGAACGACTCACCCGACCAGACGGCTACACAGCTTTTTGCTTAAGCGCGTACGCCAACGCGTCGCCACTTTACACCGGCACACACTAGCACTGTACACAGTCACTGCACGGCACGGCGAACACGGAGTCTTCTTGCTTCTGCCACTTGACGGCGTCGGGGAGGGCGTGCCACGGGTGGCCAAGCGGACGCAGGTAGCAGGGGGATCGAGCGGGCTTGTCCGGTCGATCCGAGAGCTACGAGCGCACAGCGTGTAGTGACACTTTGCCAGGAAAAGTTGACAGATAACGGGCATAGCAGTGTTAGAGGTGTGAGAAGTGGCCCCATCGTGTTGAAACCACGTCCTGGCATTAAAGCCCGAAAGTTTTGCAATCCTGGTATGAAAACTCTTCGATCATTGCCACATATCGCTCCGACGTAACTGCGCGCCCTCTGCCATCCTCAAAGAAGTAAGGCCCTAGGATACCATGGGCTGACATAGCGGCCCAAACAGTCACTTTCGGACTATGTAAGGGCTTCTGATGCTTAAGTTTTGGATTGATGGGGCTCCAATGGGCAATTTTGTTTACTAACATGCCCGTTAAAATGGAAATGAGCCTCGTCAGAAACATTATGTTATTGAAGGAAGTAAACCGATTCAACATTTCTGTGAATACCGTCAGTTTCTTTAATTCTTGAACCAACTGAATTTTGTAAGGTGCATATGTAAATCTTTCTTCAAAATTCGTTGTAACGATGTCCTGGATACGTTTAATGCTCTGGCGCGCTTACGAGTTGACTGTGTCGGATTTTCGCGAATAGACTGTGTCACTGTGTCTATGTTTTGTTCCGTACGTGACGTCCTTGGGCGGCCCAACGCGGTTTATCTAACGTCGAACCGGTCTCCTCGAACTTAGCTACCCAGTTCTTAATCGTTTGAAGAGTTGGAGTGCCGTCAAAGTTGTGTAAACCTTTGTGTTCTCGAAATTTACGCCACCGAACGGTTGCCGAATTGTTGTTTTTATAAAACCTCGTGCACACAAAACGCACGGTCCGCTCCGTAAAACGCTCCATCGCGACTAAATTCCCAGAAACCGAAGTTACTCTCCCTGCTTTCCCTGCACTCGCCCACGCGCCCTGTTCGTTTTATTCAAATTTTACTTTACAAAGGACTTATGGGCCACCCTGTATATAATTTCATGCTTTGATAACTACTAAACATGTTTTGCAAAAATCTACGTATATTAAAGAGTAAAAATTAGGTTTAAATATAAGTTCACTTTTAAAAATCAGGGTAACTTTAAATATGATAATTAAATAAAACAGCAGAATATTATTAAGAACAAGGAAGCTCTGGACTTTTATAATTATTACCCGCAATAATCTATCTTGTAGAAAGAATAGAATTTTGTTTCACTTGTGAGTCGACGATCCCTAATTGTGGGGACGATTCTTTGCTCTTATTGCTTAAATGACGTTTGCAGAACATGGAAAGAGAAAACAGGCTAAAGCTACTTAATAGTGTTTAATTTGCACTAAATATATTCTCTGTAATTTCAATAACCATTTGACTTTTTAAAAGTTTTTTTACTACATAATTAAAATCTAATTCTTACAATTCTTACAATATTCTAAAAATGTATGTTCTTATATTTTTGTAACATCAATTGTGCCTTGTTTTAAGCACATATGAATGTGTTTAAAAGTAGGCACTATATATGTATGCATATTACTATATGTATGTATATTATAATAAACACAAAGGCTTCAGTAATAACTAATTGACCAATATATTCTTATTGATCTTCGTTTACGATTGCATTACGCTTTCAAAACTCGATAAGTTTTTATTTCCCGTCTCTTCAATGGTTGTTTTCATGCATTTATATTTGTGTGGATTTTATTTATCGGTCGTTATCAATGTTTTTACATTTACTTCAAACTCAATGACTTTTATCATTATATATGATATTCATTACAGCTTCCTACTTTAAGTTGTTCAGTAGTGCCCCTTCAGTCCTTCGTCGGTAACCAATATTATAAGATTTGCCGCAAATTATAAATCATAAAACAGATTTAATTTATATTGAAAAAAAAAATATTATATGTCATCTTTTGTTTATTATTTTAAGATAACTGAACGTGTTGTTCAATTTTATCCTCTTAACGAATATAACGACAAATATTCTTTATTTTTGCTATCTTTCATTCATGTATGTTGAATTAATTACAAAGTTATGTGCGTTGTAGCTTAAATACGCCTTAACAGTACCAGCTATATATTTATGATAAAAAGTGAATAAAAAATCATTTACCACAAACATTTACGTATTAAAATAAGAAACAAAAAATTTCACCGAAAATAATTTTTCAACGTCATTTTCTAAATTTAAGATATATTGTTATTGTCTAAATTTATAAAACTAAATCTTATAAAAACAATATCAAGTGTACTATATCCAAACAAAAAACAGTTTTCTGAAAAGGTAAAATATCGTAAAAATGTTTTAATCTGTTTAAAGTAACAACAAAAGTCATCAACTATTTTAATGCCCGAACATTTGTACCAATGAAATTGACGGGAACTTTATAGCAAGCACTATAAAATCTAGTAATTTCGTCATGCTTGGCTTTAAAAAGCTGTTCAAGACCAAATTTTAACAAAAATTTTGTACAGTTTCCAGTAGTAAGAAGAACTACGTAGAAGACTATATAAGTTTCTCAAATTGAAATGTTTCGACTGCTTAGGCTTGTAGCTACAAAGTAGTTAATGTGCAATATAATATTCATTATGTGAAAACAATTATAAATATGCAATAATCACTTCTTTCTGTACATTTTCAACTTAGTATTTAGTAAGTAGAAAATATGCAGCCGAAGTTGTAACAAAAGTTGTTTGACTCTCTAACCATTTATCCGTCCTTTCAGAAGTTATTTTAGACCGACTTCCCAAAAGAAGGAGAAACTCAATTCGCGCCGTGTGTTTTTATGAAGTGGTCACGACACCCATAGACGTTGACAATACCAGTGGTATCGCCGACGCGCTGCCTACCGTGAGACATAGGTGTTAAGTCTTGTTTACCCAGTAACATACTAGCTATACGGTGCCCTTCAAACCGGAACGCAGTAATGTTTTCACATTACTGCTTCTGGGCAGAAATAGGGCACCGCGGTGGTACCCACCAGACGGTCTCCTGTAAACAGGGACCACCGGTGGTGTTATCTCGTTGCTGTGCTACTATGGCTCCAATCTTGGTCCATTTTTAATATACTTTTGTAATTAGTAGTTTATTTAAGTAATTAAGAAAATTACGTCAAAAATCACAAACTCGAGCGATTAAAGTGAAAACGCTGCCTGAACGTTAAGAGATATAATAAAATTATATTCTATAAAAAAGTATTTCTTGGATTGGTCTACTATAAAGTTGGTAATAGCATAAATCTATGTTTCAAGAATAATCCACAATGACCGATTTAATGATATTCAAAGTTCGTTTAACACAACATTGTTTAAGTTAACAGTGTTATAGACAACATTTTGATTAAATGAATACCTTAAAAGATATTAGAGGTTTAAAATGCGGAGGCAGAAATCGCGCGGCAGTTTCGTTCAGAGAAGTCAATACTACCTGCTAATATTGCCAAAATAGTTATACGCTGGTTGAAGTCGTTTTGCTAAAATTTTAACAATTTAAAGTGATAAATAAATCGTTCGGTTGCAAAATGTTTCGACCTTAATCGTCAGGAGTAATTTTGGGTTACCAACTAAATGTTTTGATAAATACTAGTCTAAAAAACTTTATCGATCACTTACGGCTTGAAAAGCTTACAGATTCAGTAACAATTCGTATCCTTTACATTTTCTCGTTCATTGCCATGTTGAAACACACGCCACACAAAGACTTCATCTCTGCGACATATCTCACACTCGGCGCTTAGAACAAAGACCATTATTTCCATTGTCAGTTTACACTTTGTTGAAGATCTGACCATTGCGTGTGATGTGATAGTAAACACGATAACCTAATTACATAAAAGATAGTTATCAGCAGAAACGCACTTCTATTTCTTTCGCATATTATTTTTAAAACGGTTTTGATTTATAATTTTAATGACAACAAATGTAATATTTAACATAGCTATTCTGGACCGGTGGTAGCTTGTTTGACAATCAATAGGCAGGTGTGAATATCTAAATTGAATACAGGATATTTTAATTGGCTTTTACTTATAGTTTGCAAAGTCCGTTCAGGGTTTGAAACGCATTTCATCTGAATAGCAAAGCTTTTCCAAGCTTTTGACAAAAGTTACTCATAGCTCACTTTTTATCAACGGCAGATTACAATTTCATTCTCGAGCACTAGTAACTTTATGTTGCCTCTTCTAATGAGTTAATTGTTACAGCTTACAACTTAATTCTTAAGAATGTTTACGGTTAAAATTAGTGTGTCTATAATTGTATGAAATCCACTTTTTATATATATTTATTCCTGCTTTGGAAACTTTTTTCAGCATACATGATCACGGCAGACGAAAAATGGTTTATATCTCTATATCAATGTGTTTGTAATAACCAAAAAGATTTTGACATAAAATTTACTTGTCTTTCCATTTTCTTAATTTTGACATTGCTTTGGCAAAACATACTAATGTTGTCTCGTGATTTTATGTTCTTTAAATCTCTTACGCAGGTGGCAAACCAACCTTTCCATTAAAAATAGGACATATTTTAATTTATACAGCTTCTCCAAACCATCCTTCATAAAACCAAAATACCTGCAAAATCACATCGATTTATATCAAGGGATGGTATAATAGCGTAAATAAAAAAAAACAATAGTGTCTATAATATGTAAATATTGAATTGTCAATGCAAATTTATAATACGTAAAAGTGACATTAAATCTTGACAAATTACTTTAAAGTAATAACTCTACATGTATTGTTTAATAATTGTTAGCAACAGCGATCTTGTCTATTATTCTATGCCTTGCTATCTTTTATAGTCTCAAATCGCAGTTAATACGGACAAAGCGGTGTTTTATCGTAGCCCCTGACAAATAGGGGCATTATCATGCGGACACGCTGCACTACGGCCTTTGGCGTATTTCACGACAGTATAACATATTGTCGTGATAAATAATATACTTTAAATAAAACGTTGCAAAAATATTTATAAATATTGAAGTTATACTCCATCTAGAACGTTAAAGAAACATCTTTAAACCGAAAAACCGTCACCCGGAAATTGGCTATAGTAAATATTTAAGTTTTACGATGCGTTTTACTCTACACCATCACGAAAATCCGACACCTTGAACTTAGCAAAAAGTTAACATCTTGTTTTTTTCTATTGTTAGGGTCGTTTCATCTACAAACGTAAAATTAGGCAAAAGATTAAATTTTTGGAAAGACTTTTATCCATTATATCCACAGTGTACATAAATGAGTACACACAAACACAAATTATTTATATTTTACATCAGATATTGTAAAAGTAATTTTATGTTTATTTACAAACTAGCGGACCCGACAGGCCCTGTCTGTGCAAATGATTTGAAACTTAGTAGATTTTTGTTCCTAACTATTTTATAGTCGGAGTAATAAGGGCATTTTGAAAAAAATATTCAAACATATTGGAAAGCAATCCTTGATAGCTCGTGTTTACTTCAATATTCTTTTAAGGCAGCACAGTTTCGAGTTCGTAGAATAAAACCCACTTCCTAAGATTGAAAACGGTGCAGCTTTGTCTTGTCTCGTCACAATCCACGGTGTCAGTATGAGAATATAATGTTGTATGTTATAGCTCACGTCGGAGAATGGGAATTTTTCGTCCAGAAATTTCGAAACTGTTGCGACTTTAATATTAAAAGCGACGAGAAATTGTCCTCGAATGAAAATGTAATACAGTGGATCGCTTCTTAGCTTGAATTTTGAAGGCTTATATAAGCCTTTGAGAATGTTCTCATAAAACACTTAAATATATACTTTCTTATATATATTCTTTTTGTTTTTACACTTTATTACTTTGTATACTTGGATTAGTTACAACATACGAATAATACGAAGTCATCTTGCAGTTGAAGTACAAACTGCAGACACATTGCAGTGTTTAACTCTATTTACATGTTTCAATCTTCAATGTGTGTTTAATAAACCAACTAAATTAACACCATCTTGTGCCTCTTGTATGGATAATGTGTTTGTAAATTGTAAAGTTATAGATCGGGCTGTCTTAAGCGGTATTCGTTCAGTTCATATAGCCTTAAAAATACAGATCCCTTTAAGTACTCCTATAAGTAACTTTCCTATCTTGTATAGACCCAATTACCAGAAACAGAATAAAACAATTTAGGTATAATGTAAAAGCTAAGCTTCCAAACCTAAAATTGACTTTGGATCCTGATAAAGACTTTGGAGCATTGTCTTATATTATTTCCAGTGAATACAATGCTGTTTTACTAAGAAAGTTATTACAAGTAATAAAAACTGAATTTCAGTGACTGAGCTTCTATGGAATTAGGCGTAGCAGGGATTATTTATATCTATTATATTAAATAAATTCCATAACTATGTGAAAACATACTCAAAAATACTTAAACAAGTCTGTTTGATGGCTAAGGCAATGTATTCAAATCATAAATAAAGTCATCCTCAAATAAAATCAAGACTACCTGGCAATTTAAAAATACGGAAACAGGAAGAAACACAAAACAGATGAATGACTGGAACTAAATATACAGGTAAAACTGTTAAAGAAAATGCTGAGGTAGCTAATGAGTCTAAATTACTTTACAAACATAGATAATGAAACTACCAAACACTTCAATTCAAGTTCTGATTTAGCCTTTTTACACCTAAAAAAATTGGTTAGACAATGTTTCCTTGATTTAAATATTTTGTAACGTTAGCCCTATAGATATAGTGAAAGCATTTCATAAAATAAATAAAAAGAAAACAGAAGACTTGTAGGGTTTATCAACATGGGCAATAAATTTATTAATTCAAGATATATCCCCCATATTGGCTATAATATACAATGCATCTATAAGTACCTGTAGTAAGTAATATTGAAAATTATAGACCAATATCTGTACTGCCAGCACTTAGTAAAATTTTGGAAAAATTATGTTAGAACAACTTTTGTTACACTTTTCCAAACATGATATTTAAAGTGATTTGGCTTTACCAAAGGTAGATCAACAAATGCTAGTATAAAGTTAGTCTCTCATGTTCTACGGGCGTGGGAGGATCACTGTGATTCTATTGCAATCTTCTCTTATCTTTCCAAGGCCTTTGACTCTGTGGACCATGACGTATTAATTAATAAGCTAAAGTATTACGGTGTACGCGGGTTTGGTCTTGATTTTCTATCTCCACCTCCACCACAGCTCAAGAGGTGTAGATTTTCTATTCCACCTCCCCACACAGGTGGGGAGGACTAGATTCGTTACACACGCCGGAGGGGTTCGCCCCCCAAAGGCTTAGAAAAGCATGGACGTCTCCCTAGAGGAATATATGCGCACGACATGCCCCGACATATTCGCGGAGATTAATATCAAGTACAGGAACTTCAAGGCACACATTCAAAACGCCATGCAGCCCGCGGCCCCCGCGCCCGCCATTACTGACATAGACGTGCCGAGTTATGACCCTGCACCGACATTATGTACCTCTGACCCAGATTGTGGCCTAGAAAATATCTCCGACTCGGAATCGGAGATTTTATTCATGGATATAGACCCTACAAAGCAGACAAACGCGTCCGCGAAGAAATAGACGACGAAACCGTTGTTTCCGTAAAAGGGCAAAAACGCCCCGCCGCCGCCGTAAAACCGCGAAGAAGACCTCGTTTCTTCCTCACCAACTCCTAAAATTAGGTCGAGGCCACTACTGAGCGAGTTGAAACCGCGAACGATTATATGGCTGAACATAAGGCCAAAGCCACGCCGCCAATTGTCGTTCACGAAAAAGCGAGCTGGGCACAAGTAAATAAATTTATGATTAAATAAATACTATGACGTCAAGTCGAAGGATTCGTGTCTAGGGATCCGCGTAAACGTCAGCACGGTAGATGACTTCGTGAACTCACACACTTTCTGCGGAACAGCCGCATTCAATTTCACACATACCTCTCCCTGAGGACCGTAAATTACGTGTAAGGTTGCACGTGGTATCCCTAAAGAGGTGGATATCGCGTCCGTAAAGGCCGATTCCTATCTCAGGATATCCGTGAACACTGTGCAGAGGCTTCACCACCGCAGGTCAAAGGTCATCATGGACCTTCTTATGTTAGAATTAGACCTTACCCCGAGGGTAAGGCTATATTCAATATTCAATCTATTTGTAGTCTATCCGGGATCAAGATAGAATCTCCTACAAGACAGGCATCGTTGCGCAGTGTTACAACTGCCAAAATTTCGCCATACGCGCGTAATTGCATGTGAGCCGCGTTGCGTTAAATGTTTTGGTAAACATAGTACTCCGGAGTGCCACGGCCAAAGAGTACAACAGACCCTCTGTCATGCGTTAATTGCGAAAAGAAGGTCACCCGGCAAGTTACAGGGGCTGCGAAAAGGCCCAAAACCTCTGAAAGTAAATTTCCATTCCGAGAATCGTCTCAGTAAATACAAAACGAGTGCAAAAACATTGCTTTTGTTTCGGCACCGGTGCCGACCAAAAATGTCCGGGTTAAGCCCCCGGTAATTAAAACCAATAATCCAACCCAAACAGGTGCGGCCGCATTCTTAAACAAATTACCTGAAGCACAGGCAGGCAACGTGCAAATTGTTGCACCTGCTAAAACAATGGCGCTCCGACAACGACGCCTATTGTCTCACATGCGGTTCCCAGTAGTGACACTCAATTAGAGGATAATATTAAACTGGCCCTATTAGCATTCCAACAAATAGATATCGTAGAATTAGGCGTATTTTGCGACAAGCTCCGCGCCGCCAAAGACGGCATCTAAAGAATGAACGCACTATCACAGCATGTGCGCCTCTTACGAGCCATGGGTAATCTAAAAATTAAATAAACGCAACAGACACAAGGCCGTAAGTTTCCGTAAATAAAGATGGCAATTCTCGCGTAGGTAGGCCCAAACCGCATTCACTAGTCGTTTCTTGCTATAACGCAAACGGTTTTAGAGATCAGAAGACAGAAATCACTAAATTCATACAAGATTATAATAAAGACATATTTTTGGTACAAGATACTCATCTTAAACCAGGAAAACGCGATCCCAAGATAAGCGGATACAATATTATCAGACACGATAGGCTGTTAGCCCCAATGGCGGTACTCTAATCTATTATAAAAGATCCCTGCACATAACATCAATAGAAGTGCCATTACTCACAAATTTAGAAGCTTCGGTGTGCATGATCGCGCTTACCGACCATAAGCCGCTTGTACTTGCCTCAGTGTATCTCTCGCCGCTAAAAACTATGTTACAATCGACCTGACCTGCTTCTCGGCCTAGGGTCCATCAATATTACTGCTGGCGATTTTAATTGCAAACACCGCGACTGGAACGACACAGAAACAACTCAAATGGCACAATATTGCAGGATCTTAAGGAGGTACTCAACATCAATATAATAGCCCCCGAGACCCCAATTAGATATCCATCAGATAGTAGAGGGTCACCAAGCATTAGATCTATTTATTCTAAAGGGTGTCTCTCTCGATGTCGTATCGATAGAGACACTCACGAATTAGATTCTGACCACAGGCCGGTTTTATGTAAATTGGGCCAAGACGCCGGTTCGGTCCCTATGACTAAAACCGTAGTGGATTGGCATCGCCTTGAGGCTAAACTCAAGGCAATGAACCCCCAGAATTGTGAAAACATCCCAGATGTAGTTTGTAATCTAGATCAGGCAAACAATGCCATTAACAACATAAAGTCACACATCTCATCGGCCATTGAAGAGTCCGAGAGAACGGTGAAAGTCACGGCCGACCGGAACTTTGGCCTGCCTTTCGACATTCGATGTCTGATAAGAGACAAAAATGCCGCGCAACGAGCGTACGATCGATATCGGTCCGAAACAAACCGAGCATTATTTAGGTATTTACAACTTCAGGTTAGAGAACGCATAAAGACTCACCGCGAAACTTCGTGGCAAAACCTAACGGAAGAATTAGAGCCATCGCATGTTGCCTACTGGCAATTGGCCCGAAATCTAAAGTTAGGTTCACGCGATTCAATTCCGCCGTTATCCGTCCTAACGGTGGCTTATTAGCCTTCGTTGATTTTGAAAAGTCAAATGGTTAGCGAACACACTAGAGTTACAATGCATCGCCATCTCGCGTACACACCGACACGTTTCATCTTGCGGAAGTGGACCGTAAAATCACTCCTGCTCCGACCAGGTTTATCGCCTCACAGAATACATTCTGACGGGCCTAAACAAAACAAAGTCAGGCCTTAGATCCCATTACACGGGGGCTGTTCTATTCGATGTCGCAAAGGCATTCGATAAAGTCTGGCACAACGGCTTACTCTACAAGTTGTACTCTTTCAATGTGCCTGACAGGCTTGTGCACATCATACAAGCCTACCTTTCGAATCGCTCTTTTCGATATCGAGTAGAAGGCACCCTCTCAACCAGACGCTCCCTGCTAGCGGGCGTGCCACAAGGCTCCGTTCTTTCTCCTCTGTTATTCACGCTATACACTAGCGATATTCCTAAAAGCTCTAATGTTAACCTTGCGCTTTTCGCAGACGACACCGCCCTCTTTCTCACCATCCCTTATCACCAGTAAACTCCAATGTGCAATCAATAGCCTAGGCGATTGGTTTCGCAAATGGAGGATTAATGTGAATCCGAAAAGTGTAGCAATATACTTTAATCGGTCTTTGGTCAGAGCTGACCTCACTCATCGTACCACACGTCCGTTCCAAAAACCGCACATAATGATCGATGTAGACAAACACTCGGCAATTGAACCTCTACGGCAAACCGATCTCCTGGGAGAAGAAAGCCAAATATTTAGCTGTTACTTTCGACAATAACATGAGTTTCAAAAGCCACGTCAAAGAGAGTAGGAGAAAAGCCGCTTATGTCTCACATCGTCTCATCTATCTTACCAATACAAATAACAAAATGCCTCTTAACTACAAACTTTTATTACATCCCAATCTTTTGCCCATATATCCTCCCACCACTTAAATCAACTACAGGCGGTGCAAAATAAATTCTTACGACGTGCCACTGGAGCAGAGTCTTATCAAAGAAATGTCGACTTGCACAGCGATTGCAAGATGCCGACATTACGCGCTCATTTTAAAAACATTATCAAAAAATTCTATGAAAGAATAGAAACGCAAAATAACCCTCTGATGGTAAGCGCTGCAAACTATCACGCAGACCCAGATGCCTCTAGTAGGAAACGTCGTCCCCGTAATATACTCTTAGACCCAGATGAAGAAGGGGGCTTAGGAATTCTGGACCCTTCAAGGGTCCCGCCACACGATACTACACACACAAGTAGGGATAACACACACACACTTTTAGGTCTACCTCGCTCAGAGCACACGGAGACCAACACACCGCGTACACGAGATACACCCGCGTTCCAGGGCGGTTCTCACCGCCCCCAGCAACCGATTAAACAGTCGACCGAACGTCGGCGCCTCGGTCCGTATACCGAGCGTCGATGATCCTTAAGCGACTTCTTCAAAATCAACCCACGCATCCTAAATGCGTGTGGCCATTTCTTTAAAGTTTTGGTCACCAAGTTCGAGGGATCTCGCAATCCTCCGAACTCAGTAATAGATGAAGCTTCACACAGACACAGGTCTAGAAGCATAACTTCGAATACATAAGACATAAGACATAATGAGAGGCTTGTCCGAAGTCGTCCCTTTTGCAGAAGACACTTCTCTACTGCTAAGGGTAAAAGAAATGACCATAACGTTGATACCAAATAGAGCAATTGATATTGGGTCAAACTAGTTTGAGTCAATTATGTAGTACTTGACGCGAACAAAACGAAATATTTGCATTTTACTCTTTGTTAGTTGCTGGATTTTTAAAATAATAAAATTGATGATGAGGTCATACCTTACGAAAGCTCTACTACATTTCTTGGATTTTCTATTTATTCCAAGATGCAGAGGCGAGCACTTATTGACAAACTCTCTAAGAAACTAAGTACAGCAATGATTGCCACACGCAAGATTAGACAGCTGACTGACGAGGCAACTGCAAAACTAGTTTATCACGCGTACTTTCACAGCCTTATGTCCTATGGATTATTGTTATGGGGATCTGCAGCCGGTTTGAACACAATATATATACTACAAAAACAGGCTGTTATGGCAATCTACAATCTGGGTTCACGGAATCTTTACGTAATGTTTTAATAAGAATTGAAATTTTAACTTTACCCTTTCTATACTATGTTGGCAATATTATGTACGCGTCAAAATATTCATAATTTTAAAAGATATTAGGTCACGAGTAGTCGAATTGGCCTAGAGCTACCCAGATTTAGCAACTGATCCTGAACCAAAAATCTTTCATGTATAATATGCTAAGAATGTATAGTAAATTAAATGCCCTAAGCACCCAACTGAATGATCGAGCTTTCGTAAAGTATAGTCAAAACAACGCTTATATAAAAAGCCTACTATTCTGTTTAAATTATATTGAGGACCAAGATGTGTGGAAGTAGTTTAAATTCTGCGCTTGCAAATCCTCTGGTAACTTATAAAATAAAGATGTATTGGTCAAATTTTGTAAATACTAATGTTTAAAAAAAAGACCGAAGAGTTTCTTGCCGGTTTTCTTCTGGACGGGTCTAAGTTGTAGAACCGGTGGTAAATGGATAATTTTTGACGTTCATAAGTGCTCAGTAGAATTAAAAAAGTATTTCGGTATGCTTTTTTAATTTAATTTTAAGCTGGGTGGTTCATTTTAAAAATATTTATTGGATAAGCTTATTAAATCAATCTTTAAAAGTGTAGGAAACTAGCCAAAAACTTTTTATGCTCGATATCATTAACGAAAAAATAACTCACAGTTTTTAACTTTTCTCATATACTTAAAATTAGTGAAATAATAATATTTATCATACATATTAAAATTTAAAGCTATTTTAAGGTTTTTACGCGTACGATCTTGTGGTCTGAACTTATTATATGAACACTTAATCAGTTGCATCTTTTGTTTAACCATTGTTACCCACTTTATCCTCTTCATAATACTTTATGCCGTGTTATCTTGTGCAAATCACAGTTAATATGGATGAACTGCCGTTTTATCGTAGCCTCTGACTAATAGGGACATTATCATAAGAGACACTGTACCTTGACTTTTGAGACATATCTTATATACTTTTTTAAGGTCATTTTATATCATGCATGCATAGTTCCAATATATAAATTTATATTCGATTCGGTATATCTTTTTAATATATATATATATATATATATATATAATTACTTATAAACTAAACTATATAACTAAATAACTATATAATATAACTAAAATATATATATATATATATATATTAGTTATTAACTAAACATCTTGAAGTAATGGCGTGCATTAGGGAATCATTTAATTTTTTTCAAAAATTCTTCCTCTTTATGCGTTAATGATATAATGATGTTTCTTTAAATAATATGGTCTTACATTTAAAGGCCAGGCAAAGAGATCTTCCAGGAGTCGTATAAAACACATAGAAAGCATCGATCGTTAATGAAATTTC
>JAGSMT010000653.1:0-77041 GCA_029286875.1 Lamproptera curius | reverse complement strand
TAACCATATTTAATAATTTAACTCATAATCTTTTTTAAAAATCCTTGAGAGTCTTAAATAATGAACATGCTAGTTAATGTCATTGTATTTAGCAATTTTGCTTAAATTTCATTACGCAAAACATTATGTTCGTAATGCCATCAATTATCATAATGACCATTGGGTTCGCTTATGTAAGTTTGTTTGGAATTTTTGACCAATAAGTAACTTTCATAGTTCCACATAGTTTTAAACTGTAAATTAAGTCTATTAGTAACGCAGGTTTAAAAGCTTATATAACTTTGAAAGTATCATATAATACACATTTAATTCAAAAACAATTTAATTTGAAACAAAACACTAAAAACCTTTACAAATAAAAATTAAAAGCTTCATCAAAATGCTTAGCGTACGATACAGGCGTTTTCTCCATGTTTATAACAAGATTTTGCAAACAGTAATCAAGACTAAAGAAAATAAACAAAACTTCTTATTAAAACTGTTTTTGGCTTAAGCGAAACCATGTAGGTAATCTCTCATTAGTCTTAAGTCTCTAAGTTGAGTGAGCAAATATCAAGGACCCTTTTCTCATATATGTATTTTAAGCGTAAACGAAAATCTTTTTTATGATAATGTTGAAATAACTAGACAATTATTTATATTGGTTTAATTAAAACAAGAAATTAAATAAATACCATTAAAAGTCAATATTTATTTAAAAAAGTATTCGTCTTTAACTAACAAGACAATACCGGATGTATAATATTAAATAGAAGACATCAATCAAAGGAATTTTTGAAATGATAATTTGCTCAAGTTGAATGCTGTTGCACTATATTCAATTATAAGCGCCTAATTGTTTCACCCTTCAATATTAAATTTTTAGACTTTTTATGAATATTTTGATACAATTTTACCTTTTTAATTAAACTATAATATTTCCCTTTCCTAAAAAAACGTTCCCCCGTTGCCCCGTTTTAAGCAGTGTTTTGAATTATTAAAACTAAGTCGTAACATTAGACTCTATAATTAATTTATCACAACACTTGACGTACATTTTAAAATTTTTATGACATGATTTCAATTAAATCACCAGTTTGGACATTTCTCCGACTTAAAACTAGTTTTTTTTTTTATCTCAGTCCCTAACCATTCAAATTTAATTTAGTGCTTAATGTTTCTCTTTTCCCAAAATTTTCACACACTATAGCACTCACTTTGGTGCATGACATTGCCTTAAAAATCTTTATATTTTACGTCTTTATGTATTATGGACGCATTTGTATGAAATGAATACGTTAATACATGTCGTATTTGCGCTAAGAATAAACTATTACACGCTATTATTGCGCAGTTACTTGCTAGTTAAACAGTGTTTGAAGTCAGTCAATATATATTGTTATGGCCGCAGAAAAGTAAAAGGCGAAGGGTTAGAGTCGCTTATTATTAAGCTTACGCGTATATCACTTCCTGTACCTTGTTTTTCGTTCGACCGATTGATGGTTGGTAAGTGAACGACATCGAGAAGAAAACTATATTTCATGACATAGTGTAACACTCCCTAGGCTTGGAACTCTTAAAATTCTGTATCCACCACTTAAATATGAGCGTATGTCACAGCAGGCGCTGAAACTCTTCAGTTGTAGCATTCACTCCTTAAATACAATGTACTTAAACTTCTCCCTGCGCTCTCCAAAATGAATGACAAAGTCTAGTGGTCCCAGAACGACGCCCCACGCGCCAAAAATGTAGTGACAACATGAGGGTGGTGGATACCAGGTTCCATGGAAAGACGTCAACTATGAAACGGTCCACTTTATTGGCCAGCAACATATAACTGCTATGGAAACCGTAAAAAATGTAAAGCCTTAAATGTGGTAACTTCTTTAATAATCGAACGCCTTGATAAAAGCTTCTTTTATTAAAATAACGTGCTAAATACAGAGTATCTTTCTACTTTCACTACAATTCTAATAATCTTTAGAAATAATACTCCAACCACCTCCGTGGCCTAGCGGTATTGGCTCTTGGTTTATAAACTGAAGGTCTTGAGATCAAATCCCGCGGGGAAACGACTTTGTGTTATCATTATTTTCTAGTTGGTTAGGACAATTCGGGCCGATCACCGAATTGTCTGCAAAGTGAGATCCATGCGTCAGATGATCATGTTAAAAGTCGGTCCACTTACCAACCCGCATTAGAACAATGTGGTGGGATACGGTCTAAATAAGCCCTGATGGAGAAGGCCTGTATCAGGGGAGGAACCAACAGTGGACTAACACAGGCTATATTCTTTGCTCGTCTTATTTTATCTATCTTGGTCATTTTCATATAATAACACACACAAAAAAAAAACATTTGACTTATATTTTGAGGCGCTAGAATCGTCAGCCTTCCTTAAAAGGATTCCACGACCTTTTGAAACAACAGCTCTGAAAATCAGTTCACTGCGTAAATTATGGGTGTTTGTTTGATAATAATTGATTAAAGCAATTTTCAAACTTCGTATAAGGAAGTAAAATATTAGGGGTCATTTTCGTGATTAATTATTATATATTTCCTTGGTAAATATTTTGATGCAGCATAATTTTAACTTCAAAGACTTAGGAAGCATGCGACGTGCGATGCAAAATTTTCTATTAAACACCTTGGACACAGTTGATTGATGCTCAAAGTCACGAGTTAGCACTCAAAGCTTTCTTTAGACTGTTTATGATTATAGGCACGGTGTACAAATTTGATTAAACCTATTAAAAATAAGTCAACAATGTGGTGGGTTATGTGTTAAACTTCTTATATACATTTACTTACAATTTTACACTAGTGACATCAAACATTTATAACATATTTTATGAAGATTAGCTAGCTATTTAAAATTTTAATCATTTGAACAATTTATTTAAAAATAATTTCTGTGTACTAAAATTTCTATAAAAACAATTTGCACAGCAATTGTTTGTAATTTACCTTTTCTTTCACTTTTTAAGAAACCAATTTTATTTTCGAAACATCGAGCATTTTTGTATAAAACAGCAAATTTGTAAGGCTGCACTGAAAACGCTTTTTTAATAGAAAATGGCAATTAGGGACTTCATGCTTTTAGATTTGTTATGAAAAAAGCAATCACATATTTGAATGTCCTTATTTTTTAAATTGATTGTAATTTGCCTTTTATTGTACAATTCTTAATTTATTTCCATGGTAAGATCTGAGGATTTTTTTGTATAGTTCATATAGAACTGGTTTAATATAGTCTCCTGTTATAAGTTTTATCGTTGTTACCCTGCTGTAATTTGGTCCCATTTTTTTATTATTTTGTAATACATACTTTTATAGATATTTGAGAAAAAAAAATACGGCGTCAAAATTCACAACGTCGTCAGATTATAATGCAAACTCTGACTTAACCTTAAGAGATAAACTTAAACTGTGTTCTACATATTTTTACTACTTTACATCGATTTGTTAAGAATAACCCAGAATAAGCATTTTATTTTAAACTATTTCAAAAACAGCTAATCGGATATATTCAAAGCTCTTTTTAAAGTAATACACTCAAAGTTAACATAAAATTTATTGCAATTAAATAATTCTTCGTTCTTTATGCATAAAACTTATCTTAAAAGATATTAGAGATTTTAAATGCAATGGCGGTAGTTTCTAGAAGAGGGTACGTTATTAACGCCTATACTAAACGATCGTAATTTATCTGTTAATAAATTTAAAAAAGTAGTAAAGGAACGTTTATGTGTTAGAGGTTATCATAACATAAATGAATTTATAAATGATAACTACAGCCTTGGTAATGAAATGCTTGCTGAGGCTTTTTCAATATAATATACGTATGAAGAAGAAGAACTGTATGTAGCTCATAAGAAAATTTAATGTATATATTTCTTTGACAAAATTGGCCGCTGAGTTTCTTTCTCGCCGGTTCTTCTCAGGTCGGAGGAATCCTATTCCGAACCGGAGGTAGCGTCCTTGACAATCAATAAGCTTGAGTGTTACACTTCTGTATTGAATTTGAATAAAATTTGAAAACGTAAAATGATTATATACTGTTTATAGGCAGTCATGTTTCTTTTTTATAAATTTCATTTGTTTATAGTGATAAAAGTATAACTATGCAATATTAGTATTAGTAACAAGTTATGGATTGACTTTTCTTATATAATTACTCATAATTGCTTTTTAATAACACTAAGTGAGGTTTGGGAACCAAGGTGTAATAGTTTCTGTTGCTTTGGGAATGCTATTCTTTATTAATTTTTCACTTTACTGATTATCTTGTTTAAATACTTTATAATGATTTAAACTTTTATACAATCGAAATCATGGTCTTGGTCCCTGCAAAACGATATTATTTATTAAACTGATAAGTTATCACATAATTTATTTGTTTATATGTTACAAATAACTAAAAATAAATATTTTGGTACTTCTATATATTATTCAATCGGTACTCTTGTGAATTTGTCTAAATCAAATAAGTACTTTATTTATCTGAGGAAAAAAATATTAAATTTTAAAAAACTACGAAAAAATTGTATTTACATAAATTCTATATGAATAATTACAGTCGTATACTGCACATATTGACAGAAGATGTTATTCCCCAGTTACTAATTGTTTCATTATCAGCCTCTAATAGTCCACTGTTGGGCATAGGCCTCCCCTACTACACCTTTCTATCCATTAGAAGGTTTTGGCCACCACGCTGGTCCAATGCGGTTGTTGGATAGACTTACTTATTTAATGCCCATCCGACGCATAGATCATTCTTATTTTCAGATAATTTGGTGATCGGTCCAAATTACCTAACAACTAGGAAACAACAATAAAATTTGTTGAGTCCCCAGAAATCTAACCCATGACCTTCAGTTTCTAAAGCACCCGCCCATACAACTAGGCTACGGAGGCAGTTACTAATTGTTTACGTACAAATATTGACTAGGCAGTAGCCCCGCCCCATCGGTGTCAAGTAATAATGATTATTGTGTTGTTCATTGACATTTATTACACAATTTAATTGTGTGTTAGTATATTTAATCATTAATGAATAAAAATATTTTTTTATGAATTTTATCGCTCAACGCGATAAAATTCACATTTTTAATTTCCAACATTTCTAACACTTTTAAGTGGCCTTCGCCACGAGTTATAGAAAAATTAACGCGATGAAATCCGTAAGAACACCTTTTTTTTTCAATAAAATGTAGTATTCGCGTAGATAAACGAATTAATTACAAATAATCATTTTAATTAGAAAATTCGAATAGATAGAAAACATATACAGGTAAATTGTATATTACACTAGCAGTGCGTTGATAGCTTTAACGGGTTCCCCTAAGGTAAAAAGTACCCTTTTGTTAGTCAATGAAAATATAGCTTTCTTGAAGTAAAATAATATTTAAAATCGGTTCCTTAGTTTCGGGCTATTTACAACAAACAAACAAATCTTGCCACTTCATAATATTAAATATTTATTTTAATTTCAATTTATATTTATCTCAAAAATATTGGAACTTTTAATATTATGGTTTCAACTCTTTGATACATTAAGTCGGTCTCTGTTGTCTTCGGCATTCGTAACATGGCTTTAGTGAATTTAACTTAACTAAAAAGTAACAAAACGTGCAGCCGTGCCTGAGTGAATACAGAGTGGACTGAGCAGTTGTTGATTGACTATATTAGAACCACATAATTGACTTCATCTTGAGGCAAGGGTCAATTATGTAGTTCTAATATAGTTTAATAATCGTATAAAAATAATGGAAGAATTAATGTTAATTTACGACATGTATTAATGTTAATTTTCTTTTCGCCCTTGTAATTAAAAAATCTCTTGGAATTGCGAAACAATTGAAAATTGTGAAAAGCAAGGACTACCTGTTAATAATTTTTTATTACTGAAGATATATTTTGACACAAAAGCCTTGGAGTCCGTTTTAATTATTTCGTGCTATGTACCTTTTATGTATAAATTAGAAAGTGACGAAAGTTAAGGGGTTGATTTAAAGCTTTTATGAATTCGCTTTTAATAGTATTCATTTCAATATTTACGAGCAATTTCGTTAAAATTATTTACTTTGATTATAGAGCTTTTGATTGTTTTGACTTAAATGTTATTAAAAGATTATTAATTTTTAAATGTGCAAAAAAGAAGTGAGGCACTGGGACTGCCGTGGTAAAGCTATTGATAGCATTTTGTATCTTATGTAAATTATAATTTTATTTATTTATTTCATTTTACAATACATGCGGGCTTTTGATTATTTTGCAGTAGCTGTTATTCAGGAATATTTATTATTGAAACTATAGGTTTATGATTACTGAACTAAGAAACACAAGTTTGCGACTTAATATCCTCTAAATACCGCGTCAATGGTGGTCTATATATATTATATATATATATATATATATATATATTTATTTCGTAGAGTCGTACAATACGTCTAATCGCACACAACGCCGTGTCGAAGACTGCCTGAACTGAAACGACGTTAGACGATGCACGGTTTTCAAGCGACACCTCCTTACCCGTCGGAGTGGGGAGCGTGAGGTTTTTCTTTACGGAATTACTGGATTCGGTCACCGCTTTCAAGGCCCGCGATAGAAGTTATGCAATAGCTAAATATGTCTCAAATATGATATCTTTCTATCTATAGATATTAAAAAAAGTCCCCGGCCGAGTGTGTATGTCTGTCTGTTTGCTATAAACTAAAATACTACAACACTGATTTTTATACAGTTTTCTTTAATGGATAGAAAAATTCATCCGAAAGGTTTAGGTATATAATTTGTTTTAGGTCTCATGTACATTTGAGTGAAATATATTGATTTTTGTCAGCGATGTCGGAAATAAATTAAGCTATCTGAGAGCTTTCAACGAAAACGCTCCCTAAACTCTACAAGATATAACAATACAATGTATGGTGGAAATATTCTTCTTTTCTAGATTTATTAGAAAGTTTGCGATAGCAAATATCTACCTCCGAAGGTTAACTTGCTATGCCAACTATAGATTTTAGAAAATTGGTCATGTTGACAAAACTTATTAGATGGTACAATATTAATCGCTACCATTTCTAATGGGTGTATGTAATACCTTAAGCATTTCATGCATTATTTTACTTCTCTACACTATATAAGGTAAATAAATAACATAGCAGTAATCGCAATATACATTAAAGTCCACGCGTGTTCTCGCAACGCAGCGAAGATGGTGATGACGATCTTTCTTAATTCAAAGCGGCATCACAAATCTACTGCACAGTTGATACAGTATTTTGCAGGGAGGAGGCAGTATATTACCCTAATGCGTTACCGATATATACCGATTATACTCTGACATCTCCTGGAACTTTTGAGTCCACCAAAGCTATGCAATGGTACAAGACACAAAGTAATAAAATTAAATTAAAAGTGTTTAATCAAATGTATTATATCGGCATTGCAATTGGAAGAGGTGAAACTGTTTTAATGAAGTATTATTAATAATTTATTATAATACGCTCAGATTTTTTTTCCGTAAAATTTGCTTTGTAATAACCGTTAATAAAGCGCAGGGTCAAACTTTAAATATCGCGAGACTACATTTAATCATACAATACTTTTAGCGCTGGTAATTTTATGTTGCCCCTTATCTGGACAACAAATTCCCCGTTTTTCCAGCGCTTACTAACGCCCCCAGTATAAGTCTCCATCGCAAGTCCCATTTTGAAAATAACAGGCAGAGTCAACTGTCACACCATATCGAATGTCCACTTCTCCAATGACCTCTTTATACAGCAGCATACAGAAGCAGTCCGATCGCCTTGTACGGCCCTCTGCACCTTTGGGAACGTCTCAACTAATACACCTTTCGCTCCTACATTTGGAAAGTAGACTCACCTGAATTAGCTACCTAAGTGTCATGAGAGCCAAGAGATCACTACTTTTGCAGGCACAAGTCTCATGTCCCCCGGCAGTAGCTAGATTTTAAGCTCCGCCGTTAGCTTCGGCCGCAGAAGAAGAAAAGATCGACGACAACATGCCGAATGACCCCACTTGAGCAGCCTCCTTCATGGTCAGTCTTACACCACGGGAAGGTCAAGTTCTTCTTTGCTTCCTGCGGCGTAAATTGTCACAGATACTGAGACCCAGCATCACGACAAAGCGAGAACCTATCGCGCGAAAGGTCTCTGAAAACCTTTTTTTATGCTTTGGACCAATCTAGATTATTGATTCCTCGCCGCCGAATTAAGGAGAAAGCAGGGATTAGTAAAGCTTTCCAGCCAAGATGGAGCAGCCGGTATACCCACTAAAAACCAACGGTTTTTTCTTACTCATGTCATTTTAGCTGGGCCACGGGTACATTAGACAGTCCTGTGACACCGGCGCCACGTTGCCCTTGCGGGCCTTAGGTGTGTTGTGACATCCGAGCCGTCGCATGAGGTGCCGTACTGTAGCAAAGAACACCGCATCCCGTCTTGAGCCCTTCTAAGGGCGGTAAACCCCATCATTACAGCCACCGGAATGATGTGCGCGTACACCACGTTTCGGTGCCCTGACTTTCTTCTGCGGATAGCCAGGATAATGTCAGCATCTTTATCCTTTCTGTGGCTTCCTTCCGGGGCATGACTTCCTCGTAGAACGCAAAGACAGCGCCCCACGACTTTTCACTTTTTACCATACTGCGCAGTAGAGCGGTAAGAGAAAGCTCCATGTCCCATGACTCTGTGCAGCTTGCGTTGCTCAACCCAGGCTGGGCACTCCTTTAGAACATGCTGGGTCGTCACTTCAGCACATAAGCCACAGTGGCAGTAGCAGGATATGCGCTGGTTTCACCTCGCTTAGATTTTATATATGACCACTCTGGGGTTTTTTGTACATACGTGGTCCTCCCCTTTCGTGCAGTCCATGCCACGAAGCGTATTTAGTAATGATTCTCGATTTATGTTAGGGACTATTAAGCACATGCTATCCGTTTTAAGTTTTTGTGAATAATTAGGGGTATTCTTATCATTTGAATCATTATTATCATCTAAATCGTAAACGGAAGAAAAACAGGAAGCAACCATTTCACAAATTTCTTCCATCTGATGTCGTTGTTGTACCATTTGCCATCTCTGCAGGATATGCGCTGGTTCCACCTCGCTTAAATTTTATATATGTCCACTTTGGAGTTTTTATGTACAATATCCTCAATGTTTTTCATTAAGTCATTATAACAAAATAAATAGCCAATCTATCACAACGTTTTCCTACTAACTACAATTCAATTGATCTAGGGGATTTTTATATTTATTCTAGCGCTTTCTTATATTTTTTCCTTTTCATTTCACCTTTTATTAATTTTATATTAAGCTACGAAGGATACTTTTTTGTTTAACATATTTCAACATCTGTATTGTAGTTTCGTATAGAATTCTCGGCATTCCTTTTACGTCACTCTGCCCTGTAAACAGTTCAATCTAATCACATTTCTTTAAGAAGTTTCAAATTGTCTCATAATATATGTTAGTTTTTGTTTGGTGTCAAGTCACTGAATGGGCTTAAACATTCAAATACTGAGCAGTATGCAGCTGTAAAAATGTATACATTATTATGTTATGTTGGGAAAGTCCGTTAACATAAACAAAATCAATTAATTATTCTGGTAACGAAAATCACAGAATATGATTAAAAAATTTTCCCAAAGTTCCAGTTTCTCCATATTAAAGTCACCTATATTGCCCGGGTTACGGAAAATTCACAAGAACAGAATGTTTTATTAACTCTTATCATCATCAGCCTTTGATAAGTCCACAGGACAAGGCCCCCAAACAACCATCCATTAGGGGGTTTTACATCCCACCACGCTGGTCGAATCGGGTTGGGTGGACGATTTTTATGCCTGAAGATGGACCATCTTTTTTCGAATTTTGGGATCGGCCAAATTTCCTATCAATAAAACAACAATGAAAATTTGTTGAGTCCCGGGATTCCCCGACCTCCAGTTTCCGGCAGTCATTACAACTAGATAGTTTCCTTTTTTTGGCCAAAACAGTTTGATTGTTAAACGTAATTTTGAGTGTGGGAGGAATTTAAAAACTAAAGTTGAAATATAACATAAAACTTTTAAATTTTTTTAAATCGAATTTGTAATCCAAAATATCCAGACCATAATTTTTCCGCCAACGATTCTTCCACTTACCCAAAAATGTTCAGCCTTTTTTCTTAGTTTTCATCTAGTAGCTGCGTGAATCTTTTGTTTGCTGTAATAGACATTCATAACAATGGAGATTTACACCAGAACCCAAGATGGAACTGTTTTAGTCTATCGCCAGTAGCATGTCTCAATCTTGAATACTATTTTTTTATGGTAAGTTAGATGTATTAATGCATTGAGAAAAAGACGTCATAATTAAGGTTTCAATCCACGCAAAATTGAACCTTGTTTTTTAGTTCAATAAAGTTCAAAAGTTATTCACCAAAGCAAGTAATACAAAGATTTGATTATTTCAAAAATATTTCGCTCTAATATTACAGGCATTTTTTGTTAAACTTCACCTAAATAGATTTTTTAAATTGGAATGGGTCTAAAACAACTCCGCTTATGAGACGAACGATTTAAATTTACTCAAAGTCTTTTCTGCTCCAAAGTGCAGGACAAAAGTAGAAAGGTTTCATTGACAAGTGCAAAAGAGGTCCTTATGTTGTCTTTTGTATAGAAAGATTATTTATTTATTCACTTCATTAATTTTGTTTCAAATTATTGTTTGTTAAGGCTTGCAATAATAAACAATAATTAAAATTAGAGGATGTTGAAAGTTTCGCTTCTTTTATCGTAAAATATCATTAATTATAATACTTTTAACTAAAATGGACCCGCCCTATCGTATAGATGTAATGCTGATACCTGTAATTGCACCTAATGTGTCCTCATTTAAACTGTAATATCTTCAAAGTATTTATTAAATTATTTGTGAAAGAGACATTATTTATCTTTATTATAGAAAATATATTTTTTAAATTGAATAAGATTAATGATTAATACAAAATCACTTCGTAAATTAAAGCATTTTTTCCGTAAACAAAATAAAATTGTCTTAACGTAAGTTTAAAATATGTTTTATAAAGACTTAAAGACTCAAAACTCATAAGTTGTTTATAATATTGTTATGTTTCATGCATATAAATCTTTCCTTATAACGTTTCAAAATCTGTTGCATAGTCGAAAGATTTAAGCATCTAGGACGATAGATTCAAACTAAATGCATTAACTTTAATGTTCTTTTACCTAAATTAGATAAGAATAACTCAGTAATATATTTTAAAAAAATATACGCTAAAATACATATGGAACAAGTAAGCTAGTGACGATTTAGTCTATTCGAAGAACTGGAATGAGATAACCAAACAATATATAGATATAGAAGAAATCTAGGTTGACATTTTACTTGACCAATAGAAGTCATGCTCCAAAGTCTTTCTTTTTTCTAATTATATTTAATAGCAAAAAGCTGACATTGACCCCATAAAACGTCAGCACCTTATTTATTGTTTTGTTATTAAACGCAATGAAATCTGACAATTGTTTTTATTATGATTCTATTAGATAAAAGTTTATTTAAATAAATTTTATAGAATTGACTAGAATAATTGGCCTGTTTGAGAAGTTAGTTTTAATAAAAAACACTGAATCACCTGACTGACTGACGACTGACGACTGACTGACTTCTGCCTCCTAGCCTAGATTAAGAAGGTCTGCTTTAAAACCAGAGGTCGTGGTTCAAATCCTGCGGGACCAACAAATTTAGTTGTTTTCATTTGTTATGGTAATTTAGCTGATCAAATCGTTGATAAAGATGATCCATGCGTAGAATGGCTTGTAAGTCAATACCACAACCGCATTGGACCAGCGTAGGGTTACGATCCAAAAACTCCCAATGGATAGTGTATTAGGAAGGCCTTGTCCAGCAGAGACTATTACGGTTGATGATGATGAAGACTTGTAGTTCGTTAATTAGTAACTTAGACTGTGAATTCAATTAAAATCATCTCAAAGGTTTGTTTTATTAATCATAATGAGCTTCAAAACCATTTGAGCTTTATCCCGTCATGATTTCTTAAATTAAACAATTATCTTGAAGCAAAAATATCTGCCCGCAGCCTAGTGGATGGGTGGTGCAGAAAACCAGGAGGTGTGGGTTCCGAATCTGTGGGGACCAACAAATTATTGTTTTTTCTAGTGTTTAGGCAACAGGGCGATCCCAATTGTCTGAATAGTAATGATCCATGCAGGATGGGCATAAAGTCGGTCCACCCACCAGCCCATTGGACTAGGGGTGGGTATGGTCCAACCCCAAGGATGGGTGTATTAGAGGCTAATCCAGCAGGGGACTAACTCAGGCTGATGATGTAAATTAATTTAAGAAAATGTTGAATCGTTTTAGTACCTTTATATTGGTTAAATGAGATTAAATTAGTGTAAAGTTTAAAGTAAAACTAAATAACTAGAAATTATTAAAGCGGTGTAGGATAACATGTTATTAAAGTTAAATTCGGATTTTATCGCGTTTATTTTCATTTAAAATAAATATAAAGTACAATAAAATCAAATAGCGATAAAACCGTAAAAGTTGTTTTGTTTATAATGATATACTGGTAAACAATGAAATAATTGATTTAATATTTTTATAAGTTTGAATTTAATTTTGTTTCATTTCACAAGACAATCAACATTCGTTACGATGATGCTGTTGTCACTCTTATGGGGATTAGTGACTTTTATTTTTTTATTAATTAACACGCTGGTATGCGAGAGAAAATATTTTTTATAACTAGCTTGTAAGTTGGGTTCGACGAATATTAAATACTTATAGACAGAGTACGATAACTGACATACCTTATACATATAAAGGTAAAATTTATGTATAAGCCAACATGTGATTTATAGAATCAATATCATTTGTAAATAGACATTATATACATCACAAATTTATATGGGCATAACGTGTTGATCCACATACGCATAAAACAATATAAGATGTACTCATTATTTGATAATAAAAAATTATGAATTAAATGTCCTGATTCAGTTGAACTACTTATGGAAATACCTTTCACGCTTATCTTTACTTTTAAGCTTTTTTTTAAATAAAGCTCAAATAAAATTCCATATTTGCTGTTCCAAACATTACGAGCTTGTTAAAAATATTTATTATTACATATTATACTACTTACATAAAATAAAAGCACTGAATAAAATGAAATAGTTATCAAAAGAGACGAATTTGAATGCAATTTATTTAATAATAAATAGTTTCTAAGATAATTAGGTTTATTAAACTTTTATCAAAAAGACAAATCAAAGTCACTTACGTGATAACATAGTTACAGTAATTAAAATGTTGGTTTGGGCACAAATTTAGGTTTACAAAATTACATTTATTTGCATATATTTACAAAATATAAGTTTACAAAAATTATTGTTTTGGAAATAAGATCACCTCACTACAATTTATATTGTTTAATTGATTTACCAAATGTTTTGACAGTAGTTTTTAATGCATTGAAAATGTCTCACTTACTTTTTATTTCGGAAGGTAAATTTTAAAGAAGTTAGCCTCTTCAATTTAAGCACGTTTTGCCGTATTTGTGTGATGTTTAGATAGAACAAAAAAACTAGCGCTCCTTTGAGTCGTAAGCAACGATATTTGTTTATTAAAATGTAAGGTTAAGTTGGATGGGACTGGTAATGTTTCTAAAAATGTACATATTTATATTGTAAAGTTTATTTTAATTCATTATTTTCGTTTCTTTGTAAATTTTGTTGTTTGCAGTCAAAATCCATGATACAATATTTGGATAACTTTGTTCGTAATTTGAGTTTTTAGATTTGTTTGGCTTAACCCCACTTATAGATATTAAATATGGTTTGACTATGTTTATATTATAGGTCGCAATTTATGTGGAATGAATCGAGTTATATTTGGGATGGACCTGCTAATGATATATTTTAGATGAACATGTTCTGTATGTAGTCCATGTTAGTGAGAATCTAGGACTAGGCCGAGATATTTTTCAATAGGTTTACTTTAGAGGTCATTATATTGTCAATTGAGTAATGGACGTAAGGTTTAGGGGAAAATGTTAACGTTAATAAATTGTATTGAAACAATTCAGATAATATCTAAGATCTGTGAGCTTTTGGAAATCGAACTTTTTGATGATCTGAGTAAAAAAACAAGCAGGGTGTCTTGCGTAAAGTAATCTGGCCAGTAAGTTGTAAGTCTTGTATTTTATTTGGTAAATTTAATAATAGCCAAGAAATTTAACCTTCGTACCGCATGTTATTGGTAACGGGTTACTTTGTGTAGAATTATTAACTTGTTTTGTTGTTAGTACGATTTAAAAATGTGTAATGCCACCTGTTATCCACATAATTAAATTTTTAATAAGAATTTGGACTTACAGTATCAAGTTTTTAAATCTTAAAACCCTAAAACTAATTTTTTGTCAATATTGGATTTTATCTTGGTGACAAGATTGAAGCCGTATTGTCTGTTAGATATGAAATGGAATGAATCTTATTTTCTAATCTACTTTGTAAACTTTTGACAATTTGATGAACTGGCAACACAGAAATAGGTCATAATTACCTGAATCGTGTTTCGAGCCGGACTTATAGATATGTAAACTTTGGAATTTATCGAATCCGAAAGCACCATCCTAAAGTAATTTGATTAACATTGTAGAGGTTTAGATATTAAAAATAATACACTTTATTGACTCTTTAATCCGTCCAGACCAAGTATGTTCTGGATTTCATGTTGAGTGCAAGGTCAAAATATGAGATGTCGAACTACTGCTTGTCAGGGCGTGTGAGTAATTATCATGAAATGATTTGGTATTTCGTCGCCAACTTTGTCATATGTTTGAAAATAGCTGTTTAATGCATCAAAAATATCATAGGATCTATCTGCATCAATGGAGTTTAAAAAGTTTTGAAGAAAAGTATTCATTAAAGTATGCTTTATTTTATTCGAACCAGGTATTTATTAAACTCCACATTTTCTTTGGTTTATTGTGACATTTAGAAATTTCATTGCTATAGTAAGATTGTTTTGTTTGCTGTATTAGTTTTGCTACTTCGTTTCGTTTCATAGTAAATTCATTCTTTAGTATGTTATTATCCGGAACGTTTTGCATTTCAGCCCATAGCATATTTCTGGTACAGATTTCTGTTATAATTGTTTTGTTTATCCAATCATTTTGCGGTTGATTTATTGTTTTGGTTTTAACGACCTTACTGATCTCTATACAACGATTTATTTGTTTTTCTAATTTTAGGTAATTTTTTGGCAGTTATTTTTTGTAACTTCTTCCACCATGTTTTCATAGATTTTAACATAATCCATGTCTTCATATTGAACCCGAATCTTTGGTGGCGGCTTAATTTTTTTAACTTCTAAATAGATTTGTTTGTAAGAAAATGAAGAAGAATGGACCAATGAAAGGTGGCATTTTTAAAGTTGGACTTAATGTCTAAAGAGATTTTTGTTAATCAGTTCTAAACCCGACCTAAAACTGTTTATATTGTTTGTCTTCTTGTCTTGTGCAAGTAGGTCCTGTTACAGCCCCAAAACAATTGCTCGCCGTTTATTTTAGGCTGATTCAAACTCTGCAAGAAAGTCGTCATTGTTTGTGTATCCTGGTTTGTAAAAAACTGCAATGTCAGTGCATACTTTTGTGAATGAATCCATAAATAGTTATTTCCACTTATTAAAATATAATAAATTATGTTTTTAAGTTATTGTCTCGTCTCAGTTTCTGCATACATACATGCAGAGACTTCACCTCCTACCGGCTGTTCTATAATTATAGTAGTGGGTATAGTTTGAAGCTCAATGTATAGCTTGAGAATTCAATACGGATCCATGTTCTGATAGTAGGATAACATGTATAGTTTTTTCGTATTTAATAGAACTCATCGAATTTGCTTTTAACATATACTTAGCATTAAAAGTATAAAAATGAAATCGACGAGCTTGGGGAAATTTTCATTGTTGAGTGTCTCATATGTGTTTTCATTGGATTATTATATGGCCTTTTATCAACTTCTATCTGCTTTCATTTACGTATTTAATTCGATTTTTCTGACTTTTGTTCTCGTTGGTTCAGTTCTTCTCTAAGACTTTCAAAAGTTTTGTTGGTTGGAGTTTGATCAAAACATCTTTATGTTATTTGGAGTTTGCTTATTTTAAGTAATTGTTTGCTGAGTCTGGGTTATCAAACATATCACAGTTCATCTTCTGAAATGTCAGATCGAGGTAGCTGAATACGCTATGCAGCGTGACTTGCCCCTTAGTACATCTCATCTTAAAAAGGCTATAGAAAGGAACCCATGTTCTAAAGTCTGCCAGAGCAGTTTATCGCTGTTGACAAAGTTGAGGGTAATAGTGGGACCGTATCTTTGCGAATTAAAGTTTTGAAGAGAAGAGAAATATGGCGTTTGAGCCTTTAGCGTTACCAAATTGACAGTAGGTATATAGAGGTAGAGATTCGATATACGAAATTTATGACAAATGTTTGGAATGTGCAGACAATTACATGGTGGAAAAATTTAAAATTTTTTTTTCGAGTTATGGGGTTTAACTCATTTAGGGAGCTCTACGTATTAAACGAAAAATTATTGATAATATATACATAAATATCCGATATAATTGCGTAACGGGTAAGTTATGCAAAGAACCTAATAGTATGCTTTTATTACTAAAACCTAAAGTCGTAAGAGTTCTGACCTTCATAAACAGTAAATAAGCCGGGAACTGTAGTCGTCTACTAAGTCTTTGATGTCTTTTGGTCTTTTTTAGTATAATTTTATATGATATGAGAGCATAATGGCAACGGATTGTAAAAATGCCCTTAAAATAAGCCATAAAATAGCTATACGAAATAACGTCGTTAGTAACTTTATAATTAAATTACTTTTTTAAGGTTAAGCTGAATATTATAATCGTGGCTACCAATGTTACATTATACCTTTCCGAGTGATTTGAGGACAACGTGATTGAATTTATCAAAGATCATAATAGAGCTGATACGGCTCAAAATTAGTGGCGTGTTCTGAATACGTTAGCTATATAATTGACTTTAAATTTCTTGTCCAAGTTTCTGGCAACATTATAAATAATATATATTTGGTAACAAGAGTTACTCGTAGCTTTCCATCTCCAATTTTTAAGGAAGTTGCCATTGGTCCAGTTCATGGTTACTTAACTTAAACGTGTTTATTCTTATGATACCATATATTGAATAAAACAATTCCTTCCAATTTATACTAAATACGTAATAATCACAATTAATTTCCAACAGATACAAAGAGAATTGATATACACGTTCATTAAGAACTGAGTAAACGTGTCTGCGTAAGCATTTATGATGTATTATTGACGAATTCCTTCACTGTGCATGCGCCGTTCGTTAAATATTAATGAAGACCGAGAATCTTTGCTATGTTCGGATTGTTCGGAAATCGATTCGCTTACAATTTTCGAACCGAAAAAAATATTTTTCATTATTTTCCAAATCTTACTACATGTCAGTTATGATATATCATGGTTATAAACACAATACTCCATTTTTAATACGTATTTATCAATCGATACCAAGTTTTTACTCTTAACAAGTAATAATGTTAGAAAACATTATTAATCTTAACCTAAACTTTTTATAGCCCATAGTAGGTGAGATGGAATGTTTGCTAATAAGAAAAGTGAATCTGAACATTGCTTGGATTCCTTTTTATATTTACAATGCTATAACAGAGCACAATCCGTGAATGAATATTTATCAGTCATAACTCTATCCATGACCTCAAGACTCTTTCTGCTGAATTACTCTCAGGCAGAATCGGAACAACATTTTGTGCTCTTTTCTTGAGAATGGATTTAAAAATCTAACCTGTTTACTGAAGGTTGAGGCTAAGCTTAATAGGTAAACTTTTAATTCTTTTATGAATCATTATTCATTATGATAATAATTTTGATTAAAAAATAATATAAAGCGAAAATTATAAATCAGAAATGTCTACAAACGAATAATGTTAACACTTAAATAAGGTGGTACTTAATTTAGAGCATATATTTAGATATAAACGTTAAATGTAGTTATTTATTTGAAAATAATTATCGTTTCAAAATAAAAGCTCTGCGCTGAGCGTAAAAAAATGTTTATACGGTCATAAAAAATATCATCGTTATTAAGATATAATTCGTCGTAAATGCATGAATCTTTGATTGTTATTATAATTTGACTGTACCCGAAATTAATTACCATCTTTTAAGTTCAATATATGTTTCAGTAAAGTTGTTCTTTTTTATCATGACGGAGATATATAATTCCTAAATGAATAAATTTACCTTTTTTTAATATTATTTTTAACTATATCTTTGATTCCTTTGGAATGAATATTACTAACTTTACTAATACAGCTTAAATTTAAAAAGTCAAATGTGTAATTATATATTTATTTTAATTACACACAATTTTGACTATATTTTGAGACTTGAAAAATTTCACGCTAACCTATCAATTTCACGGCCCAGTACTAAAAGTACCAATCACAGTTTGGAGTTTAACCAGGTTAAAAAATATGTTACGATTTATTTTACTTTTTACTGATTTAGAGCAGCATCTATGTTTACAAGGCGTTCTTGCACCAAGATATTTCGAATATCGTTTTGAATTTTAATAGTCTTCTTTTTACATTTTATTACTTTTTTTTATTGTGATGACTAAAACCATTAAATACAGTATTAATTTGATCAAGTATTTGCTAGACGAGGAGTAAAATTATTTTCCTCGCTCAAAATTTTATTACAATTAAATTTTTCAGTAATAAATAAATTTTAATCTTATGCCTTATTTTTATGATCCTATACTGATAGCTCTTAATTTATGTTATTTTTGGTTGCTAAACATTACTGGATGAATAGAGACTAATTTAAACTTAATCATGAGAATTTAAACTATCCCATATTTATCACCTTTTGGTTCCCAGAACCATCAAAAAAGTTCATATACATATTGTTTTCATAAAAAAGGTTCAAAAGAATTTATTTTAATAAATTTTAAACAAAAAATACTTAAACTTTTGTTTTGTAGAGAGCAAAATTGAACTGATTCATTAAATTTATAAACATCGGGTAGGTAACAGTTACGTTTGTTTAATGTTTTAACATATATGTAACTTTAAATACTCAGGACTTAAGGAATACAAAAAAACTTTCTTTAGGTTACTTTTAGAACATAAAAATTATCTAAGTTAGTTTGTGTGTTATAACTTTTAATTTTAACTACAGTGCGGGCTTAAAGCTGCTTCCTATTGGCGCAAGTCGAAAAAATCGATTTGTGAAGAGCAGATAGAATAAATTGGATTAAACGTTTATGAAACGTTCTCTAAGGCTCTTACGGTTCTATTTCCTAAAGCAGTTGTCTTAAGCTACAAATAGGCCAAATCTAGATTTTTACTATATTATGGGTTTAAAATATCTCTTAGCGTTCATTGAAACAGGCCTATGTCCGGAGTGGACTGATGGGGCTGATTATGATGATGATGATGATGATGATGGGTTTAAAAATGATATACAGGCTACTTATATCTTTATAACTTTTCGTAGAATCGTTGCTTTAAAAAGTAGAAATAATTTGTTTTTCATTCATTTTTGATAAGCAAAAGACTAAAATTTTAAACCCATTCAGTCAATTTCATAAAGTGTTCTTCCCAAGAAAAATATAAACATTATATGGTTTGTAATAAATTTATATCACTCAATCAACGATAATGAAAGCTTGTTTCATCCACAAAAAAATTTTTATATAGGTGTATTGTACAACATTTTAAAGAGTAGTGATAAAAGTCGTGTACAGAATATTAAATACAACCATTGCGAAGATATTTGTTTTTAGACCATACAAAAAGAAAATCAGTTTTAATTCAATTTATTTTCAAACAATTTCCTACATCGGTATATCGCCAAATTTGTACATTTATCAAATGGAGTTGGACATTCGCAAGTGGCGTGTGGCTGGATGAGAATAGCCGAAGATCGGGCGGTGGCGTGTTGGGGAGGCCATGTCAGCAGTCGGCCTGACACAGGCTGATGATGATGATATCAAATGTCAATGGTTCAATACAATTTTATTTATTTTTCTTACTTTGAAAACATCACATTAAAATATTCTTTACACAATAAGACTTAGGTAATTCTTTATTACTATAAGTTACATTGAAAGTCACTGGCAACGTAAAGCCCTCTTGACTTACATGTTTTTCAAAACTCCAAGGTACTTGTTAACTGGACTTGTTAGGTAGTATTTAAATTAATACTACCTAACAAAAATTTTCTGATATATCAATTACATCCTTAAACAAAGTTTTGATTTGCAAAAATGTAAAAAGAAATTTGTTTGCTTCGAAAAGAAACACAATTTTGTATTACTATTAAATAAGAGAAAACATTATTACAACGGATTTGGTAGAGATAAATTCGTTTCTGAAAGATTTATTAAAAGATCATGTCCTAATCCCACTCGAGGGTATATTACTCTTTTAGGAACCTCATTTCCTAAGTCACAAAGCCATCGCGAACCAATATCAGAAAATTGCTTTCCGTATCAAAATAATAACAGCAAACAAGAAAGTAATACAAAGCAAAATAAAAAGAGAACTATCGCAATAAAGTACAACTTTCATTCGTAGGTAAATATAAATATTCAGGTATAAAAAATATTTACTCCCTTTTTTTACGCTAGATAAAGCAAATAAAAATAATGTACTTGCTACAATGAAACCACCTTATTTGACTTTAATATAATTGATTTAAAATTACGGATTTGTTTTAATTTGGTTTACAATTTCTATTTCGAACATAAGATCCATGGTCATGGTAGTATGCCCAATTTAAAATCATGGTAGTAATCACAAGAAAGTACTATTTTATATATAATTTTCATTTAGGTAAAAATAAATAAAAGATAATAAAATAAGTTAGCTATTTAAAAATACTTTTCATGTTTTAAACGAGTGATTTAACTTTAGTATTTACTTTTATTATCTTTTGAATTGTTTATGGTAAACATTTTATTGTTAAATTATAATCTATGAATCGATTCTTATTCCTTGCAAAGTCAACTAAATTTTTTTATTTTAGAATTAGTTTATGTTTCAAACTGATTATTTAAATCATGGCTAAACACTAATAAAAAATACTGAACAGAATATTAAAAAAATTTATACTTTGTCACTTACGTAATAAACGTTGTTGCTTTCCCTTTCATATCCTTTGCATCATCACCCAGGATCTTTATTAAAGTTTTCTTTCGGAACTATAAACAGAAAATGTTGAAATAAAGTTATCCCTAACCTCATAAAATCGTTTATACAATGACTTACTTTGTCCTTATAGCAAATAGTAATACTGTAACAATTATGTTATAAGGGCATGGAATCAGTTTCAAAAAGCTGACATCGCGTTTAGCCACAAGACGAAATAGATATCGTAATAGAAACAAACAGGAATTCATAAATAAAATAAAATATTTGTTTGAAATCATTCCAATCGTTTCATTATGGTTTACTTTTAAACTGCCATATCTCTCTGATAAAAATAATTCAGTAAGGAAGACCTTCGAATTATATTATTGATAAAATAATTCAGTAGGAGACCTTACTGAATTATTTTTATTATATTCTGACTGCTTATTTGCTCTTTTCTTCTCTCATTTTCCGCCTTAATAAATTTATTACAATAAGCTATCCATTGTTTATACAATTGTAGTCTTGTTTTTTTTTCTAATCTAAGGTATAAACTTTAGAAAAGTTTGTTTAAGTTATTAAATAACCAATTTTAATTCTATTAATGAGACATCGTCCTAAAATAGAGCTTTAGTTTAACACTTCTAAAAATCTTCACTTGTATTGTAATGGTCGGCTGATTACTATAAAATACTAGTCCAAAGAAACCCTGCGGTCGCAATAGGTATGATGAGTAATTAAAAACTATTGCAACAATATATTTTGAATAAAACTTGAATATAAAATATATTTTTTTTATGTATTAATATTTATTTTTACAATGAAATCTACAATCCTAAATCTTTAACACTAATCAGAGCGATGGGACGTCACGCTTTTAAAACATGCGCAAACGCACAACATCTAGTTTTGTTTGAAATTGATTTGAGGAATTTAAATCTGAATATAAATAACCGAATCATGGATCAGGATTTAATCCAAACAGTGCTAATTTTCAGAATGGAATATTACTGGGAGGGTTTATTGAGATGAAACCTAACTCGAGAATAGGTGAGTTTACTTTTAGTCTTCACAAAATAAATCCAAATACTTTACTAGATCTGAACAATTATGTAAAAATTTTCTTTCAAAGTGATCTTCACAAAAATAAAAGAGAGTACTGGCAATATTCCTTTAACTGTGCTCAGTTTAAAAGCTACTTGTTTCGTTGTTGTTTAATTTTAGAAAACGAACATAAAACTTTATTAGAGTTTTTATGGACGATTTCAATGGAGACCCCACCATAACTCCAATCATATTTAATCATAAATAACCAATTCTGGCGCCGGTTAACGTTTACGTGACTGAGTAGCTGCGCTTTATTTCAGGATAAGGCTTGGCTGAAACTTTCTTCGCTGACTTCTGACCAAAAGCCAAACCTTAATACAAAACGTAAGAAATAAACTTATTTTCAAGTACTTATCCAGCACAAAAACGGCTTACACGACTATAGTCATTTTATCAAGACGTCACATGCGTACAGTGTAAGAAGCCAGCGTCTTGCAGCACCACCTGATAGGCCATGGAGCGCTTTAGCGTTGTTTGTGTAGTATGTTGGCGATGGAAAGCTAGTAAACGATTTGACAGGTTATCGCACCTGGCTGACACAGAAAAGGTATCATGAAAGAAAATGCTACGTTTTCATCATACGACCATCTAGCTGCGGTTAAAGCTGTCCACTCCCGTGTAGGTGGTCCATTGTACTTGTTCAACTTTATGAAATCCTATTTGTCCCAAGGCCTAGGTTGCGACGATCCAAAAAGGTTATTTTATTTAAAATGCAAATATTACAGAAATGTAGATATATTATACTTATCTTCATGACTGGAAAACTAACACAGAAAAGATCATTTTCAACGATTCAACTGAATAAATTTAGAGACAGTTTAAATAAACATTCATTTTTATTTTTTATATTGATAAAGCTTTCTTTAATATTTAACCTCATATACTGTGTTTTGTAAATTGGTATATTACCTATAAAATTATTTTAAATAACCAAAATTATTGGAACCCAGAGGAAAAAATATCCTCTTTGCTTAACATTCATGGTAAGAAGTAGATCTGATAGAAAACTTATCTATGTGATATTGTAAAAAAGAATAAGTTCCACACATCAATGATGACGTTTTTTCCAAAGCAATTAAAAGAGATAAAAGTGATATGAGCAATTGTCTACGGTACAAATATTATTGACTTGAATTTTTATACTTTCATATTGCTAATTGTCAATTGAAGCAAGGCTGTACACTAATTATTAAGCACTCGAATACCAATGTTTCATGGCAGTTTAAGGATATTAATTTTTAAAGTGAAGTGTTACCATCTCATTCTATTATTCAAAAATTTGGTTTTTACTTCCTATATTATAAAAACATGAGAAACATAGTTGATCGCAATCTACCACAATGTAATGTAGCACACAACCAATATCGTATATGGCCCACATTCTATGGTTAACAAACTATGTTTTATTTGCTTGGACTTCTTTGGTTAAAACACAACCAATGCTCTTCGTTTTTAATTTAAAAGCAATAAAATGTAGCGGCAATGATAGAAGGATCGCTTTATCCGGAGTTCTACAATTGAACACGGAAAATTATTCTTAACTTCTCAAATTACTTTATACACTTTCAAACTTTAGTTCGTTCATTTTTTCATTCATTCATTCTCATCAGCTTTAATAGTCACTGTGGACAAGGCTTTCAATAACCTATCCATTAGGGTTTTGGACTATCCCACGCTGGTCCAAGCGGCTGGGGCACCGCTTTTACAGCCAATGACGTGGATCATCTTACTTTCAAAACTGGGTATCGCCCAAAACTGCCTATCCAATAGAAACAACAAAAAATTTGTTATTTTGAACCAGATTCTCCGGTTTTAAGCAAACGAGTAACAGGCTGAGAAGTAGAACATGTTATTTATTATTGTTGTAAAGACTTTTGACATTCCTTCTTGTTAAACACTAACATCTACCAAAGCTCCATTTTTCATTGTATAAGTGATAAACATTGAACTTGGCTTAAAAGTTTTTAAGTGTCAATACAAGTTCGGCAACATTCAAAAAGAAAGGTTAATAAATAAATTTTCAAACGTATTGCGAAAAAGCAATTTGATAATTTATTTGGCTTGTAATTGAATTGCCACCAAACGTTAATTACGTCAACGCGTTTAATAGTTTGAAGGCTTAACGTTTGCGCACTGACAAAATAAAACGTTATTTTGACTTTAAACGGCTATTAAAAACGAAAATGCAGCTATTGGTCAATGTCCTGAATTTTGATCAGTTACTGAAAATTGGGGTTTGCCAATCCGCAGTAGCGACGATCCTTTAAACAGCAAAATAAGTTTTTTCCTTTGATTACCTTTATTGATTACCCTTTCATCTTGTCAGATTTAGTTTGATAACAGCTGATAAAGCAAGAAGTGTGAATTATTTAAAGATGTATGGCATGTCCATAAAATCAAGAGGAACGGATCATTCAGCTAGTAAATTCCTGTTGAACGGATCTACGCCATAAGCCCAGAGGGTGTTCCTGCCCGCTTACGTGGTCCACTTGTAATGAACAGTACGAGTGCCAACTCGAACCTTTTTCCAACGAGTGGCTGCTTCGAGGCCAACCAATTGCAACACAGATGGGCAATAAATACATCGACCTCACATCGCAAAGCACAAAAACAAACAAAAATCAGTGGCGGCCCCGGGACCACCGTCGTATCCGCTCCCACTGCGCATCCGCTTCCGATACGCCCTCCCGCCTAAAGTGGCGAAGAGAGAGACGTCGGGTCTGTATTAAAAGCGCTGTACAGAGTGTGTGTGCCGGAAGGCATTGACGGGGGCGTGCCCGCAGTGCGGTGCCGTCCGGTGTGGTGTTCCGATTTTGCTTAAAAATTTCCCCTTTACCGGTTCAGACACCTTCTGTTGAGATGTAGGGACCCTTTTATTAGTTTACTTTGCCAAATTAAATTCATCTGCCTTTCACCCGCGAACGAGTTAATTTAAATCAAACCACCCAAACCCACGGGTATTATTTTCATTTACCCAGTTTGCTGCACTAGAAAGCTTTAAAATTCACCAGCGCCCAAAGCGCGTTTTCCTTTTTGTTGGTTTAACCTCCCTGCTCACCGGGGCGGGAGGGGACAAACCCCGCCTACCCGGACCCTTTCAACTAAATTCAATAGATTTAAAATTTCCCCAACGATTTTTTTGGGCCCCAGAACAGGCCCCTTTGAGGAAAAACCGCCGGAAGGAGGCCCCCGGGCCCGGGTAACGCCCCCGTTTGTTTTTATCCTGGTTTGAAAACGCAATTCAGTATACTTTTGTAATAATCCATAAATAGTTATTTCCCCTTTTAAATTAATAAATTATGTTTTAAGTTATTGTCTCGTCTCGAGTCTCTGCATACATACATGCAGAGACTTCACCTCCTACGGCAGCTGTTCTATAATTATAGTAGTGGGTATAGTTTGGAAGCTCAAAGTGTATAGCTTGAGATTCCATACGGATCCATGTCTCTGATAATAGGATAACATGTATGATAGTTTTTGTTCCTCGTATTACACATTGTAACTCATCGAATTTGCCTGGCTTGCATATACTTCTAGCATTAAAGTATAAAAATGAAAATCGTGACGAGCTTGCCGGGAAATTTTCGTAGCTGTTGAGTGTCTCATATGTATTTTTCATTGGATTGTTATATGGAACCGTTTTATCAACTTCTATCTGGCTTTCATTTACGTATTTAATATCGATTTTTCTGAACTTTTGGTTTCTCGTTGGTTCAGTTCTTCTCTAAGACTTCTCAAAAGTTTTGTTGTGTTGAGTTTGATCAGAAAACATCTTTATGTTATTTGGGAGTTTGCTTTATTTTTAATAATTGTTTTGCTGAGTCTGGGTTATCAAACATATCACAGTTCATCTTCTGAAATGTCAGATCGAGGTAGCTGAATACGCTATGCAGCGTGACTTGCCTCCTTAGTACATCTCATCTTAAAAAGGTATAGAAGGAACCCATGTTCTAAGTCTTGCCAGAGCAGTTTATCGGCAAAAGTCGCTGACAAAGTTGAGGGTAATAGTGGGACCGTCATCTTTGGCTATTAAAGTTTTGGAGAGAAGAGAAATATGGCCGTTTTGAGCCTTTTAGCGTTACCAAATTGAAGTAGGTATAAGAAGGTAGAGATATTCGGTATATATGAAAGTTTATGACAAATGTTTGGAATGTGCTATGACAGAATTACATGTGGAAAAATTTAAGATTTTTTTAGTTCGAGTTATGGGGGTTTAACTCATTTAGGGAGCTCTACGTATTAAACGAAAAATAATCAATAATATATACATAAATATCCGATATAATTGCGTAACGGGTACGTTATGTAAAGAACCTAATAGTATGCTTTTATTACTAAAACCTAAAACCGTAAGAGTTCTTACCCTCATAAACAGTAAATAAGCCGGGAACCGTAGTCGTCTACTAGGTTTTTGAAGTCTTTTGGTCTTTATTGATTGAGAGCATAATGGCAACGGATTGTAAAAATGCCCTTAAAATAAGCCATAAATAGCTATACGAAATAACGTCGTTAGTAACTTTATTATTAAATTACTTTTTAAGGTTAAGCTGAATATTATAATCGTGGCTACCAATTGTTCACATTATACCTTTCCGAGTGATTTGAGGACAACGTGATTGAATTATCAAAGATCATAATAGAGCTGATACGGCTCAAAATTCAGTGGCGTGTTCTGAATACCGTTAGCTATATAATTGACTTTAAAATTTTCTTTACATTTCTGAGGCAACATTATAAATAATATATAATTTGGTAACAAGAGTTACTCGTAGCTTTTCCATCTCCAATTTTTAAGGAAGTTGCCATTGGTAACCAGCCTTCATGGTTACTTAACTAAACGTTTTGTTCTTATGATACCATATATTGAATAAAACAATTGCCTTCCATTTATACTAAATACGTAATAATCTACAATTATTTCCAACAGATACAAAGAGAATTGATATACGTTCATTAAGAACTGAGTAAACGTGTCTGCGTAAGCATTTATGATGTATTATTGACGAATTCCTTCAGCCTGTGATGCGCCGTTCGTTAAATATTAATGAAGACCGAGAATCTTTGCGGTCTTGTTCGATTGTTCAGAAATCGATTCGCTTACTAATTTTCGAACCAAAAAATTTTTTCATTATTTTCCAAATCTTACATTACATGTCCAAGTTATGATATATCATAAGGTATTAAACACCAATACTCCATTTTTAATACGTATATTTATCAACGATACCAAGTTTTTACCTTAACAATGTAACTAATGTTAGAAAACATTATTAATCTTAACCTAAAACTTTTTATAGCCCATAGTAGGTGAGATGGAATGTTTGCTAATAAGAAAAGTGAATCTGAACATTGCTTCGGATTCCTTTTAATATATTTACAAGCATAACAGAGCACAATCCGTGAATGAATATTTATCAGTCATAACTCTATCCATGACCTCAAGACTCTTTCTGCTGAATTACTCTCAGGCAGAATCGGAACAACATTTTGTACGCTCTTTTCTTGAGAATGGATTTAAAAATCTAACCGTGTTTACTGAAGGTTGAGGCTCAAGCTTATTATAGGCTAAACTTGTTAATTCTTTTTATGAATCATTATTCATTATGATAATAATTTTGATTAAAAAATAATATAAAGCGAAAATTATAAATCGAAAATGTCTACAAACGAATAATGTTAACACCCTAAATAAGGTGGTACTTAATTTAGAGCATATATTTTAGATATAAACGTTAAATGTAGTTAATTTATTTGAAAATAATTTATCGTTTCAAAATAAAAAGTCATGCTGCTGAGCGTAAATAAAAATGTTTATACGGTCATAAAAATATCATCGTTATTGAAGATATAATTGCCGTCGTAAAATGCATGAATCTTTGCAATTGTTATTATAATTTGACTGTACCCGTAAATTAATTACCATCTTTTAAGTTCAATATATGTTTCAGTAAAAGTTGTTATTTTTTATCATGAGGAGATGTTATAATTCCTAAATGAATAAATTTACCTTTTTTTAATATTATTTTTTAACTATATCTTGATTACCTTTGCAAGTAATGAATATTACTAAACTTTACTAATACAGCTTTTAAATAATCAAAAGTGTGTAATTATATATTTATTTTAATTCCACAATTTTGAACTATTTAGACTTGAAAAATTTCACGCTAACCTATCAATTTGCTGGCCTAGTACTAAAAGTACTCAATCACAGTTTGGAGTTTAACAGGTTAAAAAATATGTTACCGATTTATTTTACTTTTTACTGATTTACGAGCAGCATCTATGTTTACAAGGCGTTCTTGCACCTAAGTATATTTCGAATATCGTTTTGAATTCTTAATAGTCTTCTTTTTACCATTTTATTACTTTTTTTTTTGATGACTGACTAAAACTATTAAATACAGTAAATTTGATCAAGTATTTGCTAGACGAGGAGTAAAATTATTTTCCTCGCTCAAAATTTTAATTAAATTAAAATTTTTCAGTAATAAATAAATTTTAATCTGTAGTGCCTTATTTTTTAGCGATCCTATACTGATAGCTCTTAATTTATGTTATTTTTGGTTGCTAAACATTACTGGATGAATAGAGACTAATTTAAACTTAATCATGAGAATTTAAACTATCCTTAATATTATCACCTTTTTGGTTCGAAACCATCAAAAAAGTTCATATACATATTGTTTTTCATAAAAAAAAGGTTCAACAAAGAATTTATTTTAATAAATTTTAAACAAAAAAAAATACTTAAACTGTTTTGCTTTGTAGAGACAAAATTGAACTGGATTCTAAAATTTATAAACACTTGGGTAGGTAACAGTTGATGCTTGTGTTTTAAATATATGTAACTTTAAATACTCAGGACTAAGATATACAAATAAAAACTTTCTTTGAGTTGTTAGTTTTTAGAACATAAAAACTATATAAGTTAAATTTGTGTGTTATAACTTTTAATTTTATCCTACAGTGCGTAGGCTTAAAGCTGCGTTGCCTATTGGCGCAAGTCGAAAAAAATACGATTTGTGAAGAGCAGATAGAATAAATTGGATTAAACGTTTATGAAACGTTCTCATAGCTCTTACGGTTCTATTTCCCTAAAGACCAGTTGTCTTAAGACTACAAATAGGCCAAATCTAGATTTTTACTATATTATGGGTTTAAAATATCTTCTTAGCGTTCATTGAAAAAGGCCTATGTCCGGCATTGAACTGATAGGGGCTGATTATGATGATGATGATGATGATGATGATGATGAGTTTAAAATATGATATACACAGCTACTTATATCTTTATAACTTTTCGTGAGAATCGTTGCTTTAAAAAGTATAGAAATAATTTTGTTTTTTTCATTCGTTTTTGATAAGCAAAAAGATTAAAATTTTAACACCCATTCAGTGTCAATTTCGATAACAGTGTTCTTCGCCAAGAAAATATAAACATTATATGGTTTGTAATAAATTTATATCATCTCAATCAACGATAATACGAAAACGCTTGTTGTCATCTACACTTAAAAAATATTTTATAGTAGGTGTATTGTACAACATTTAAAGCAGTAGTGATGAAGCAAGTCGTGTACAGAAATATTAAATACAACCATTGCGAAGATATTTGTTTTTTTAGACCATACAAAGAGAAAATTCAGTTTTAATTCAATTTATTTTCAAACAATTTTTCCTACATCGGTATATCGCCAAATTTGCTACATTTATCAAAATGGAGTGACGACATTCGCAAAGTGGCTGTGGGCTGGATGAGAATAGCCGAAGATCGAAGCGGTGGCGATGCTAGGGGAGGCCTATGTCCAGCAGTCGACTGACACAGGCTGATGATGATGATATCAAAATGTCAATGAGTTCAATACAATTTTTTTTTATTTTTCTTACTTTGAAAACATCACATTAAAATATTCTTTCAAATAAGACGGTAATTCTTTAACATAAAAGTTAATTGAAATCCCGTAAACCCTCTTGACACTGTTTTTCAAAACCCGGTTTTTAACGGTTTGTTGGTAGTAAAATTAAACTCCTAACAAAAATTCTTTGATATATCAATTTAATCCTTAACAAAAGTTTGATTTCAAAAATGTAAAAAAAATTTGTTTTGCTTGAAAGAAACCAATTTTGTATTACTATTATAAATAAAGAAAACATTATTACAACGGATTTGGTAGAGATAAATTTCGTTTTTAAAAGTTTATTAAAAGTCCTAATCCCCGGGGTATATTCCTCTTTTAGGAAAACCTTTTCCTAAGTCAAAAACATCCGAAACCAATATGAAAATTGCTTTCCTTTCAAATAATAACACAAACGAAAAGGAAAGTAATACAAAGCAAAATAAAAAGAGAACTATCGCAAAAAACAATTTTCATTTCGTAGTAAATATAAATTTAAGGTTAAAAAATATTTACCCTTTTTTTTTGTGAATAAAAAATAATGTTTGCCTAAAACCGCCTTTTTGACTTTTTTTGATTTAAAAATTGGATTTTCGGTTTAATTTGGTTTACAATTTTAATTTGGAACATGTCCTGGTCGTGTTGCCCTTTTTAAATCAGGTAGTAATCCAAAAAGTACTATTTTAATTAAAATTTTCATTTTTAGGTAAAAAATAAATAAAAAAATTAAGTTAGCTATTTAAAAAATCTTTTCATGTTTTAAAGGTGTTTAACTTTGATACTTTTTTTCTTTTGAATTGTTATGGCTTTTTTTGTTAAATTATAATCTATGAATCGATTTTTTCCTTTTAAAAGTCAACTAAATTTTTTTATTTGGGAATTGTTTTGTTTCAAACGATTTTTTAAACAGGCCCTAAACACTAATAAAAAATACTGAAAAAATTAAAAAAATTATACTTTGTCCTTTCGTAATAAACGGTTCTTTCCCCATATCCTCATCACCCAGGATCTTTTTTAAAAAGTTTTTTTAATTTTAAAAAGAAAATGTTGAAATAAAGTTATCCCCAACCTCTAAAATGGTTTATATACTTTTTCCTTGGGCCCTGTTTTTTATAAAGGGCATAAAAAGTAATCCTTTTCCCCAATTAAATTTAATAAAAACGGAAATAAATTAAAAAGTTTAAACCCATCCGTTTTTGACCCCCAAATTTTCTGTAAAAAACAAAGGAAATTTAAATTAAATAAAATAATTGTGGGGCCTTCAATTTTTTATTTTTATGGTTTACTTTTTTTCTCTATTTTTTCCCCTTAAAAAAATTCTAAAAAGACCCTTTACTTGTTTTTTTTAAAAATAAAATTTAAAAATTTTGTTTAAGAAAATTTAACCCAATTTTTTTATTAATTCCTGCTAAATGTTTGTTTTTCTTCTCTTTCATTTTTTAATTTTATTTAAAAATACTATCCAAATTTTCATGGTTGTTGGTTGTAATTAATTAAAAACTTTGAAAAATTTTTATTTTAAAATTAATTAAAATACAATTTTAATTTATTTTTTAAGAAACTCAAAATCCCAAAACTTTAAAAATAACAGGGTTTTGGGAGTCACGCTTAAAACACGCAAAAGAAACATCCTTTTGTTTAAAATTATTTAAATTTTTTCTGCCGTCATGGTGTTTTGGTCTAATTTTAGATGGAATATTTAGGGTTTTTGGGAAATAACCTCGAATGATGGTTTATTTTTTTTTGGGCTCTTACAAAAATAATTCCAAATCTTTTTTAGGATCTGAACAATTTGTAAAAACTTTTACTTAAAGTGATCTTCAAAAAATAAAAGAGAGTACTGGGCAATTTCCTTTTTCCCTTCAAAATACTTGTTTCGTTTGTTTAATTTTAAAAACAACATAAATAACATTAGGATTTTTTGGGTTTCCCTGGAGACCCCACCCATGACTTAATCATTTTAATAACATAAAATAACAATTCTTTGAGGCGGCGCGTTAACGTTTACGTAAGTAACTAGAGTACTGCGCTTTTACGGGGTAAAGGCGGCTGAAACTTTCTTGCTGACCCTAACCGGAAAACCAAACCTTTAAACAAAACGGAAGGAAATAAACTTTTTTCAATCTTTCCTCACACCAAAAAACGGGTTTTGAGCACGTACTTATGTATTTTATCAAGACTGTCCACATGCGTACAGGAAAGCCGCGTCTTCAGCACCCACCCTGATAAAGTGGGCCTTGGCGTTGTTTTTTTATGTTGGGGTTGGAAAACTGTAAACCTTTCGCGTTTCCCCCCTTTGAACATAAAGAAAAGTTCTAAAGAAGAATTTGCCAACTTTTACATACAAACCATCTAGGCTGCCGGTAAAAGCTGTCCACTGCCTGTGTGGTGGTCCAATTGTACTCTGTTCAACTTTTGAAATCCTATTTGGTCCCCCGCCTTAGGTTGCGACGGATCCAAAAAGGGTTATTTTTTTAAAAATCAAATATTACAGCAAATGTAGAATATTATCATTTTCTCCATGACGAAAACTAAACAGAAAGATCTTTTTCAAAAAGTTCAACTGGGAATAAATTTAGAGACAGTTTAAATAAACATTGAAATTTTATTTTTTATATTAAAAGCTCTCTTTTAAATTTTGAACCTCATTATACTTGTTTTTAAATTGTATATTACCTATAAAATTTTTTTAAATAACCAAAAATTTAGAAAAGAGGAAAAAATAATCCTCTTTGCTAATCAAATTGGGTAAGTAAAAGTAGTCTGATAAAAAACTTATCAAATGTGATATTTAAAAAAATTAAGTTTCCACACATCCAATTATGACGTTTTTTGACCAAACAATTTAAAAAGTAGATAAAAGTGATATGAGCAATTGTCTACGGTCATATTATTGACTTGAAATTTTTAGTACAAATTTCTTATTGCTAAACAATTGAAGCAAGGCGTGACACGGAAATTCGCACTCGAATCCAACTGTTTTTCATGGCACGTTAAAAATTAATTTTTTAAAGTGGAAGTAATTACCATCTCATTCTATTATTCCTAAAAATTTGGTTTACTTCATATTATAAAAAAAAAAACATGGAGAAACAAAGGGTCCAATCTACCACAATGTAATTAGACAAACCAAATCGTTTGCGCCCCATTCTGGTTAAAAAACTATGTTTTTTATTTCTTTTGGACTTCGTTAAAATACAACCAATTTTCCTTCTTCGTTTAATTAATTTAAAAACAATAAAATTAGCAGGCCATGATAGGAATTCGCTTTTTTCCGGGTTCTCATTGAACGAGGAAAATTTCAATTTGTAAATTACTTTTACCCAAAACTTTAGTTTCGTTCATTTTTTTTCATCATTCATCATCAGCCTTTAATAGTCCACCTGGACATAGGCCTCCCCTAACCCTATCCATTAGGGTTTTGGACCTATCCCAAACCCTGGTCCAATGGGGCTTGGGTACCCCTTTTTTACACCCAACCGACCGTGGATCATCTTACTTTTCAAAACGGGTGATCAAAACTTCCTATCCAACTGAAACAACAACGAAAATTTGTTGATTTTGAACCCACGATCTCCGGTTTTAAAGCAAACGCCATCCACAGGCTCGGGGCAAAGATGTTATTTATTATTGTTGTAAAGACCTTTTGGGACATTCTTCTTTGTTTCACACAAACACCAATCCCTTTTTTCATTGTATAAGTGATAAACATTTTAAACTTGGCTTAAAGTTTTTAAAAGTGTCAATAAAAGTTGGCAACATCCAAAAAAAGTTTTAAAAATAAATTTTCAAACGTTTTTCGAAAAAGCAATTTGGATAATTTATTTGGGCGAATTAAATTGCCCCTAAACTTAATTACGTCAAACGCGTTTTTAATAAGTTTTTGAAAGGTGTTTGCGCACGACAAAAAATAAAAACGTTATTTTTTGACTTTTAAACGGCTAAAAAAACGAAAATAAAAGCAGCATTGGTCAAATGTCCTGAATTTTTGGATGCAAGTTATGAAAATTGGGGTTTGCCTCCGCATACGACGATTAAAAAGCAAAATAAGTTTTTTCCTTATTGATTACCTTATTATTCCCTTTCTCGTCAATTTTGGTTTGATAACAGCTGATGAATAGCAAGAATTGAACTTATTTAAAGATTATGGCATGTCCATAAAATCGAGGCGGACATTCAGCCAAAATTCCTGGAACGGATCTACCCAAAGCTTAAAAGGGTCGTTCTGCCCTTTATCGTGGGGTCACCTTTGTAATAACATCGAGGCTGCCACTCAGAACCTTTTTCCCCGGTGTTCCGGTTGGACCAACCAATTGCAACACAGATGGGCAATAAATACATCGCCCTCAAGAAAGCAACAAAAACAAACAAAAAATCATTTTGTGCCCGGTCGGACCACCCGCTGATCCGCTCCGCTACTCCCATCCCTTCCCCTTTCCGCCCTCCCCGACCCCAAAGTGGCGAAGAAGCGTCGGGTCTGTCATTAAAGGCGACTCGAGTTCGTTGCCGGAAGGCAGTGTCGACGGTTGGGCTGCCCCCGCCGTGCGGTGCCGTCCGGTGTGGTCGCGATTTTGCCTACAAAAATTTTTCCCCTTTCGTTAGACACCTTCTGTTGAGATGTAGGGACCCTTTATATTAGTTTACTTTGCCAAATTAATTCATCTGCCACGTTTCACCGCGAACGTAGTTAATTTAAATCAACACGCACACCACCCACGTGGTATTATTTCTTATCATTAACGCTAGTTTGCTGCACTAGGCAGCAACTTAGGTATTCACCTAGCGCCCAAAGCGCTAGTTTTCTTTAACGTTAGGTTTACACCTCCTGCTCACTGGGGCGGGGAGGGTAGGTACAACCCCGGCCTCACCGGGGTGGCTTGCACGCGCGTTATCAACGTAAATTCATAGCGGATTTGGCAACATCGCCTAACGATGTTGCATTTAATGCAGGAAGCCCTAGAGGGCACAGGCCTCAACTTTGAGGTACAAAACAAATCGCCGGAAGCGATTAGAGAAGCCATCCGCATGGCAGCACGCCAAGGTGGCACATCAGACTCGTCGTCCGATTCGACAATAATATCAGCTAAGCTTCAGAAGGGCAAAAATCGCGCGCCGCAGTAGGGCCACGTCGGAGGAGTCCTGCAAATCTTTCCTCCGAAACCACGCAGACAACGTCCGACTCGAAATGGAAGTCGAAGTAGAAACGTAGGCTCGACACGGTGAATCTGAGGACGCAGGAGGCTTTCGCCCATTCAATCGCGCAAGAAAAAGCGCAAAATAGGTCATCGCCAGCATCATCGCCGACACCGGACCCGCTAACAAAGCGCCGAAATCATCGGCCGCGGAATTATCGGCCCGAGGCCAGTAGAGTCAACCCCGGCTCCCTCAGGCAACCACCATCCATTGTAAGGAAGAGCGTGGGGAATGGGGCAAGGGAGAAGGAGAAGGGTAAACAGACCTCACCGATAAAGGTGAGGACAGACCGAGAAAATGCACTCCTCCTCCTACGCTCTCAACCCCAACCACAACGCTGGTTAAGAGAAAGTTGGCATTGGATTAGAAGACAAAGAGGAGGAAAGATGGCAAAGGTTATTCAGGAAGGAGAGGCACCTAAACTCACACACAATATGGAAGCGTGAATGCAAAAGTGGAGTTGAGGATTGCTTCAGAAAATAGAGGAATTTGAAAACTGAGGTAAAGAAGTTAAGGAAAACAAAAAATGTGAAAGATGTGAAAGAATGCAAGATGATATGAATGTAAGAAACTTAGGAATAGACGAAAGGAAGAAGGATAGCGAAAGCGCAAAAGATGAAGGGATGGAAGGAATAATAACAGAGAAAACGGCAAATAGCCTAGCGGAAAAGATAGAGGAACAAATGAGAACGATGAAAGAGTTAAAAAAAGGAATGGATGAGTTAAGCCAAAGAATGGAAGAAAGCAATGAAAGAATAGGGCAAACGTATGCGAGTGTGGCGGCCGGTCCGAAAACAATGGCTAATATACAGCATCACACTTCAGGTGCCGTCACCTCACTGAATGAGAGCGATACGAGTGATGAAGTTATAGAGAAGATCAGAATGACAGTGAATGCAAGAGAGGAAGGATTGAAAATAGATAAAGTTAAGAAGGTAAAAGATAGGAAAGTGATAATAGGATGTAGTTCGAAAGAAGAATTAATGAAAGTGAGGGAAAGACTGAAAGGAGATGGATGACAAGCTAAAGTTTGAGGAAGAACCAACAAAGACCATTAATTAAAGCTAAAGGAGGTGATGAACTAAGCAACAGCGACGAACAAATAGTTATAGGCGTTGGAATCACCAAAACCAGGGGTTGTTGAGAAATATTAGAAAGGAAGAGATCAGGATGGAAGTGAAGATAGGAAAGGAGCGAGGAACCCGCACACTAAGAATGTAGTCCTAAGAGTTTCACCCCAAGTATGGAGACGGTTCACGGACGCGGAATGGCGCATCGTCGACTTGCAGCGGTCGCGGTTTAGTGACCAGTCCCGCGCTCGTACAGTGTTCCCGTTGTCTGGGTAGGGCACCGAAGAGGCTGTGTACCGAGACGGTGGATGTGTTAGCCACGTGACCAGCATCTCAGAGCGAATGCGCAGGTGGTTAGCTGGGGACGCCTACGTGCAAAATCGCACACGAGCAAAGGCTGACCGGCGGGACCACAACGCGTTTAGCCAGAGTGCACGTACGAAGAAAGGGGACAGTCTGGCTCGGTCGTCGATAGCGTATGGCTAAGATGGCCGAGTCGGACAACAGCGTCGGGGTCTGCAGGTACCACGCAGATCCAGGCAAACCTCCAGAGAAGCGAGGTGCACACGCCGAGCTACATTACGAGGCAGCAGCGCGCAAAACAGCGTTTGCGCTGCGAAGAACCATACATCGGCCGCAGGTAAAATGCGGCAGTATCCAGGGCACGAACGGTGCAATGGATCGGGAGAATACGACGACAAATGCCGTCGTAAAAGCCGCCATTGTGCCGTTCGATGGCGCTATCAATATCACCCAGTACCCGGATCTAATAACAACCGAACGTCGCAGTCGCGAGCTGAGAACCGGGTGCTGGGAGGTGGAGGGTAGTCAGTGTACCTGGAACCAGATAGTCCATAGCACAATACCTAAAACACATGAAGGCTGCTCTGGAGGGCCTGGAGACGCGTAGCGTGTGCTATGGCGGGGATCTTAACGCCAAGAATTCGGTGGGAAGCTGTAGGACGGACAGAAGGGGTTAGAGATAGCGAAGCTCTGGATGAATGGGGACTCATATCCTCAACTGGGGACTGAGCGACCTTTGACACCCTTTAGAGGGACCGTCAGATACAGCAGCTGCGTGGACGTGATGTGCTGCTCGGGTGCCCTACTCCGAAAATAGTGAACTGGGACTCTTCTGACGAGATTTCGGCCTCGGACCACAGGGCAATCTCTTTTCGACATAAGCATGGAGAGTGCAGCTGGACAGACGTCCCAAACACAACTAGAAAATATAATACAGGCAGAACTGGGGTGAGTTTCGTGAGAAACTCACCCAGTCATTGACCAACCAAAATTTAACATCAGAAGTAGTAGCATAAATAGATAATAGGGAACATTTAGACAACATTATATCAAAATTTAGTAATACCATAACGGGACGTCTGTGACAGTTGTATTCCAGGCTGAAGAGAGGACGTGAAAGGGATTGCCCTGGTGGAATGAGGAGCTGAAGGGTCTCAAGAGAGAGGTCTTGCCATAAAGCGCCGCATATCATTGCGCGCCTGTCAGGAGGGAGGGGTAGTCGGGCGGTACCTGCAGGCCAAGGAACAGTATCCTGCTGGCTGTCCGGAAAGCTCAGACCTCCAGTTGGAAGGACTCTGTAGTAAACTAAGACAGAGAGTCCATGTGGGATGGAGTTACAGGGTGATCAACAAGACAGCGGTCAGACACGAAGAACTCCCATAGTCTGCGGGGGAAAACCCTAGGAGACTGAATCGGCCAGCCTTAGCTGAGATTTTTATCCGGACGACGGGGTTGAAAGTGACAGTGCCGACCATAAGCTGGAGAGAGAGGTAGCAGGTTGAATAGAGGGACGCATGATGAATCATGCGACCCACCTTTACGGCGGAGGAGCTGGTGGTCGGCATCGAGCTCAATCCCAAAAGGCTCCTGGCACGATCGGCTCAACAGCAGACATATGTCTGGCCGCAATCACCCTGTCCACCGACCCTTCCCGGCAATCGCGAATGCATGCCTTCGCCTCGCACACTTCAGAAGTGGAAAGAGGCGACGGTGGTGTTTTGCGAAAGCCGGAAAGGAAGACATCACGCACCCCAAGTCCATAGACCCATCGGTCTCCTGCCAGTCCTGGGGAAGATCTTTGAGAAGATCCTCACATGGCGTATCGAAGTCGGTATGTCGTACCGGCCACCGCATAAGGCAATATGGCTTTATGCTCAATAGGTCGATTCGAGGACGCCCTCTGCGATCTAGTGATATCGTCAGGAGCCGCTGGCCGAGAAAAGGCTGACCGTCATGATATCGCTGGACATAGAGGCGCTCTCGACAACGCTTGCGGCGCGGCACAGATGCAGGCTGGCGGAGATTGAATGCCCGGTAAACCTGAGGCGACTTGTAGATAGCTATCTTCAAGATAGAAGTGCGCAGTCAGGTTTGCCGGAGAAGAGGTGCAGGCTACGACCAAGGGGTGCGTACAAGGCGATCGGTGGCCCTACTTTTCTGAATCTGCTGCTCAACCCCTTCTGGTAGAGCTTGATGGAAGAGGCGTTTTGTACAGTGCATTTGCGGATGCATGTCGTTCTGGTGTTCTCCGGAGATCGGCAGTGGATGGCTGCTGGCAGGCAAGGTTTCGCCCAGGTGCAGAACTGAAAAGAAACAAATTAAAATTGCGCACACAAGACCAAGGCAATGCTTTTAACACGCAAATAAATATTACACCCAGTTCTGCAACATGGGCGAGGAGGATATCGAATTAGTTAACGAAATCAAGATCCTGGGCTCACAATAGATAACAAATTGACGTTTATAGTCATCTAAAACGTCTGTTGTAAGGTCCAGGGTATATATAAACAACTGGCTAGGACCAAGATCCACTGGGGCCTGAACTCGGAGGTCACCAGAACGATATATACTGCAGTTATAGAGCGGTCGTCTTATACGCATGCAAGCGCCTTGGGCCTCACTCGACCGGGAAGGTTCAGGCGCGGCGGCAACTTAACGCCATTCAACGCGGCTTCGTGCGGAAAGATCATTAGGGCGTAAGGACAGTCTCGCAAACTCTGGCCCTTTGCTGCTGGGATTCTCCCTGGATCTTAGGATCCGGGAAGGGCCACCTTACGAGATAAAGAGAGGTCGTCTCAGCGAGTGATAGGAGACCGGGGCTTGAGAGTCCACGCCCTATACCGAGTTGCCACACCCGGCTAATTTGATAGGGCCGAAGTTCGTCTGTTCTGGAGTGCTGCGGAGATATTCAACATGCTCCCGTCATAAAGATCTTCACAGACGGGAGCAAAATAAATAATAAAGTAGGAGCGGCACTATCCATTTGGGATGGTGCACGAAATTAGAAGCAAAATTAAAGTTGGGAGATTTCTGCACCGTTTACTAGGCGGAGCTTCTGGCCCTCCGTAGGGCCATAGGGATGGCACTTGAGTACCCTGCACGGGGCGCAGATCTATAGCGACCCAAGGTCCGCCCTGAGACGCTGCGTAGAGGACTTCCACCCGATGGCCGTAGAGGCAAGGGAGACATTGCCCAAATAGTTGAGCGGGCGTCCCTTGACCTCTTTTGTAAGGCACACGCGGGTGTAGAGGGTAACGAAAGGGCGGACCTTTCGCAAAGGAGGCCGCCACTGTATTAAAAGACGACCGACTACGATAGAGCTCGGTTTCATTCCGTCAAGAGGATTCTTCGGCAAGAGTCCATTGACGAATGGAACCGGCGCTACATATCGGAGCCAACAGCCTCAACCACGCTCTTCTTCCCCAATGCAGTCGACGCGCACCTGTATCGTGACGGGAAGCTGGAGCTGAGTCCACCGCTGGTGCAGGCTCTAACAGGGCATGGGGTTTTGCGGAGCATCTCCACTGCTTCAAGTGTCGGGACGACCCGACATGAATGCGATGGGGAGGCTTCTGCAGAGCGTCCTGCACCTCCTGACGCAGTGTCCAATCTTCGGTAGAGCAACGACAAGACCTGGCCACCGAAATTGGATAGCATATTCAAAAGCAACATACCAACCATTATGCAAAATAATAACAAAGCTTCACAGAATTTTGCAAAGGAGTAATCACATGCAAACATAAAGAACGGCACTAAACAAATATGAACATATATCATAAGAATATATGCCTTCGATATTTAATTATAAGAGCAAAGGCAAAATGTAAAATAGTAATTGTATGAAATTGTTAGTATTAAAAAATAGAAATAAGGAGTAATTAGTAAATGTAATTAGCGGTGAACATGCACTGGCGTAGGACTTAGTTAGGTAGATAGATAGTAACTATTATGTTAAATGCGTTAAGACAAGGAAATGATATATATAAGTAAATAAACATGAAATTAAGATAAAAGATAGTTAATAGAAATAAATAAAGATAAGAAAATAATATAAAAACAGAAATGAACTATAATAGTATAAGATTATATTAGTACAAAAGAAATGTAAGAAAGTAGAACATAAATATAAATAAGTAAAATGTGAGATAAATATAAGCTAAGACACAAAATGAAAAGACAAAAAATATGAAAATGAAAAGTAGATGTATACTAACAAAGAATAGAAGTACAAAAGAACAAGTACCAAAACACAAAAGAGCAAAAGGTCCTGATCCAACATGTCAGGGGAAAAAGATTTTAAAACAAAAAAACCACCATCCGTCGCCACAGCCGGCCGCATCACGCTTCAACTTCGGCTGCTTCAGCAACTGCCCGCTGCCGTCACAGCAAGTACCCGTCTCACTTAGAGACAAGAAGCACCGCCTATACATTAGGTCAAAGAGAAGGGCTGAACTACGGTCGCCTTTCCAACCGCGTAAAATTCACGGCCAATGATTCCGCCAGTGGATCAAAATTAATTAGACGGTGAAGCGCACCGCGACGTCACTAAATATCTGCTCGAGGGCATATATCACATTCGCGCTCCGGAAGAGGCGTCTCGACAGTGGTCAAAGGGCTGCCGAAGGAACTGCCAACTCAAGAAATCTTCGAATTTATCAAATCGGAGAACATCCAATTTATTCCGCCCAAAGGGTTCCACCCGGGACAAAAAGCCGCCAAACGTCGTCCTTCTGACGCCGAACGCTCCGAGGGCTGAAAGTTTTGACCAAAATATGCGAATTCGCATTTCGTTTAACGCCGACTGAACGGCCTCCCAGGGGCCACAACCGCCAATTATTGGACACGCGGCCCGCATCCAGCAGACCCCGGGGGGGCCAGGGGACCATGGCACCCCGACTGCCCCGACCCGCCGGGCCAGCCACGAACCGCCGGATGCGAAACGCCAGCCCAGGCCACACGGTAACATCTAGGTGCCCAAGCCCCCAAGGAACCACCCACCATCCACCATCCCTGGGCCCACCATCCCCTCCCCTTCCCCCCTCCGGCCTGCCCCGGCGTGGAGATTTGGCCCGCGTGGCCCCCTGCCAGGGTAAACAACCGGCCCCGCAACCTGCGCCGAGCCCGCGGCGCCCCCGCACCGCACTCGGCGCCCGCGGGCCCCGGCGCGCAGTGGAGTTTGGGACCAAACCATGGTTAGTTTACGGGACTTCCAAAGCGTAGGCTCACCGCCGATTATTACGGGCAACCCGCCCGCTTACCCCGCAAAAAAACTGATCGAACATTCGGGAACCAAATGAAACACACCCAAACATTTGAAAAACGGCCCGGGCCGCGTAAAGCCACGCGCATTCAATTAGCAACGCAAAGGTCTCGGGAAACAAACGACCGAAATTTGAATTTTCGGAAAACGACGTAGAATTCTACTGGGAGGAGACCTTTAAAGCCCGGGACGAACGCCTCAACAAAAAAGTTTGATCTGGTTAATGGTAGGTCACGCGCGATTAAAAGGGAATTTACAGAGACACCGCGCATCAAAAACGATTTTGGACGCTATTTCCTAAGACGCTCAATTCGGGGATTTCAATAGGACACCCGATGGAACTCAACACCACAAACCGGGGTCTAGCATTAAGAATTGTTGACAAATTTCATTTGGGGTTGCCCTGATGCAAACAACTTTCCCCACAGAGGGGAAAAACCGGAGGCTTATATTGATTAAAAATAATCTGCCAGGGCAGAGGCAGAGACCAACCCAACCACCGTCTCGTGCCTAAAGCGGACCCGCAAAACACCAAAAACGTTCTTAGAACCAAAGGATCAAAGTTTTGTCAAGCCAGACCTCTACCAGCCCACCCTATTTAGACAATACCCAATAAACCCACGCTCACGACGTAACTCCCCCCGGTTAAAGTCACCCAAAGTGTCGCGAGGCCTCGAGGCAAACCCGGGGAAAAAACCCCCCCCTTTGCAAACGAATCAAGGACCCTTTTAGCGCAAAGAGCCGCGATTGGCCCACGAGGATCCAACCGAGCGAAATGGAAAAGCACCCGCCCTTGAACATGTTCAAGATGCGCATAGCTTTCAGGAACGATCGGGAGGATCAAAACCCAATCCTACGGGCCTCTGGCATTCCCAAAGCCTGAAAAGGCGGCGGTAGCCATCCAACCCCGCCACCATCCAACCCGAAAGCCCCGGTTTCCGGAGGAAAGCCGTTCGCCGAAGTCTCGAGGCTAATGCTGCCCAGCTCACAACCGGTGAGACAAACCGATGACAGGGCCCCACAGGAGCGCCCTCGACGGGCGAAAAGGGTTCGAAAATTAAACGAGGGCTTATATATTAAAAGGGGTGCCTGACCGTCTGTACCATATAGAGACCTTTTCTGGGGAACGCTATACCGCGTCGAGGGAAAAAACCCAACTCACCGCTACTAGCCGAGTACACAAGGTCAGTTTACTTCCATTACCCACACCAAGAATCCCCAACTATAAAGTTAGACCGCCTTGTTCGGGGACACAGTATTTTACATCCGGGAAGGGTCCATTCCATCCACGCCCCTGTCGCAGCCAGGCGCTTCGGCGACGGTTTCGAGTGGAGAACGAAAAAACCCATCAAAAGCGCGGCGTTTTAAACAGAATGCCGACGATCCCATCCAATCCGACCCTAGACCAACAATTCCACGGGTAAACAGTCAAAACCCGGGGAATCAAACCCTCAGCTTGGCCCGCACATCAACAGGTCAAAACAAGCGGCCAGTCCTAGGCCTTTCCCTTTAATCAATCCCAAAAGAAGTTTCCCGCAACAAGGGTTATACAAAAAAAGTTATCCGTCCAATCATGACTTACGCTAAGTCCGGTGTTCGCTCATGCATCCCATTCCAATATCCACAAACCTGGGCCCTGCAAACAGGTTCCCCGGCAGGGCCACGGGTTGGACCCGGCAACCTTGACCTCATGTGGACCCGGAATTGCCCTCCATTCATAAATTTTCAAAGCATCAATCAAATTTTTGACCTCGGCTTGCAACATTCCGAATGAGCTGGAAACCGGTAACGCCGCCGAAGTACCACGCAAATTAGTTCATCCCAAAAGGGAAAACACGTTAGATATAGGCGACCGCCGCCATATACCTTACAGATCCGGACGAGAATTAACGATCGGCCGTTAACGTTAAACCCACCCCTCGGCCCACCCATTGCCCTTTGCCGCCAGGGGGCCAAACGATGGCCCTTTGCAAAAAATTTCCGCACGTACCAGGGGCCCACCCCCAAATAGTTGAACGGGTTTTTGAAAATCAAAAGCCTAAACCGACGAGGCTGGGTCCGGGATCACCAGCGCCCTGGACAAAAAGGGCAGCCTGCTAAACCCCGGGCCCGGAAAGGAACAAAAAGGGATAACCGGCCGAAAGGTTGGCCCCTCCCCGGGGGAATTGGTTTAACCAAGGGTTAACCGGTTTAAAAAATAAAATTAGCCCCGGGGCAAATATTCCTTATTAAACATGAACACACCTGCCCGACTTGCGTAATGGTTAATAAAATAACGGGCACTATCCAAGAAAAATATTCGACGAGTCCAAAAAACGAGGAGTAAAAAAAAAGGGTTTTGCAACACTTTCAAATATTTTAAATGAAGCCAAAGACGCAAAGGCAGTTTATTGAATTATTATTTAAAATATAAAAAACATATACACTGGTGTATAATTTAAAATTTTTTTATGAAAAACAAATTAAATGCTTGATTGCATTTAAAATGTTAAAGTTTAGAATTTTGTTTTTAGTTATTATTTTTGATTTTGATTAATTGTCATGTACCTTATTATAGCCGTTTTATAAAAGTACAACTTTGAAGAACATTGTTTTATACGTCTAAATTTTTTTTTTTATTTATTAGGTTAGGATTTTAATTAAAGGCAAGGTTTTCAATTTAAATTAATTGGTTTGAGGCGTGGTAAGTCCTTTTTACAGAAGACGTTTGGGGACATTCAAATTTTAAGTCCTTCCCAAATCAATTTTTGCTGGTTGGTTAATCCTTCTTTAGGATCAGCCAACTGTACAGTAAATTTTATATTACAAAATGCCATAACACAAGAGTATTTCCCTTTTTAATTTCGGTTGGATGGAAAATTAATTGATTGAGGACAAATAAAATGCCACAAAGCCTTTTACATGCCCCATCCCATGGCCAAGGAATCATCTTACTACGCCAGATTTCCGGGTTTCTGAAGTAAAACCAGGAGGTACTTTAGCTAGGTGCCCAGTTCAACGTCAAAGTAGAAGTTTAATAAACCCAATCTATTTTAAAGGCGTGGTTAACATAGTTGGGAATGAATGCATGGCAAAAAGGTTCAAGGGCCTGACCGGAAGTGGATTGTGTTTTTATTCAATTTTGTTTGTTAATGAAACATATATACTTGAAATCATGGCTTCTTTGTTTTTATGTTTTAATTAAAAAAGTCGGAAGTCGTTTCAAATATTCGGAAAAGTTTAAATAATATCCAAAAACCACCCTGACATATTGTTTTAAATGAGCCCAAAAAATTTTTAAAAAAATAACCTTAATCCTTACTTAAATAAATAGTTTATTCTTAATATTCATTTTTTAAAATTGTTTCCAAATGGTGGGGTTTTAAGGATACGGTTTTTTGACATGGATTTTGTAGGATAAAAAAGGGAACAATTTTATTCATACCCCTCCGTTTATATTAAATTCAATAGTTCCCAAATTATCTGCAAATATAAAGTTATAAACTTTTTATGTCTATTTATGGGCCAAAAAATCTAAAAATATTATAAAAAATTGAAACACCTCGAAAGTTTCTAACACGCGGGAAAACAATGGTCTTAATTACAATAATGTCTTTTTATAATAATATTTCTTAAAAAAAAATCAAAACGAGATTATCGGGGAACATGATCGATATTTTTGTTCAAATCCTTTAAACTTTAAATGTAAATGGAAAACAAATTATAATAATTAAACATGCATAAAGTATTATTGTCATTTAAAGGTACAATACAAACATGCATATCGACATATATTCAGAATAAGCGTTTTAAACATACCTGAAAGATGGAAATTTAAAATGTTCTGTCCGGTTAATACTGTGTCTCGTTAACAATAGTTTGATAAATGTCAACTTGGAGGGTTAGGGAAAAAACAAGAAAACAAAAAGAAGATTTTAATGAAAGCTAATAATAAATTGGAAAATAAAAGATTTTAGAAAAAAATTCTGTGGTATGATTGTTGAGATGAAAAAAAAAACTAAACCTAGCCATTTGATGATAAAAAATAAAATACTACGAATGTAGTTTAAAATAAGGGCTTTTATGTTGGGTTTGGTGAAAATTTTTCTTTTCAATGTCGTAGGGCGGCTAGCGATTTTGATGATACCATTCCGAGATTTGGGCAAACCCGTCTGAATCCCGGTTCATATTGCAATCCAAAAAAAAAATTGTTTGTTACAAAACATCCGGTTAAATGATTAAATTTTTTACAGGGTGATTAATATTATATGAAAACAAAACCGAAAAAGGTTTTAAATTAAATAATTTTCCATTTTTTAACCCAGCTTGTTTCCCAAATAAAAAATTTCTAAAAAATTTAAACTTCAATTAAAAATTTTTATATTTGGGAAAACCCTAAATGGGCCAAAATTTTGGGGGCCCCTAGGTTTTTTTGGTTTTAAAAAATTTCTAAAAAATGGGAAACCCCTTTGGGAAAGGACTTTGGGTAAAACCCCCTTTTAAATACTTAAAATTTTTAATAAAAAAAAAAAATAAAACCTTTAAAAGGGAAAGGTTTTAAACTTTCTTTTAAAAAATCAAATTTTTAAAAGTTTAAAAAAATTTTCCCTTTGGGGTTCAAAATTTCCCGGGTTAAAGTTTCCTTTTAATTTTTTTTTTATTTTTAATGGTTTGTTTAATTTTTAAAAATCCGGGTTTTCTCTATTTTCCTTTAAAAAACAAATAAGTTCTTTTTTTAAAAAAAAAGTTTTTGGGAAAGGCCCCAAATTTTTTTTGGAAGAAAAATTAAAAGGGAAAAACAAACCCGGCTTCGAATTTAATCTTTTAAATTTAAAATTTCAAACCCTTTAAACCCCCTTTTTAAAATCCTTGATTTTTTTTTTTAAAAAAATTTTAAAACTTTGAATTTTTTTAAAAATTTTTTCCCCCAATTTTTTGATTAAAAAAATATCAAAAAATTTTAATTAAAATTATTTAATATTGTTTCAAATTTTTATTTTGACGAATAATGAAAACGATTATTTTTTGGGAAGACCCATTTAAAATTTCTTAGGAAAAACGTTTATTCAAAACGGTTTTTTGTGCCCCCAAGGCCTTTTTAAAACCCCTTTATCCATTAGGGGTTTGACCGATCCCAAAGGGTCCTTTGGGCCGGGGGTTGCCACATTTTACGCGCATGTCATCTTAATTTCAAAAAATTTAAAAACTTCCCAAAAAGGAAAAGCAAGAAAATTTGTTTAGTCCCCCAAAGGGATTCGAAAACCCCACGATTTTGGGTTTTAAAGAAAGCCTAATTTGTTGGGAAAAACCCGATAAAAAGACATCATAAAAATTAAAGTATCACATTTTATCCATTATATAGTATTTTTACAAACGTGCCATGCCTTTTTTTTAAAATTTTTTTGTCCCGAGAATGTTCATTCTTATTTTCAGTTTATTTAAATTTAAACCCGGAACAAAAAATTGGGGACAACGTTTAAAGAAACCAAAATATTAGGGCAAATTTGTTTTGCCCGGGAAGATTTTTTAAAATTAAAGATTTTTCCAAAATTTCCAATTTAAATTTTTAAAATTTTGCTATTAAAACAAAAATAAAAATTTAGACAGATTTATTTTTTTTTTCAAAAACAAATTTAGAGAAATTTACGTTTTTAAAAAAATTTTCGTTTGGGCGAAGATTTTTAACAGATGTTTTTTGTAAAAACCGAATTTTTGTTAAAAAAATTTTATTTTAAAACAAAAGGGTTTTAATTGGAAATACCTACCGTATGGGTATAAACCATTTACGTTATTATATCCAATATGATAAACCAATTTATTATATAGTAAAACAAAAGATACAGGATGATGTGGGAAAAAATCAAAGAAAATTAAAGTTTTATAACAGCCTTTATCAAAGGGGAAATTAATTTGATTGGATACTCAAATTAGTCACTATCTTTCCGCGGTTTTGGGAAGAAAAAATAGAAGTATTTAATTAGGTTAAAATGATTTCGTGTTAACCATAACAAAAAAAATTACTAAAGTCGAGAAAAACAAAAATAGAAAAAAAATTATCAAAACGGCTCTTAAAAAATATTTACATCATTCGGGAAAAAAGGTTTTTTGAGAAAATAGTTTATTTATTTAAAACAAACCCAATCCAAAAAATAAATTATAAAGAGGGTGGGGGTGTTTTAAAATAGCGGAGAGTTATTTCCATTTTCACGTTTTTAAAGTTATCAACCGGTTCTATGAGAATTAACATTTTAAGAACTAAAGAAATTTGCCGAGTTTGGAGACATTTTATGATGATAGATAACTTTGGCAAGCAAGAATTCAAGAGAGCTCTGATTATATTAAATGATTGCATTTTAAATTATGAAAGACTGGCTTTTAAATGTTCGAAAACTTTGTAATAAAAATTATTTTGTTTAAAAGAAAATAGTTAATTTAAAACCAACCCTAATAAAACCGCCAATGGATACACCGATTAGGGGAGGTTTTCCAGAGTGGAATCACAGGCTATGATGATGATGATGACGTACAAAAGACTTTTTACAAAATTTCAGTAATTTGAAATTAATTTTATGAGAAACTCTTTGAAAAGAAAACCATTTTAAAATATATAAACAAATTTCACAATAATAAAACACATTAGTTCAATCTGTTTTATCGGGCTATTTCATCGTTGTTATTTGTGTTAAGATTTTCCCCAACAGTTTTTATGACTCGTATTCAAAAGTTTTTTTTTATTTGAAAAAGGGCAAAAAGTCCAGATATTAAACAAAAACGTAATTGAAAGTTTTCATGACGCGTATTTTCGTTTTTTTTAAAAGACCAAATAAACAAGAAAGATTATTTATAAAGATTAAATTATACCAAGAGGAAAAAGGAATCTTTTTAAACATTTCCCAAAAGTACCCCAATCCAGTCGGATTTTGTGGTGGTTTTAAGAGTGACTGGGCTGGGAAGGACCATCGCCCGTTGTTTCGCCAAAAAGGAGTGTGTTAAACTAATTTTCGTTTGAAAGGCCCCCCGTATTAGTGGATAGGGAACGAAAGTCCTGTTTTAGAGCGGAAGTGGATTTGGAAAGAGGTCAAGTTTGGTTATATTATTGAAGGAAATACATAAAAAATTGATAGTCCACTAATTGTTGTCTTTTGTTTAAACCAGAATGAAAAATTAAAAAATTGCAGAAATGTTATATTCATCCTTTTTTTTAGAAACTTTTTATAAACCCTCCGTTTGTTCCGATTGAAACTTTTCTTTGTGATTTTAAAACAAGGACGCTTTTTGAAAAGATATCAATTTTAATTTTTTTATCTATCTGAAAGAAATTAGATGAGGTTTTTATTGGAAATCACCTATTTATGTATTAATGAATATTATTTTATTAAAAAGCAAAAATATAATTATAATTTTAAAGAACAAGGGCAAATTTAAAAGAAAAATTTGGGAAAATAGATTAGGTTTTATCTGTTTTCAGGTAATTATATTATAGAAAATCCAAAAAGATGCAAAATTTGAAAATATAAATAAATTCGCCATTTTACTAGAAATTTGGGCTATCTTGTTTTTCAAAATTGTTAAGTTAAAATAAAAAATGAGAACAGGAAAACCCCAATTTGTATATTATTGGTTTTTTTTTCATGTTTTTTAAATACGAAACCATAAATTAAACATATTTTAGAATCGATTATTTTAAATTTTGGTAGAAAAAAAAACCGATTTTTTTATTTATATTAAGTGGAAGGTAGTTTAAAACCCATTAAATCCAACCCAAAAAGGCAATTTGGGAGGATAATAGAAAATTAATAGTGGCAAAGTTAACGAAATGCACTATAAAAAACAATGACAAAATTAAATATGAAAAAGGTGGATAGTCTTTAACCGGAACACTTTTAAATTTAGATCCGATCGGGTTTGGCCAGGATCAAAATTTTAAGGCGAGAAAAATTTTATCGAGAAATGATATTAATTGTGATATGTTCTTACCGTGACTGATTAAATGAGTTTAAATTTATTAAATGGAATAAATCGCTTTACACCACCCAATACAAAAAATTGGAGGGTAACCCTGAATCTTGATGTTTGAGCAAGGACCCACGGCTATTTTTTTACGCAAGGCGTCCGATTGTATTTTTCGTCCTCCTTTTCGATTTTTTTTGAGGATATATTAAGATACTAAATATATTTTTCATTTAAATCTTTTGGATAACATTTTTAATATTAAAATATTACCTAAAGAAAATATTTATTGCACAATGGAAATAGAACAGAAAAACAACATGTTTTGCTAATTTTGAAGCATTAACATCCAAATATATCAAAGTTGAGAAAACGTTAATTTTAAATTTTTATTTTTGCCAATTGACTAAAACCCTGGCTTTAATAAGAAGGTTTATTCATTTAATTGTTTTAATTTCGCACACCAGTTCTGTTTTTCGTTATTTAATCAATTGTCGATTTATAGTTTTTTTATTAAAAAAAGTTATTGAGCGGGAGCGAGGGAAAAAGAGTGTTTTTAAATTAATCCAAAGCTATTTTGTTGTTAAAATATTTATGTAAAAAAGGGAATTAAAAATCACACTAAAAGGTGGTTTCCAAATTCATTTTTCTTAAAAATGGAACTTGGTTTAACCAAAAATATATATATAAAAATAATATTTTAAACTTTGCGATGGAAGATTGGCTGCGGTTGACTAAAAACTTAACTTAATGATTTAAAAAGTTAAATTGTTCGTCTTAACCTAAATTTAAAGAAATATTTGGTATTTAAGTAAGATTTATTTAGGATTACCAAAATTTTATTTTACGTTTTATTTTTGGGTAGCCACCACTGATATAATTACGTAAGTTGCAAAGAAAATACAATTTAAAAGATTGATTTCATAACGAACAACGATTACGTTAGTTCGTCAAAGAAAAAAATAATAAAAAATAAGATTGTTCAAACAGAAGAAAATAAAAAAATAAAATTTTACCATTAGGTTGCCGGTTTAATTTACGCATTCGCTTAAGATTTTGATATTCAGGACTAATCAAATGAACGAAATGGAAATAAAAAGTTAAATAACGTTAACAAATGGGAAAATAAAAACTTCCACTTTTTTTAGAAAGTCAACACCCAAAATAAAATAATCAATTAAACGGAATAATATTTATTATTTCCTAAAGCAAAAGTAAAATCAAAGAAGAGGAAGCGTTTGTTTTCTAGGTAGAATAGTTGAGAGCTTAATTTATCAAACTGTCAAAGAAACTGGCAGGTCATTTGACCATGATAAAAATTGTAAATATTTTTTCAAAAGACTCGAAACCATTTTACAACGATTGTTTTAATCAAAATAAAGTGAAGGTGTTAAAACATTTTTTCCTTATACACAACATCATCAATTATACTGTCTGTAGCCCATGCACGCCTCTATTAGGGGTTTTGGACCGGGCCCACTACGCTGCCCCAATGGGTTGATGGGTGGACGACTTTTACATGCCCATAGAGGAATTATCATCTCATCATCTACATTTCGACAACCGGGATGGGCCCAAATTGTCAATCGACCTGAAAACAACGATAAACAATTGCCCCAGTTTATAAAAGGCCAATACAATACAGAGGCGGCCATCAAAATAAAAATTTTAATTTTTCGGGAAAATAAGATTATATTATTTAAAAGGAATCTTCCGCACCCCTTTTGGTAAAAGTTTTTAACTCATATGGTTAGAATAATGTTAATTTTTAATTAATAATATACCAGCAATGGGAATTTTAATTTATTAGCATAAAAAGACCATATTACACCGGATTTTAAAAAACTGTTCAAAAACGGGAATATCATTCGGTTTCTACGAGGAAACTTAGTTTGGGGTTGATCAAAAAGTTTTACAATAATCAAAAGACATTTTTATTTCTGAAGTAAACTTATTATGAACCAACTGAAGAAAAAGTCCTGAATCCCAAATAAAGAAAAGGGGGATTCGTGACCTTTTTAAGTCTGTTTTGTCCCTATTAATATATTCAAAATAAAATAATTTTATTTTCAATTTTTAAAAAATAGATTGAATATAGACATAATCAAAAAACTATAAAGCTTTTATTTTTATTATTTTTGTTTTAAGATTTGAAAGATTAAAAGGGGATCACATTTTGTTTCTGAAGTTTTGAATTGGAGCAAAGAATGTATTTTAACTGGAAGAAGAGCAAAACAAAAAGAATTTGGTTAACATTGAAATATATGATACGTAGTTGTGTTTTGGAGTTTGGTCCAGAGAATAAACCTTATTATAATGTAAAGGAAACCGGGGTAGTAAAACTTAAATTAAATGATCAAATGAAAAGGATGATATTTAAAAGTTTGATTGAAACTTTATGTTTCAATATAGGAAGAGGTATTTATTGTGATTTGACTTTTTGGTCAGAGCAAGATAGAGCCATTCATCAAAAATGCGGGAACGACTTCAGCCCTCCCGTCTTGAAGTTAAAGGCAGCCAAATCAATCACGATGGGTGAGCCATACCCCATCCGCTTCCTTCCTTTTTAAAAAAAAAAACAAAGAAATAGTTTAAGGCCCGAGCGAGTTTCGTGCTTTTTTAATTTTTAACCCCTTCACAGGGTATATACATAGGTCAAAAAACAAAACATTACCAATAAAAACATATAAAAAATCATAATAATAACGAATAAAACCCAATAACCTTTCCGTTATCTTGTCACGGGATTCACAACAACCTCCGTCCGTTACGCTTTGCAAAACCCGATTGGAACCAGTTTACGAAGCACATCTCAAAGTTTTCAGGTTTTAATGCCAATCAAACAATAGGATCTCCGAAGTAATTCATGAAAAATTGAAAAATCAAATTTATTACATTCCACGGTGATAAGAATAAACGTATTAAAATACAACAGAATTGGAACAAAAAATAAGTAACGGTAACAAAAACCATATACTGAATAATCAAATTTTTAGTTTTCTTCATATTCAGATTTTTAAACGGTTCTTCGGCAGCCTTGGGATGAGATAGGGATCGGCGGACCAAAACTGAAAAATGGAATTAAACCAAGAAAAGTCCGGGAATAAAACGGAAGAAGGAGCGGAGGGTAACAGTTTTAACAGTGAAATACCTTTTTTCTTTTCCCTTTTTTCGTAATAAAAATGATGAAGTTAATTTTTTTTCATTTTAAGGTAATTCAAAAGATCCAAAAAATAAAAAATTTAATTAATTTTTTTATTTTATGTAATTATTCTTCCTAAATACTTTCCACTTTGATTTAAAAACTTTATTTTTTAAACAGAAAATTTTAAAGAAAGGTTTAAAAATTACGACAATTGAGAGATTTTTGCAAATTGTTTAATTGACATTAACTTTAAATTAATTAAAATATTTACACAATAAAAAATTGATTTATTTAAAATGTCGACGTTGGTTTACAGCATAAAATTCAGCAGTCAGAGGAACAATTGTATTTCAAAGACCTTTTAAAGCAGAATATATTAATTTACAACAATTTTAAATATAGATATATAAAAGGTAAAATTCAAGAGATAACTTATATTGACAGAAGATTTTGTCCACTGTTACTAATTGGACGATCCAAAATTGACAAAAAACTTCCTTCCCAAGGGTGGTTTCGGAAGGGAAATAAAAATCTACAGCCTGAAAAATTTTCAATTAATCATCAAGGCTCGCTCTATGTCAATTTTAAGAGAAATGACTTAAAACAAATTTAAACTAGTCTTTAATTTTTCAATTAAAAGACACCGCCCTATTTTAAGAATATTCATTTAAAAAATATTTTAAAACAATTATCATCATCATCATAATATCACATCATCATCATCAGCCGTGTTATCCACCGTGACATAGCCCCCAATGCAGCCACCGCTTCCCGACTTTTTATTTCATCCAGCCCAACCCTAGGGAAGTCAAAACCAACCAAGCCAGCAAAAAAACAAACGGATTTTAGGAAGATCTATTAAAAAACTTTGAAAAGAGTTTCACAAGAATGACCCTTTGAGAAGCGATGATTTTACACACATATATTATAAATGAAAACTTTTTCCTGAAAATTAATATGGTTTTTAAAATTTAATCAACCTTATATAAATGGGGATTCCAAATAACAAAAAATGTCAATAGTAAAAAAATCCTCCATAAAAATGTGTGAGGAAATCGCAAATTACAGTCAAGGGTAAAAGCATTTTTTACTAAATAAAAATATGAAAATTGTACAATATTAAATCGTCGTTATAAAAATCAAAGAGCAAAAAATTTACTTTCCCCAAGCCTGCTAATTTCTCCTTTGGGACAACTTAACTTACTCTAAGAATAAATTTTTTGTAGATTTTTTTGGGTTTTGTTGTTTAGAATGGCAAAATTTCCATTAAAGATCAGGACAAGATACACAGAGGGGTGTTGTAAGTATGAAAAAGCCAGAACAGTTTATTAGGAAACAAACACCAAAATAAGATGGTGGATAAAGTTTATATGTAATAACTAGGGTCCATCGGGTTTGAAAATATATTTTTAAACATTTTTTAATAATAATTCATATGATAAAAAACCTTTTACCCATAATTTGGTTTTTACAGATTTTATGTATTTTTATTTACATATGAATAAACCATTTACCCAAAAAAGCTTTGAATGGGAATTTTTGTTCTAGTATTTTAAGGTTATTTAAAATATAAAAAATTAAATTGTAAGATGTATTTAATGTTCATGTTTTATACCAAAGCCAAGACCTTAATTAAAGTTCCCAAAAATCAAAGGCGCCTAGGTCGTGAGGCAACTTTAAAATATCAATATATGACCTAGTAATATGAAATTAAATAATTATCTTTAAAGACGTCAAGCTTTTGACATCAAAAAATTGTGAAAACATTTTAAGTTTCAGATTTCATTTAAATAAATTTTGTCCGTCGATTAAAGTCGTTTAAATAAAAAATTTTATAAAGGCTATTAAATTACCATTTTTTATAAGAGGAATCTTGAGTTTTTTATTTATTTCCAATCTGCCTTTTTTAATTTAATGACTATTTAAGAATAGATAAAGAGACATCTAAAATTTAGTAAAGTGAAAATAATTATTACTGTTTAATTTTTTTAAAAACTATGTATAATTATGTCGTCACCTTATTATTAATTTTATGTTTGTTTATAGAATTTTTTTAATTAAAAGGTTTGTTTACATCAAAAGGATACATCCCGAATTTATCGACGATGGTTTAAAATGAGCCGATTGAATGAACTTTAAGAAATGGACAGTCAAAGAAGTGATTTATATAAAAAATGAAAAGTTTATTTAACAAATAGAACCAGAAAGAAAATAGTCTATCCAATATCAAAGAAAATACGAGGAATAACAAAAGAAAAAAAAATTTATTTGAGATACATATTTTGGATGGATAAGAAAGGAAGAAAGGAAATCACAATTGAATATTAAACATTAAGAAAACAAAGATTTTGAACAGCAGGACCAACGACGATCCACTGGAGGACAGAGACAGAGGTTAACCCAAGGAACGCGAAGGGCAATTTGCTTTTGTCGTCCCGCCCTATTTGCATTCAAGCCTCAAATGGCGCCCAGAGCGGAATGCCGCATGGGTCCTTTTTCGGCAGCCGAGTCCACGAATTATAAGACCGGCACAAAAACGAACCCCTAACGAATGCCGGTCGTGAATTTAATAAAAACAATAGCAGTTATGGCGACAAACGGCAGAACCATTCGTTAAAAACAAAAAAAAAATTATAAAAAGCCTTTATAGCCCAGTGATTCAGGATCATTAGTTCACCCGATTTTTTAGAACCAAATATTATTTTTTTGCTTCCGGATTTTGATTATAATATGAACATGTTTCAGTAGATGTTGTTTTACCCATATATAATGGATTAATCATTTTTTTTGAGAAGACTACTTAGAGCTTTTCCAGAAGGACGAAAAGAATTTAGTTTATGCGTTTTCGAGAAGTTATCAACGGGAACGGAAAGATGAAAAACTTCCCCGTTTTGAATTGGGTACCATTATTTAGGAAATTTAAATAAATTTTGAAACTTTGAGACCATCAGGCAGATTTAAAATGAATAAAATTATAAAAATTTTAGAGTATTTTTGGGTTAAAATTTCATTAATTTTTGATTTAATTATCTTTGTGTCCAATGAGGAAGTTTTAGAAAGGTATAAATTTCATAATATTTTAAAGAAACCCCACGAAAGACCATAATAACGTGAGATTCAAAAATTATTTTATTGTTTTATCCTTATATTGTAAATTTCAGGAGACGGTATTATAAAGACTTTTAACCTGGATTGTTTCAAGGAAGTAGAGGTCTGAATATAATTTATGGTTCAATTTAGATAAGGAAATTCCACTGAAATTAAAAAAAAAAAAGAAATATCGTAGAGAAAAGTTAATTTTTTAAAACTTTTTAATGGTATTGGATATAAAAGAAAAAATGTAAATGATTTAGATAAATTTATAAATAAAAAAACTCGTAAACATGATTGCATTAATTATTATTTTTCCCTATCTTAATAGCAACTAGTGAAAAAACAAAATTTTTTATGAACTTAATTTTTGGGATAAAATTTGGTTTTGTTAAACTCAATACTGCAAAACACGTCAGTTTTGCTCCAAAAGTTTTAATGAATTAAAAAATGTATTAGGTTTCAAACCGCAGCCCTGTTACTTTAGAAAATAACAATTTTTAAAGTTTTACTTTAGGAAAATAATAATAAAAAAGATGTTGATTAAAAGCTACATTTTAAAGTTTTGTATATTAATCACTCAATAAATCACCATCACCCTTTCTCACCCACTTTAACACTTTTGAAAACACATCTTGTTCCCGGGTCGCCCACACCCCCGAACAGGTTCTCGGTTTGTCGGGAAAGGGGGGAGAAGAGGAACCCCAGCCCAGTGCGGCCGAATAAGGGGAGGTTCCCCAAGGGGCGAATGCCCCGCTTTGGATGCCTTTTAGAGGGGGAGGACGGGCAGGAGGTGGGTGGCCCTTCTTGTCCTTCGCCCGGGTTGGGAGCAAAGGAATAGGAGGTGGTAGTTTATACCGCCTTCCTATTCTCCGGTTGGACCGCACCGCCATGCGGTGGAGGGCCAGGGAGGAGAGTTCGTTCGGTCGATTTTCCTTCTGCGACGAAATGGGTTTAAGAGCAGCATCGACCGCGCAAATCATATCAAAACCCCTTTTCCCTTTGAAAGGGTAAAAATTTTGGGGCCCGTCCCGGGAAAAAACCTTTTGGAACAAAGGGCCCAAAAGCTGGTTACCGGGGTTTAAATGAAAAAAATTTTTTGCCCCGTCGCCCAGAAGAATCAAAAATCCCAAATTCTAAAGGTTTTAACCCTTTTTAAATTTGGTTTTGTCCTCATTCTGAAAATTGGAACCCGGGGTCCTGAAAAGTTCCCGGGAAAATTTTGAAGGCAAAGAAAATTTAAAAATTTAAAAACTTTTCCCAAATAATTTTGGGGGAAAATCATTTAATATTTTTTGATTTTATTTACGAAAAACAACCTTTGACTTTTTGGGGGGCCTTTTGGGAAACCCCCCTGGGAAAAAAGAAAAAGGGGTTTTGGTTTGATTTAAAATTGTGAACAAACTTTTAGGGGGAAAATTGGGGTACCGGAAATTTTTATTTCCTACAAAACAGTAATTTACGGTTTTTGCCATTTAAATTTTTTTATTCCCGAGTTTGATTCTTTTCCCAAATTGACACGGAAAGTGGGTTTAATTCGTTTTCACTTTTTGAATAATTCTTGTTAAATCAAAATAAAGGGAGTTTTTATTTAAAAATTGACACTCCCGTTTTTAATTTTGAAATAGGTCCAAAACCCTTGGGGGCCTTTTGGTTTTTAGGTTTTATAATTGTTTAATTGAAAAATAATTATCCGGGTAAAGACCAAAAAAATTTATTAAATTTGGGGTTTTTAATTTTACTTCCGAATCATCCTTGAAAATCGATTTCATTAAAAGGGTTTTGGTTATAAACCTAAATTAAAATTTTTTCCCGAAATGGTGAAATTAAATTTAGGCCCGGGTTAAAATTATATTTATTAAAAGAAGTATAAACAATATGGTGGTTGTTTAAATTCTTATTTATTTTTTTAAACACTTTTTAATACTGACTCAAACTTTTAAACATTTTTATAAATTTAATAAAAATAGTTTTTAAAATTTAATCCTTCAAAATTTTTTAAAAATAATTTCTGTGTACTAAAAATTTATTAAAAAAATTGACAGAAAAGCGAAACTTTTTCTTTCCTTTTAAAAACAATTTATTTTCAAAATTTTGTTTTTTAAAAACAACCCAAATTTTGGCTCACTAAACGTTTTTTAGTTAAAGGAATAGGGCAAATCGTTTTTTTGTTATTTTTGGCAAATACCTAAAGAATGGCCATTGATTTTATATTTTTATTTCAACACTTTTATTTCTGAAAAACTAAAATTTTTTGTTAGCCAATAATAGTTTTAAAAGTTTAACATTAAAATTATTTTTTTTGTATAAATTTATTAAATAAAATTTTTAAACAAAAAAGTGGAATCAAACTTTAAAGTCAATTTTATTTTTAATAAGCAAAAATTTGAAGTTTACTAAATTTAAAAAATGTTATTTTGTTATTATTTTAAAATTTATTAATTTGTTTTTCAATTTTAAATGCAAAATTAATTTAAAGTAAATTTTTGGCATTACTATAATTTTATTACTTGGAAGGAGGTATTAAAATAAGGTAAATGTTTTGTTTAATTTTATATTTTTTAAATTATTAAAAAATTGTAAAATTTGTAAATTTTAATTTAACTTGAATGTTACTTGTTTTTGTTCCAGTTAAAAAATTTAATGTAAAAAGAATAATTTTGTAATTTGGGAATTTCAAACCAATTAAATAAAACCTCAAAATTTTGGCTTATGGGGTCGGGGTTTAAAAAAACGGGAAAGGGGGTTCTAAGGGACGGGTTTAAATTTTAAATTTATTATTTAAAAAGTATGGTTTGGCAAAAAACAAATGGTGTAGAATATGCCTTATTTAAAATTAATAACCAATTTCCAGCCCGCATTTTTTTGGGATTGAGCCCCTTTAAAAACAGAGGATTTGAGGAAAGGCAATCTGAATTATGTTTAAAAAAGTATTTTTAAATAAAAACGATTTGTAGCCCAATTATGTTTTATTAATTTATAGTCCAAAAACCCCAATTTTGACGCAAAATTAAATGATTGAGATTTAGGGGTATTGTTAAAATATATTAAAAAAAATAAATAATAGGGCTTGTCCTAAAACATTAATTAGGGTTAAATAAAAAAAAACCCTTTAATTTGGCAAAGGCAAAACAAACCAATTAACCACAAAGATACCCTGGAGGCCCAAACGCATGGAGGACAACAAATCCCCCCGAGGTTTTTCCCCTTGTTAAAACCAGATAGTTTTAAACGAAAATTGGAACAAAAGCAAAGAATTGGCATGGCCGACAGCATCGCTTTGTTCCCCTTTAAACGAAGTTATTTTAAAGAAATTTTAAACAGCCAAAAACAAAACATAGCTGGCACTTAATGGCCAATTTTGTCAGAAAGAGGTCGATCACTTGGGCCCCGATCCGAAAAAAAGCAAAGAAAGGGGATTTAAAGGCTTTTCCCAACCTCTTCGCCAAAAGGTTCGGAAGGTTCTGCCTTTAACTGAGGGTGGAAAATGGCGTCCTATTAGGAACCTTTTGTTTAATTTTTTCTTTTATTTGTTTCATTTGAAGATCCGGCTTCTCATTTTTCACTAAAACTCAAAACAACAGTTACACAACATTATATAATTATTTTAATATTATAAGTAAAAAATGCCCAAAATGACTTTCAATCAATTTTGAACCAGGGTTGGCATTTTTTCACCCCAAATTATCGTATATCCATGGCGATTAGATTATTAAATGACGTCGACAACTAATAAAATCAAATTTACCAATTTTACCCTTTAAGAATGTTTGATCATTTAAGATTTCTTAAAATTTTACTTCAAAAAGAAGCTTTTTAGAAACTTCGACCATTTCAGTTTTGCAAAAACGGGTTAAGTTTTGAGGATTATTTTATGAATGTTGAAAAATTAATATCTACTTTAATAACTAAGGTTTTCATCCTTTAACTATGCGCTTTTAAAAAGGCAGGGGGTAGGGTTTGTAAATAAAAATAGTCGCCAAATTTTATGAATTAGATGGCGAGGAAATTGGGTTTTTGGAGGATAAACATCATAAATTAAGAAGGTTGGCATTTGAAACGCAACTTTTTTGTTTTGATTTTGCCCTAAAACATCCCAAAAGGACCCTGTTTTATTCGATGAAGAATAAAATCAATAGGATACAGCAAATAAACTCAGATATTTTTTTTTTGAACACGGTCTTATCTCTGAAACACTTTAACACAAGAAATTTTGGTTCTTGATCAATCTTTTATTCGAGTGTGGTTGTGTAGTATTCAGACTATTGATCAGAAATAACCATGGAGGAATAACACAAGAAGAAAGCAAATCCGGAAATGTACAAAAACCGTCATTGACTTTAACGGTTAGATCAGACAAAACTAGTTGATTGGTCTCGTCAAACAATCCGGATGAAGATGGGGGACTTTATTAAGAAGTGTCAAAGTTGCATCCAAATTAAAATAGTAAAGAAAGGACTAAATACCTTCAGATGGATGACCCGGCTCGAGATGCATTGCAAGATCGCATTGCTGCATTTCTATGTTAAAATTAAAAAAAAAAAAATTCCTTAAGAAACTTCTATATAACTTTACGAAAGCTCAACCAATCACGACCGTTAAGAATTAGTTAAAAATATGAACATGTTAAGAAACAGGGACATAACCAAACTTTAAAGACCCTGAATCAAACAGCTGAGACCTTTTGGCCCACTGCTGGAGCCACTTTTTGGATAAATATAAAATACATGATATATATATATAATATATACATGTAATTGTAGCCTTTAAAAAGACTTTGTCACCCCACCGGACCAGGCGGTACCAGAGTCAAAATTTTGAGAGGCCTGAACCCCGGAAGCGGTAGGAGGAAAAAATTAACCCCAAAGGGAGACTTAGAGGGGCTCTATTTTGGTAATTTTGAAATTTGGAGCCTCTGTATAGATTCAGGTGGCAACCCCAGGAAAAATAAATCAATTATTAAGGGCCCGGAACAGTTTCCTAAAATCTGCTGATTTGATTGGGGTTCTTTAGAGTTTGGCGATTGATATGCCCCCATAGTTTCTTTAGAATGTTCATATTTTTAATTTTTCTTCACGGTCGGATTGGATTTATTTAAAAGATTATATAAAGTTTCTTTAGGAGTTACTAATTTTTATTTCATTTCAGGTTCTTTAGTAGCCAACAGTTTATTCTGTGTTTTGACATCTGAAGCCCGAGTCAAGGTTGAAGAATATATTTAGATCGCCCTGTTTTTTATTTTAGAGTTGGATACAGATTTGACATTTGAGAAAAGCTCCACAGATCTTCAGGGTCCGGATTTGGACAAAGAAAATCAATTAGTTTTAAGTCTGATCAACCGAATTAAAGCAAGAAGTTTTTGATACATTTGAATTTTTATTCTGAGTGTTATTCCGCCATGGTTATTTCGGATCGATAGGTGGTGGAATTATGACTTAACCTGAACCCGCCCAGATACAAAAGATATGATAAGACAGGTTTCATTGTTTTTGGGTTAATGCAAGAGATAAGACTGCCCAAAGAAAATTTGAAGTCGCATTTGTGATCCATTATTGATATTTAATCTTTCAAATAGAATAAAACAGGGTCCTTTTTGGGATATTTTGAGCAAAATGGAAACAATAAAGATTCGGTTCTGAAAGTCCCAACCCACACTTTACTAATTTATGATTTTAGCCCAAAACGAATTTCCCCGGTAATTAATTAGTAAATTTAGGACTATTTGTTATTTACGTAAAAATACCCCACCGGCCTTATTTATAAAGGTATAGAATTAAAGGATGAAAACCTTCGTTGATTAATTGTAGATGATTAATTTATTCAAATCACTAAAATAATCCATCAAAGTTTATACCCGATCGTTTTTTAAAACTAGAAAGTGGTAAGTTTCTAAAAAGACCTTATATTGAAGCAAAGAATTTTAGAGGGAAATTTTGGAAAGATGCTAGAGCATTTAAGGGAAATATATACATTTGATTTTATATGAGTTTCGACGTATTTTAAGTCTAGAGTCCCATGGATACCAGGTGAGAAGATAATTTAGGGTGAAAGGAAGAAGCATACCCCGGTTAAAAAATTGATTGGTCATTTTAGGTACTTTTTACTTAAATATTAAAATAATTTATAATGGGCTGATGTTTGTGAGTTTTAGTAGTAGCGGGATACAAGACAAACAGAGAAGCAAATAAAAGTTATTTAGCAAAAAGGAGGCAAAAGTGTAACCCAAGTAGAGACGCCAATTCCTCATAAAGTGAGACTGCCCACAGACGCCTTTTGAGCTGTTGGGGTATGGCTGGGAGAGCTTTGAGGTCCTCTTTTTGCCCGGATGGACCCCTGATGCGACTTTTTCGAAAATATGACCCAAATGTCCAGCTAGTTTTATTTTGGCGTTTGGAAGATTGACTTTACAAATAACTTTGGTGGCTTAAAGTGAGGCTTCATTTAGATACGATCGTCGGACCAGACCAACTTCGCTCTTTTAGATTAGGCCTTTGCCTGCTTTAGAAACTATCTTTTTAAAGACGGAAAAAAAGACACTACCGGGGGCGCAGCTGGTTGTCACTCACTTTACTGATTACCTTTAAAGGTTAAAATCCCGGCCCAATGATATAAGAACCCCGTTGTCAGTCGGTTTTTTGATTAATTTGTGGGGCAAAGGAGGGCCCGATGCCAGCGTTTGTAATAGACATGGAGGTGCGCAGGTTACGGGCCGGTTGATTTTTCTTTTTGGGGGACATTTTCTGTTAAGAGGAACTGGAGGGAATTATCACCGCCCTTTCTGGATTTGGGAAAGTCGGACAACCCGGTTAGTTGATCCGGGAGGCAGCTTTGGGGGTGGGAAAGGTTTGATTAAGATTCGTAAAATTATTACCGCTTATCTCGCCGAGTTTTTCGTTAAATCCAGCGAAAATCAATTCCAAATAACCGCGAACAAAACGATAATAAACGACAGGGCGTCAACAGATGAGTTCGTGGAAATTTATTCAAACCTTATAATATAAAAAGAAAACATAAGATAAAAGAAAAGACCATATGAGGGCCATAAGAATTAATCATATAAATATAAATAACAAATAAAGCAAGGTTATCCAAAAGAAATAAAAAAATAAGAGGTAATTTAAAATTTTTAAAATACTTTAGTTATTAGTAGTATGTTAATAAAAAGGTATTTTTGTATATAAAATGGAAACATGAAGGAAAATTAAAAACAGAAAAAGAAATTTCCAAAACTTAATGAGTATAGTAATTTATTATTTATCGGGAACTTTTTGGACGCCTTGGTACTTTAGATGGGGAAGGGTAAAAGCCCATCTCCGCGGTAATTTTTTTATTTTATGATAATGACTCATTCTGTGACCACACGGAGGCATAAATAAAGGGTGCCTTTTGGAAAAATTGTCTTACCTTCAAAAACTCTTTTGTTATGGATGTGTCTCAACTTTTTTTGGCCCTCCAGGCCGTTCTGGCAAACAACTGGGAAATTAACAAAATGGGTGGTGGTTTTTTGGTGACCTGGAGACGGGGCAACCCAATAAGATGCAAAATCTTACCCAGGCCTAAAAAAGGAAGAATACCCAAATTAATTTAATGCAGTCCTTTTTTCACTTTAGGACCCAGCCCAATAACAATAAGCGCGGGCCTTGAGTCCGATCGCAATTGTTTTTAATTCTTTGATTTGGTCGCCAAACCGAGTATAAAGATCACCCGAAATTTGGGAATTTTCAGCAACCTTGACAGTGTCCCGGATGACCCGGATTAGTGATTTAATGCAAGTCATCCAATATTTTGAAATAGTCACCCCAAGACCGGGGTTGTTATTATTTGGGTTTAAACTTTCCAGAAAATCCAAAATAAAAACCACAAAATTTAACAACCCGGGGGCAATCCATACATTAAAATAAGTAATAATACTACCTTCTATCCCAAAAATATCTGTCCCAAATAATGGTACTTTATCGGTTTTGAACTTCACGATGGGATTGCCTATGGGGTTCACTGGGTATTTTTTTAGATTTCAGTTAAATAAATTTTTATTTTTTACTGTTTCCAATTTCGCCTTTTTTTACCCTTTGTTGTACTTTTATTTTGTGTAATTTTGAGGAAAATTATTTTGTTTGCGACGGGGGTGAGAATTGGTTTCCAACAACGCATTGTTGTTATATTTTTATTTTTAATAACGATATCTTTTATATTTTTTAATATTATATTTATTGGTTTTTATTAATTTATATTTACTTTTTATTGTCGAAATATCTGATGATGAACCACATTTTCCCATAATTCTGACCCGGACAGTTCTAATTGGGGATTTTCTTCTGATTTTTATATAAAACCTTTCCTAGGAACCTTGCCAAAAAAATCGTCATTCAATGCGATCCCTAGCCTTTTTTAATTTAATAAGGGTTTCAGACTAATCGTAAGCGTCTTGATTTCAGAGTTGGTCAAACCACATCTGCGTCCACTTTATTTTTCCGGTTTTATTCTAACAGGAATGACTTAGATAGGGGAAAGGGGCGTCGCAATACCTGAGATCCAATCTTCCTTAAAATTTAGTTGTCTTCCAATTTGTTGGGAGACTTTTTTTGAGGTTACACGCAAGTACAAAACTGGTTTTAGCTCTTGTTTGCTGTCCTTCAAATGCAGACTATTTCATGACTTTGAGGTTTCAGAATCTTGGTTTCAAGTAACATTTTTTCTCTTACCAAATCCAGAACCCTTAAACTCTTTTCTATCGTCGAGCGTTTCATAGTGCCCCCTGGTTCCACAAAATCTCTGGTACGATATTTGGCTCGACCCTTGATCGTGCCCCAACTTTCAATATCCCTTCCCCAAAACATTCAACCCTTTTTTTCGATGAATTTTCTTTCTTCCTTCAACCTCCTAAACCACACCATGACGACTTGGTTCTTTTGTTAATAAATGCGATAAAAACACAACATCGAACAACAACACACAGGACGCACAGAATGTCAATGGGATTTGAATTGAGAAGGAAAAAAGATGATAAGCACTTTAAGATTTAATTAAAACCCCTTGATGCCCATGCCCCACGACGTGAAATTAAGAGTCCAAGACGTTGACGAAGGTCTGGATGGCTATGAGACGGAAAAGTTGGTTCGGAAATTTAAAAAAAAATTTATAAAATTACGGAATCGGGTAATCAGATGAAGAATGCAAATTTGACCCAGAAAATATAATAAATTTTCCCTGATATCTGGAAGTTTTGGAATTTTGGGGGTAAGTCCGGAACAAAAATTTCTAGTTCTATTAGCTTGGATTATTTAAACCTATTTTCCACTATACTTTAGATCATCTAACAACATATGACACAATTTTATTTGATGGTTTGACGGACCATGTATTCCATCGTTTAATTTTTTCCAGTTATTGTATAAAAAAAAACCCTTTTTGAAAATTTCAGTGTACTACGACAAGATTGGCCAAGGAATGATTATTTTTATCTTGGATTTCCTCCAACGCTTACCCAATTATTAATTTCTGGTCAGTCACATTTCACCCTGTCTAACCATTCGTCTACCCCCGTGCCCAACCCAATTTCCCCACTTCTGTCCATCTCTATTTTGCCCTTCCTTTTGGTACCACAGTCTTGTGTTCATAAACAAATTTCTTCATTTTTGCAACAAACGATGAGTCCATTAAAATTTTAGGCCGACAAGTAGACTACGCCCGCCAAAACGATGGCGATATAAAGGGGGCCATGGGAAACCAAATGGGCACAGCCCGGTGCTCTTGATTTACGAATGCCCTAACCGGCGTCTCGACATTCCCTTTGCAGTCCTATCCCATGTTTGGGATTTCGGAGGGAAGTACGGGATTGGTTTTCCTATTTCAGGGTGCCTAAATCGGGCGTGAATTTCAATTGCTGGCTGAATTCAAGTCTGGTTCCCATGCCATATTTTCCACTATTGTTTTGATTTTTTTTATTTAATCACTTTGAATTCAATTGATCTTACGGAGACCTCAGCATACGCCAGAATCCACGATAATTTAAATAAAGACGAAAATTAATAAGGACTTTACCCAAATAAAGATCTTTGTACAAATTTGGTTTGGCAAACCGTCCGTCCAAGTTAATTATTGCAACCAATTTGGCCCTGCCGGTGGTCTTTACCAATCCCGGAAAAAAGGCAATCAATCCCATTTAGTGAAACTGAAAGAACCAGGCCTGGTTATCGACAATACCTAACACGCCAAATAGTTGGGTTCGAAAGTTACAGGGCGGCAGCCTGTATATTTAAAAGTTTGCCCATTCAGACGAAAGGACACAGGCAGGCCCTTAATTTTTCCTAATATTTAATGGTGAGTGTTATTGACCGAATGCAGACACCCCTAAACTTGAATACTAAATAACTGCATTGATTGTTTTAATCTTTGACCGCCCCGCAAGCCAACTTAAGTCTTTACCAAACGCAGGACGCTTCAGGCCCTTCCACTAAACCCTATACTGTTTTAATTCTCCGGGCCCGTCCTATATCTTTCCATTTTCAAGTTTATTGATGTCAGCCAAAAATTTCGTCGACGCACACCCGTCTCCCAATGCCCATTTATCGTTCCGACTTCTGACTAACTTTTTTTAAGTCTGTCCTCTTTGAATGGTTACCTCTAGAGATCAAGAATTTTGGGTATTTTTTTGGAAAAGAGATTTTTATGAACTCATCTCAAATTTAACTATTTTACATATTTTAAGAATTATCACTATTTTACATTAATAAAAAAATTAATATATATATATATATATAATATATATATATATATATATATATATATATATATATATATATATATATAAAAAAAACATTAATAGATAATTTAAAATAATATATATTTTGTTTATGTATTTTGTAAAATATATTTAAACTTTAATGTTAAATGTAAACTATTGGAAGTTTGGCTTGTATTAGATTATTTAAATTATTTATTTTTAACTTACAATTAATGCACCCTCCTTTTTTATCTCTTAAATCCCCGGTTGATCAAGGGAAAAAAATTGAAAAAGTTTAAAAAATAAAACAAATTTTGTTTTGAAATAAAAAATTTAAGTTAAAAATCAAAATCCCCGATTTATTGAAACCTAGCTCAACCTTAAGAGAAAATTAAACAAAATAAAGGGGAAGGGAAACATAAGGGTTAAGAATCCCACAAAGTTTTAAACTAAAAATTAAACTTTAAAAAGGAAAAATGTTCAGGGATATTCAAATTTTTTAAAATAAAGACTTTAAGTTTAATACCATTTATTTAATGAAATAATTTTCAAGTTATGTTGGACCCGTCATACGTCACAGGGTTAAAGAAATTTTAAAAGATATAGAGATTTAAAAATGCACTGCCGGTAGTTTTTTAGAGAGGGAGTTTTACCGTCTTTTAATTGAAAAATGATTTATTCGTTTTAAAAGGTCATTTTTTTCTTGTTAAAATTTTTAAAAATAACAACATTTATTAAGATTATCAAATGTTATTCTTGATCTGTTTTAAAAATTACCTATTTTTAATAACACCAAGTGAGGTTTGGGGAATCTTTTAATTAATTTCGTTGCTTACCAAAATATAATTTATATAAAGGACTTTAAGATTTTATCTTGTTTAATTTCTTTGTTTATTCCAAAATTATGCCGAGTTTGAATCTGGTCACGGTCACAAAACGATATGATTTGTTAAATGATAAGTTGTCACAAGTTATTTGTCGTGTACGAATAGGTGCTAAAGGATTTGGGTATACTGAAAAACATTTTTTTACAAAAATGGCCTTTTTTTTGTCCAAAACAAATAATTTTATTAATTGCCAAAAACTAACTAAGACTATATAATTAATTTATGTTATGCCCAAATTTTTGATAAAAGATTTTTTCCCCAGTTAAAATTGTTTACGATAAAAATTTGCTAGGAAAAACCCCACCCTATCGGTGTCAAGAATAATAATTTTTGGGAAAGACATTACCCAATTTAATTGGTTTTAATATAAATAATCCTAATTTACAAATTTCGAACCTTTCTAGCAGGAGGTCACGAGTTGAAAAAAACCGATAAAATCCGTAAGAAAACCTTTTACAATAATGTGATTCCCGGTAAATAAATAAAATTCAACCATTTTATTATTAGATAAAATTTTACATTGGTCACGGTGGTTCACCCCGCCGGACCACGGCCGGGGGTTCGAAACGTCGGAATTAAAAAAAATAATCCATAAACCTAAGTCATTTTATTTTTGTATTTATTCCCGGAAAAAAAGAAATAATTAAAACAACCATTTAAAAAAATAATTGAGTAGATAGAAAAAATACAGCAAGATATTAATTATAAGGGGCGTTGTAAGTTTTAACGGATTTCTAAAAAAGACCCTTTTGTTAACAAGATAACTAGTTTAGAAAAAAGAATATTTTAAATCGGTTCCTGTTTAATTTGAATACATTAAGTCAGTGCTCGGCAAGACTGCCTTGGGTTCGTAAACTTTGGGTTATGAATTAAGACAGGTTGAAGATACGAATTCAACTTTATGGAAAAAGAAGAAATAGTGTAGTGTTACAACAATAAAACAATGAGCATACCAAATAAGAGCCGGACGAGTAAAGACAGAGGACCGAGAGTTTAAATAACCATATTAGTTAATTATTAAACTTATTTTTTTTGAGGCAAGGATCAATTTAGTTAATAATCATATTAAAATAATAAAATGTTAATGTTAATTAGACGTTATTAAGACTTTTTTTGCCTCGTAATTAAAAATTTGAATGGAATACAAAGGAAAATTGTGAAAAAAACTGTAAATAATTTTTATTTGAAGATATTTTTGACACAAAAAGTTTTTGAGTCTTATTAATTATTTTTGTACTTCTTTTATGTAAAATTACAAAGTGACGGGTTAGGGTTGATTGAAAGCCATGAATTTTTAAATTTATTTAAATTTTAGGAATCTGTTAAAATTATTAATTTGATTACAGATTGCTTTTACTAAAAGTCTATTAAAACTTTACCTTTTAAAGGGCAAAAAATATGTCAAAATATGAACCCCTTTCCCCGAAAGTCCCCAGCCAAGTGTGTTGGGTTCGTCTGTTCATAAACCAAATTACAAACGATTTTAAACAGTTTTCTAACGATAGAAAAAATTTATTCGAAAGGTTTAGGTATATAATTTGTTTAGGTTTGTTTTTTGAAATATATTGATTTTTTTGGATGTCGGGAAAAAAATTGGTCTGAGAGCTTACAAGAAAAGCCCCTAACCTCTACAAGAAAAAAAACAATGTATCGTGGAAATATTCATCTTTGTAGAATGAAAAGTTTGATAGAAAAATTCACCTGAAGGTTAATTTCATGGCACAAAATTTTAAATTTATGTTATAAAAATTATTGATGGAAAGTATTAACCTTATATTTATTATGGGTGAATTTTTCCTTTACACTTTATGTTGAAAAAATAAAATTCTTAATCGCAAAATACATTAAAGTTCTTAAACATTATTGATAAACGAATTGAATATTTATTATAATCAAACGGAAATAAATAAAACAAAAAATATTATTAGAATTAAGGTGGTAAGTTTTTGGAAATTATATATAATAAAATCAACCGGGATTAAAAAAGAAAAAAATATATGTACAACTAAAAAAATAACATGAGGTGTAGCCTGGGAGTTGGTATACATTATTTCAAAATATTTTATTCATGTATGCTTTTCTATGGAAAAAGAAACCGGACGAGATAATTTTTGAAGAACTGGCTAAAAGGACAACTAACCAATATGTAACAAAAGGAGAAAAATTTTCTTTTCAAAAAATTTCGTTTTTGAAATGCAAGCCCCTCAGTATCTGTTTTTGAATAATTTGACAACAAACAACCGGGCTTGTTTCGGAAACCTTAGTTTAATGTTTTGTTATTAAACGAATGTAATCGACAATGTTTTTATTCTGATTTTTTTTTAAAAGTTTATTATAAATACGGAATAGAATTGACTGGTCCGTTTAGCTGGTTTGGAATGTTTATTTAATTAAAAAAGACTATTGTAATCCATCTGACTGACTGTTCAGCCTAATGGCGTGCTTTTTAGAAACCGGAGGTCGAGTGTTGAATCCTGGGGGATTAACAAATTTTCATTTTGTTTTAGTTGGTTAGGGCACTTGGGGATACCCAATTGTCTTAAGTGAGATCCAAGGTGGATGGCTTAAAATGGTCCACCCACAAACCGATTAGACCAGAATGGTGGGATGGCCAAGAAAATCCCTAGGATAGGAGGTTTAGGGGAGGTCCTTCCAGTGGGACAAGTGGATGATGAACTAGACTTAATAGAATTTCTTAAAATTGAACCCGGCCCGATTGAATACGAACCTTTGATCCTGAAGTGAATTTCAGAAAAATATTTGAACTTTATTCCTAAGGAATCAGAGGCAAACAAGAACCCGGTTGAGTTCTCAATTTGCAATTTCTTAAAAAATTTAATATAAAACGAAAGGGGTTGCGTTTTAATACTATTTTTGTTTATATTGATTTAAGAGATTAAATAAGTGTAAAGTTTGGTTAAAACAATGTAAAGAAATTTAAGAGGAAACTTAAAATTTTAAAAGTTTGACTTTAATTTTTTTGAGCAAAGGACAATCTTTGTTATTATCATAATGTTCATTGTCCCGTTTGCCAGGTCACCCCGGTACGTGATTAGATAGGTCACTTTTTTAAAAATAAAGGAGAAAAAAATTTATTTTTTTTATAACTTTGAAAAACTTGCCTTTTTAACTTTGGGACGTGTTTTTTGGTTGCCATCTTTAAAGTGTTTTTAAAGACAAATGGGAATTTATTTTTTTTGGGTTCTATCATTTGGAAAAAGACATTTTTAGTAAATTATTTTTTCTTAAAATTAAATTATTAATGGGCCTTTTAAGGTTTACCCAAATATTTAAATCCACTTTAAATTTCCGGGCCGGGTAGACGGATTCATCTTTTTGTTTTTTGGCGGGGGTTTGATCAAATCTGAAATTTAATTTTGGTTTGGCCCGCTTGTTTGGGTTTCTTTTGTTTAAATTTTAATTTATTAATTTCCTCAGGTTTTTGCCCAACCATTTTTATGGGAAAGTTTTGGTTACAATTCATTTTTTAAAAATTTTTTGAAATTGGTGAAAATTGACTACTTTGGATTGTTTCTTTTTTTCAAGCGCTTGAAGAAAGTTTTAATTAAAGCCAAAATACAATCTCGCACGTCAGCGAAGAAAGATTATTGTGGTTGCCCTTCACGGTTAAAAAGTTTTACGGCCCTGGGAAAAAGCCAAGCCAGCCTCCAAAGGGTAAAAGGGTTACCCCATCGTTTCATTACCCCCTTTGGGAAGTTTGGTCTCCATAACCAAAAACGTTTAAAATTTTTTGGGGAATTAAAATTATATAAAATTAAATAAGCATTTTTTTCCCTTTTGTTTTTAATTTGACCCCTTTTTTGGTTAACAAATTTTAAAAGGATTAAGGAGCTCGCTTAACGAGAAGTTTATTTATATTAAATGAATTAAAAAAGTTTTCAGTAGTTCATCATCATATATCGACCTGATACCACGCTGGGAATAGGCCTCCTTTAATACACGTCCAACATTAGGATTTTGACCGATTCCAAAAGTGGTCCAATGGGGGGGACGATTTTTTACGCCCATCCGACGCATGGATCATCTTATTAAGAAATTGTGATCAAATTGTTTAACTAACTAGGAAACAACAATGAAAATTTGTTTGAGTCCCCGCAAATTGGAACCCACGACCTCCAGTTTTCCAAGGCAAGCCATAACTAGGCTTTGGGGGTTACGATTATACACAAAATCTTTAATTAAAGTTATTTCATGGCTTTTTCATCATATTTAACGAAATTATTTTTTAATAAAAGGAATGTTTTTAATTTTTTTAATTTAATCATCCCCAAATATGTATTATTAAATTAAAGATTTCCAAATTTAACCCAACCAAAACATGTATATTTATTCTAGAATTAATTCTAGAATTTTATTAAAAAAGTCATTCAGACGAATAGAGGGATAAAGGGTCGACGATAAAAGGCACTTTACTATTGACATGCAGAAAGGTTTACGGAAATATACCACAAATACGTCTCATTTTTTGTTATATTTATAAACACTTTTCCATACTAGACTGCCCCGGACTTTTTTTTCCCAAAAAAGGTAATTTGTTCTGTTGTTCAATCTTTGTGAAACACCCGTCAAAACGAAAGTTTCTTTAGAACTCCCGAACAAAAAGATGACAGACGGACAACAAAATGTTATTTAATTATATGTATGGTTTTTTCACATTTAATCATTTAAAAATTGTTATTTTATTATAATAACATCCATTTTCTTTTTAGTTAATTTTAATTAGAAAACCCATAATTAATATTTATTAAGTGGAAGATTTATTTATTGATCCATTTTATATGATTATTTGGTTCCCTGTTTAGTATAAAAATTTTCTCCTTATTTATGGTCGGTCTTCCAAAAGTTACTGTCGGTTAGTTTTCTGGTTTTGGGAACCCAAAGACCGAACCCAAACCCAGACCCCGATTCACATTTTCAAGGAATTTTACCAATTGAGATAAGGAGCTGAACTTTTTTAATTTAATGCTAGAATTGTTCTTCTTTTTTTAATTTTTTGTTATGTCTAAACGTGATAATTTTGGCATCATATTTTTAACAATGATGTTATTTTGCTTCCAGACCAGCTTGGTACGCCATCATAAAAGAGTTCGGGAAGTACGTCCCCAGCGGAAAAATCGTATATCAATTTTTGCTTGTCCTTATAGACAAAAAGCTTATGGATAAGGCAAGGAAGTGGTGAATTGAATCGCGTTTGCCACAAGACGAAATAGAATCTTAAAAAAAAGGAATTCAAAAAAAATAAAAATGTTTATTTGAAATAAAATCATTATTTTAGCTTATTTTTTGAAAATTTTCTTGATTTAAAAATTCAGAAAAGACCATGAATTTTTTATTATACTTGACTGTTTATTTTTCTTTTTTCTTTTCAATTTTCCGTTAAAAATTTATTGTGTTTCGATTGTTTTACAATTTGGGAGATTTTTTATTTGTTTAAAGAAAAAAGGAAAAGTTTATTTTAAGATTAACAATGACTTGGTTTATTAAATTAAAGGACAGTCCCTTAAAAGAGTTTTAGTTTGCACTTTAAAAGTTCCTTTACCATGTAATGGCCTGATTACTATAAAAACAATTTAAAAAGAAAACCGGGAAGTCTGAAACTTGATTTATCAAACAAAAGTATCCAAACCCGAGTTTTTACCTTTGGGACCAGGTTTAGAATGAACAACTGTGAAACAAGGAGAAATTTAAACTTTAAAAGATTTAAAAAAAAAAGACTGTTTAAAAACTGACAAAGTTAGAATATAAAATATGGTTCAAACCAAAAAAGTGATGTAGACTGGGGGAACCGGATGCCGAGCCCTTTCCCGAACTTTCAACCAGGGCGTTATTACCTAATTTGGTTGGGTATTTGGCCCCGTTGATAACCAATAAAATGGATTTTAGATTGGAGCAATAGTTCCAATTTTGGGGGGGAAAGGAATCAACAGTATCGCGAATCGAAAATGAGCCTCCAAAGCTTTATGAAAGAGGATTGACAGTCGCCTGAGAGACGAGTGTTCACGTCAAAACCCTAGGTTTTGCTGGTTTATTCCACCGACCGATGTTTGCATAAATCTGATTGCAGAAGAGGCGCCAAAAAACCGGAAACTGTTTGTTGCTTTTCGAAGGAAAAGGGTTTGATCGGGTTCCCTGAGACACCATCTGGTGGAGTCTGGAAGGGGTGTCCGAAATTGGGTCAAAATCATCCCGAATGTACAATGGAGCAAGATCAAGGAACGGGGGGTGGACAAAACCATAGGGGAGAGGGCAACTGGATCGGTACTGAGTTTTTCTATTTTGGGGGATTCCCAAGAGGCAGAAAATTTCAAAGTGACCTTATTGCACACCCGAAAAACCCAAATTTGAAATCCGGGGAGGTTTTTTTTCACCAAAACCCGGGGCTTTTTGGAGAAAAACCCAGACAACAATCCGATTGTAACACCCTGTTTCCAGACAACGTAAAACTGGGGACTTTAGGGCCTTGCAAATACAACCGGAACAAAATTTCCCGAAAGCCCTGGGAAAATCAAATGTGAACTTAAAAAAAGGGTACAAAAAATTTGTTAAATTCATATTCAAGTTGTAAATATTCAAAATTTGAAAAAAAAATGGGTTTTAACATTTTAAAATTTAAAAGTAAAACCCATGACCGGGAAATAAAAAATATTACCGTTTAAACCGGGGAAAATTTAAACCCCGAAATAACAAAAACCCTTTTAAAAATTTTTAACTTTAAACCTTAAACAGTTTATTTTGGGTTTAAAAAATTTAAAAAATTTTCCCCCTTTTAAAATTCAAAAAACTTACTTGGGAAAAAATAAAAAAAAACCCTTAACTTAGATTGTTTTTGGGGGTTTCCAAAAATTCTGGGAAACCCTTGAAAAAGGGAAATTTTAAAAAAGCCAATTCCCTTTTAAAAGAAAAATTCCAAATTTATCCTTTAAAAAGTTTTAATAACCCAAAATTTAAAATAAAATTTTAAAAAAAGGGAATTCTTTGGGGAAAAAATAACCCCTTTTTTTAAGGGGTTTTTTTTTGGGAAACTTCCCGGGAGACGGGAAAAAAAAAACCTTTTATTTAATTTTAAAATTTTAAAATTTCGGTTTTGGGCCTTTATTTGGGTAAAGGCCAAATTTTTAAACCCAAAAAATTTTTTCAAGGGCGAAACAAGGGCTGTTACAGGAAAAATGGATACCCATCCAACGCGAAATGAAGATGTTGAGGTGGATGGCGGCGCCCAAGCTCGGCAGATCCGAACGAGTACGTGAGAGTAAAGGACATTGCATAAAAATGAGGAGAGGGTTGGATAGGGTAAGTGGAAACGAAAAGACGTGGACTATAGGAAACCTAGCACTGACTTCCATCCCGGAAAGACCCAGAGGAAGACCTGAAGACGAGGTGGAAAGATGGTGCTGAGGGACATGGAGGAATGTCAGGTTTCAAGCCGACATCAGGATAGAGCGAATTGGAGGAGAAAAACAAGGAAAGCTGACCCACCACCATTGGGATTATAGCTGGAAGAGAGAGAGAGTTTGCATATATATAGTGACCGCTCCGTATCGTCTAGCGGTTTTGGCTTTGTTTAAAACGAGGTCTTGGTTCCAACTTGGTTATCGTTGTTTCGGTGGACGACAATTAGCCGATCACCAACACCCAATTGTCTGAAAGGTATGATGAAACAAGTAGATTTTAACAAAAAGAGTCAAGTATAGAACCATTTAGCAATGCAGGTAACAAAGTGAAATCGCCCTGTGATTTTTCCCCCGTGTTTTATTCTACTAAAATGAAGATTTTTTTTTAATGTATCAATTTTTACCTAGAATTACATTACCTTAAATTAGCTTTAAACATGCCATCTGCTGCATCTATCTTTTACAGTTTTGGAAGCGTTTTTAATTTAATGGCACGAGATTTTTGGTGCCAGATTTTTTTTATTGCTGAAATATCTAACGGATCTAATGGAAATGGAGGTATCATATAAAAAAGAACATAATTATGTTCCGAATTGAGTCAAATACATATCATCAGCCCGTGTTAGTTAACTGCTGGAGCCCCTTAATGTTCGTCCTCCATAGGGAGGTTTTGGATCGATCCCACCACGCTGGTCCGGTTTGAGGTGATAACTATTACATCATATACTATACACCACCCATCCGCGCAGTAGAATCGATTTTAATTGGGTGATCATCCCAAACTGGCCGAATTGAGTACCACATTCTTTTGGGAAGTCAGTCAAAAAGTTGGTCCATTCGCTAACGCGCATTAGATCAGCGTGGTGTAATACATTCCGAAACCCCCTGAAGAACGCTACTGCACGCCTACATCCAGCAGTGGTCTAACACAGGCTGATGATGATGATAAAGTTTATTTCATGTATATTAACGCACAATAACAACAGTGACGCCCGTAAAAAAAGGTATAATATAACTGCCATAACTAATGTATTGCATAATGCAGGCAAGTACATTAAAACAAGGTTTCATTTTACAAATTACTGCAACTGTAAATATAAAGCTAGCTATGGTTTCTTTTATTTGTATCGTTTGGTAAAAGCAAAAGTAAAAGTGGTTCATAAAAAGATCAAGTCCAGTTCCCCCAACAGAATATTTAACAATTGCGTAAGTTAATTTCACAAAAATCAAATAAACTGACATAGTATTATTCATTCCTCTCAACATTACTACGACTTAAATCAAAATGAATTTAATATGGACGTCTACAGTACTAGGTATAATGTTTGATCGGTTACTCCGTAGGGATTAACGGTTCCAATTTATTAAAAGCTCTTGTTGATTTTGTTCACCAACCTTTCAAAATAATTATAAGTTACTAGTAGCCTACACTTACTATTTTAAATAATTTTTCTAAGAGGTAAAAATTATAGCTATAGTTATAAAGCTATTTTTTCTTTAATCGACATACGGACTCTTACAGATTAATTTCTAAATGACAAAAATACTGGGTAGTTATTAGAAGGCAAAAAAGAACACTACAGTGTTTATTAATTCATTAAAGGATTACTTATAATACAATTATTGCACTGAACTTTTTAAACATAGTACAGAATATTTTATATGTGATTTGATTCAGGAATTGAAAAACTATTAATAAAACTTGAGCGTCACTAGTTTAATCGATTTAAATTATGAATTCCAATTTGAGGGGATTTTAA
>JAGSMT010000652.1:0-49275 GCA_029286875.1 Lamproptera curius | reverse complement strand
GAGGTTTGAAAATAGTATTGGGAGAATACGCCTTGGGGACACTGAATGAATGTCACGCCAACTGACGAAGATTCATCAATAACTGCCATAAAATGCGACAGGATTGCTAAAAGGATATTATGACTGACGGTATTAAAGGCATTGGAAAAATCAACCAGCACCAACAGGGTGATTCTGGTATTCTCCATACCAACTAAATTTAAAAATACAGTATAAAAATAAAAATAACAAACATAAAAAAAAAGAAAATAACATAAAAAATAGAATAAAGAAAATGTCTTACAAAGTTAACTACTTAAACACAAATTAAAACGGCAAAAACTAAACGCATCTGTTTATGCACGGACACTAAACGTCATAATTGACATAAGCGTCATTTGAAGATGACAACTGGACTAAAAATATTAAAGTATTAAAGTTTTTATTAGTAAAATATTAAAACAAGTTATCTAACGCAGTGTTTTGAAAGATTATAAGATTATATAAGGCAGTTTAAGCGTATCTCCACTTAAAGTTAAAGAATACAAAGGCTACATACAAGACCAGCTATATAGACAATATAGGCGAAAAGGCTATAAACTAAGAGGAAAATATTAAAATAGTGATACCAAAATAACATATATATATATATATATAAATTTAAATCTATCTTTATTTTAATTACAATTAGACTTTACTAACGTCAGCAATTGCGTTGTTTGTTAAAGACTTGCCAGATGCCGCTTGGCCAGTAACGGAATAAGCTCGTCCTCAGCAGAGATTGATGAACCCTTTAGCGTACACTTAGCACTCCAAACATCCATTCTAGTGCTAAAACAAGAAAAATTTACTAAATTGGGCTGTGGTGTTCTTTATTTTTTGCTCCGAGGCGATGACAGCCCTTAATTGATGTACCAGATACATTGGGCAGACCTAGCTTTTTGTCGCATATATCCAAAATTAAATCGGAACAGTTCTCAGCATCTTTCTCAGGTATGCCTAGAACAATAAGAGGTTTTGTCCGGCTCCTTGTATCTATGTCATCTATATGCTTACTATACTCTTTAATCTGCTGCCGCAGAAGACTAGGAGTGCCAAATATCAGTTCTCTGAATTTTCGGAGCTCTTCACCAACTTTGGCAACAGTGTCTTTTGAAGATCCTGCTTATTATTATATAACTAATTACAAAGAAATTAACATAAATCCTTTCGTTTCATTAATTAAGACCACTATTACATTACAGCAATAATTTCCATAAAACAGAACTTACATGCGTATGTACTTAAGCAGTATAAATAAAACGAACAGGTTTAGAAATAAGCGTTTGTTGTTACTTACTTCTTAGAAAACAGATTTTTTTAATACGTATATAATTTTAATTCTATTTTAAATAGTTTTATGCTATAGAAAATAAATCATATTTTTAGGATATAACAAACAATTAACTTAAACCATTATCCATTTAACCGGGCGATACCGTACTTTACATAATTTTAATGCCGGAATCGTTAAGTAAAATGGCCTGAGAACAGCTTTTTATTGCCTATTTTATCTTCACTGACCGTAGTCCATTCAGTATGAGTTTTAACAAACATTATTAAAATGACATAACGCCAATCAAAGTTCAAAAGTAAAAAAATATATTGCTAAAACATGTATATACAAAAAATATAAATATATCACATATAAATGTACCCCTAGCCACCTTAAATAAATGTAAGTTTTAATCAAAATAATTTTACTGACCAATCAAGAGGCCGTTTTGTAGATTGTTTTTTATTCAAACCATCTTAATGTAATTCATTATTATCTATGTTTATCTCCAAGTCCTTGTCCTTTAAGAATTATTTTTTGTAAGGTGTCGGCAAAATAGGACGAAGAAATAACCATTATTTACTGCGTGTAATAATTTTTGAAGAAACAAGAATTTATCTAATCGCGTCTTACTCTAATTATGACAATATAATTTATCATTAAAGGTTAAAGCTTATTTAAAAAAAAAATGTTTTAGGCTCTAACAAAGCAATACTATTATTTATTCCGGAACGATTTACTAATACATTCATAAACTAAAATCATTTATCAGTAAAGTTACTTTAACTTATAAAAGCGATTTTTCAAAAGGATAAGTAAAATAATGCCCTCTGTTTCCCTCTTAGCTAAAATAGCTAAGTAATTAATACCATCTTGAAAAGCTTAAATAGTTATTTTCATTGATGCCACTATTATTTTTAAGCTCTTATCTTATAAAGGTATATTTAACCATAATTAAAATTTTACATTTACTAGCACGACATTTATGTTATTTAGTCAATATCTGGTGTTTTCAAAACTGTATGACGTAAATTTGAATCCTTACATAAGATTTTGACAGTAATAAATAATATTATTAACACACCATAGCGTCAAATTTTAATTAAAAAGCACATTGCTGTAAAATTTTAAGAACAAGTGTAACCTTCATCTAATCGTTCCTAATATCGAAAAGATTATTAAAGTAAGGCCAAATACCACGATCTCTTAAATGCTAATGACTATTCGCCAACGGACATAATTTTGGGTACCCCAAAATTATGTCCGTTAACAATAAATTCAATGCTTCATTACGCTATTGTATTCCAGATTACCAAACCACAGACTATTTCGATTGTTTAATATTATTTTACTATTGTAAATGAACGGGAGTTATTTGCTTTAAAACAGCATAATTTAAACTTTTATTCAATAAATATATATTTATACTTTCTTATTGGTTTAATCAATTCTACCACTGGTTTATAAAGGATCCTCGAAACTGAAGAAAACAGGCGTAAAACTTTGGAGAAAAATTCTTTTAGTATATTGCAATTTAAATAATTAAATTTGTCATTTGACTTAAGTTTATTTTGATAAATGGGAAGATAAAAAACGTAAAGGTACTTTTTTACATAAGTAGTAATACATAATCTTTAAAACATCGCTTCGTTTTTATTGCAAGCAATATTATATTAGATCACTCAATGTATCTAACGTGTGAGTGGCTTCTTACCCAATAATCTTTAGAAAGATGAGGTTCTATATGAGGTTCGATGTATTTATTATATAGTCACAACGCTGTCTTCTGCATATTTATACTTCAAAGCGCTTATATAAGAGTTTTAGTATGTCTTTCGTTGTTTTTTAAGTTCTTTAACCTATTTCTTATATTTATGCTGACTACTGTAGCCTAGCGGTAGCATAATGCTTTAAAACCAGGTTGTAGGTTCGAATCCTGGAGACTCTACAAATTTTCAACTCATTTGAGGTTAAGCGTTTTATAAAAAATTATAGCCGTTTGAAAATGTTCATTGAAAATTAAGTATTTTCATCAATTTATCTCTTCAAAAAATTTAAACTCACTAATTATGCCACTTAATATTGAAATTTAGATAAAACTTTTATACTTATATCAGGTCATACAGCCCTCATAATTTTCTTCGTTTATAATTTTTACTTAATTTAACTAATTAAACATTATATAAAATCATCAAAGCGTCTGCGCAATGCTTTTATACTCTTAGAAATGAATAAAACTCAAGAAAAGTTTTGCAACGACTTCTTACTATAGATTGTTCCTTTATAGTTTCTGGAAACATGCCTAAGTATAAAAGTTCCTGTTTGACAGGAGTTGTTGCACATTTAAAACTTGTTTATTGCCACTAGTGTTTAATTAATGCTAGTTAGAAAAAGTGTACTAGAGCTTGAAATTCATATTTTCTTTTCAATTTTTTCGTTTTCGACGTCTCTGTGACAATTTCACATTAAAAACTTTAGATGCATGACTAAACTACGTTCCATTGGTTACTTTTAAAATGGATTTAAATGGTTTATTTTAGCGAATCTAAAATTCATACTAACAAAAAACTGTTGCATTAAACATGCACAGGTGTTTTCATAATCAGTTCTATTACTAATTCATAATTTGCAAATATTCTAACTGTTTTGACTTCTTTCTTGACCCAGTATGCCATTTCTCTATCATTTTTATGAGCTTAAAAGCTAACGCAAAATGAAACATTCATGGCATCTTTGCCGTTCTTACGCGCGTCTTCAACTGATGAATAATGAATAGAATAATTTGAGGTGAATTTTTTGGAATACAATATTACAAAATCTTTTTATATTTAATAATCAAAATATATAGATATTTATCAAAGAGCAATTATATTAATTAAAAAAGTTTATGTATCTATTATAAACTGATTATAAGAAGGACTCTTTATTTTATTTTAATTTAGATCCTCAACTAACTACCAAACTATAAAAAGTCCCTATGGTCTCGTATTAACAATTCTCAAATTTAAAGTGCTTTCGTCGATTATCTAATCACCTATATTTATAATAACTAAATTGTAGCACTATGGCTTGTACGAATGTATGCATAAACGTTGGCACATTTAGATTTCAAAGTGATTGCAATGTACATTATGTATGAGCATGATGCATTCCCCAAAACTCGGTACGTTTTTTTGATGCGGGCCTTTAAACATTAAAGTTCAATCTAAGAAAAGCCAGCTTTAACTATTTCTTTTTCATAGCATTAGCTTCATCTTGAAAAAGGTCTGCATAAAACATATTTGAAGCCACCTAGATAGATAAGTCAGTTTTAACATCGCATGAGTGCGATATCCCTTTGCAGGACCCGGGAGTTTACAAGCTAGAAGGTTAATGTGGTCTCCCTTACATGGGCCAGACAAAAAGATCTATCAGAACACGTGTCAAAAAAGACAAAGCTGATGTGAAGCACCGACGGTTAAAGAAGTTTGAAGCTTGTGATCGTATTTTGGACCGGCCTAACCATTACATAAGATTTGATAAACCACGAATCCTCGTAAAAGAACACTGATTCGAAACAAAAAAGATTTGGGAGGCAAAAACATTCTTATTTCAATAGAAAATAGTTGTGTACTACCTGCTTGTCATCTCATTACTTCCAAAATCAAAACTAAGCCCACAATTACAGACCTAATGATACTGAACTCAGTAACTAAGAATCATATAAGTTTATATTATAAAAGTTGACGATAGCCGATTATAACTGATATTTCAAACCAGACTTATTGTAGTTGATCGCGTGACCATGGACTCTGGGAAGGGTTTAAAACGTCGGTTATTATCTCAATAAACTAATTGTAAAACATAATTTAACATAATCAAAACCATGAAAATTTGTATTATTTATGCATAACTAATAATATTGCAGTTGATTTTCGCCATTTATTCATTCGACTCTTTGTTTAAGATTCGTATACCAAAAATAACATTTTTTATATAGATATCTTCCTATATTTAATAATTATATAAAGCAGGTACCTTAAATCCGTGTAAGCGCATAATTCTAATTCCATTTCCTGTTAGAACTTATACATGTGTTATACGTTTGCCTAATGCCTTTTTATCATGAAATATATGTCAACTTTAAAATGGAACAAAAATAAAAAGAGGATGGAGGAAGAATTTTAACTTTTAACAGAAGCTATTAAATTAAATACAATATTATAAAGAATAGAAATATTAACTTACTTTCATTAAATACGAGAATAAACTTATCTTTATCTTGTGGTGATACCAAACTAGCCAAAGTAGCCTAGTGGTAGGCGTGTGCTTTAGAATCGGAGGTCGTAGTTCAAATCCTGCGAGGACTCAACAAATTTTCATTGTTGTTTCCTATTTGGTTAAGGGTCAATATTGGGCCAATCTACCCACTTCTGAAAAAGTAAAGATGATCCATGCGTCGAGATAGGCATGTAAAAGTCGTCCAACCACCAACCCGCATTGGACCAGTCGTGGTGAATACGGTCAAAAACCCTAATGGATAGGGATGTATTAGGGAGACCATGTCCATCAGTGAACTATCAACTTTCTGATGATGTACAATGGTTTGACTTTAAAAGTGTCGTAAAAATCACCTGAAATGGATTTTCCGACCCACAAAGGTAGTAATGGATAATGCATACAAAGTTCCGTAATATACCAGTTATTCAGCTTACATACGTTTTCTCTGATTTTACTTTGATCTGATTCTAGCGCATTTTTTTGCCAATAGTCACAGATTCCTTTTTTATATTAGTATTTAAAAACAATAATTTAATAAAAGTATTAGGGTCTACAATATCAATGATAAAAAACAGTTTTAAGTTTTACTAATTCTAATATTTCATTCATGTGAAATAATAGATGACTTCGTTAAATAATGATTACTAAACATTACGGCATGTAACACTAATATTGCTAATTTATAGAAGTCACTTCAAGACAGCTGGAATAAACTTTCAGACTTGCTGTTTTACATTTTTAACGAACGATTGTAGTCATAATCAATGTAAAGGCATTAAAATTAATATTAAAATTACAAATAAATATAAACCTGACATCCCACTTTTATAACGAGAACTTTTTAATGGTTGATGACTGGCTGACATTGTTCGACAGATCACAAATCAAACACAAAGTTAAGTTTAGATATTTATTACTTCAATAATAATAACTTTGCCTTCGTTGGACTCCTCGTACTAGTTATGAAACTTGTGTTATAAGAAACTGAGATACGTGAGGTTCTCAAACATAACTGTTTATTTTTGTATACCTAGGTTGGTTAGAGCATTTGCGGCTGATTTCTTTATTGCATAAAGTAACGATTTGATTTGATCAGAAGGGCGTGTTCAAAAGATCGGTCATACTTAACTCTCTGGTTTGTCGGATATCCGTATATCATCAACATTTCAGCATGTAAATGAAAGGAAGAGGAGACAACTGTGTATGCAGTACACTTGTGCTTGGCAGATCTTTAATACGAGATCGACAGCAAAATCACTCGGAGATCATTATTCTTATTTGTAATATTTTAGCTGGGTGTCTTTGCATGAAAAATTGGCAATACAGCGGTGTGAGTTCGACCATATAATATTGTTATGATCATCTTTAATAATAAAAATGGTTTCTGTGATTGTACAACTCAGTAACATCCTTTAGCATAAAACGTATCATACACGACAATTTGATTGAATAATTAACTTTTGAGATATCAAAGATTTAAAATGCGGTAGCGGAAATCGCAGGCAGTTTCGTGCAGAGGGACGTATGCACCCTCTTATATTGCAAAGTGCACTGTTTAAAGTTGGTCATATTTTTTGGATAAAATTTTACTTGTTATTATTGTTTTTATGGGTTTTTCTTAATATAAATACCATCAATTTGTACCAGCAACCAGGTAATTTACGTGTATTTTTGTAAATGATGAAACATTCACACTTCTTATTTTAAAAATTTCCATTAAAAGGCGTCTTTTGCAGTGATGACAGTGACTTTTTCAACTATGTCGAAATAATTTATGTAGCTTTGTAAATAAATAATATGAATTCTAATAGCCATCTAATACATCAAATACGACGGATAACAATAAATCACCGAAATTGTCACTGACAGTAAAGAGAATGGGAAAACCAATTCATCTGTGGTATTTAATCTAATTTATCCGAAATCAATTATCTACGAAGGGGCGCGCATTTTCATGTAACAATCAAATGTGTTTCCTTTTTCTGTATATTTTTTTTTGTTAAGTAGTCTTTGATCGTTTCAGATTGTGCTTTTGTTGGTTACGTAAAAAGCTAAAAATTTATGAAAGAAAGATAAATTAGATGTTGTTTGTAAAAATAATGTATTTAAGTATATGTGTGTTCTATACTCAGGCAGACATAGTTGAGAAACTTTTCAGAAACGGATGTATTGAGTATAAGCGTAGTGTCATCGACATTATTAATTATTTTTACCACTCTTATCACATCAGCAATTATGTTACCGTAAAAGAATAGCTTAATTCTTAATTAGATAAATATGATGTTTTGTTTGCTGTGTGAATATTATTATAACAGCGTGTGTTTTATTTTAAAGAAGACAGTCGAGCGGTCGGGTCATCTGGTGGTAAGTGGGCACCGACTCCCGGAGATAGCGCAATGTTAAATGTGTTTACTAATGCGCTGGCTACAGTACCCTTCAAACCGGAAAACAGTAATATACACACTGCCACTATAATTTCGTGGATAGATGAAACCACATACTTAGAGCAATAAAACTGAATAAATTAAACTTAATTGCGTCGTTATATAATGAAACAATACATTTGTAAAATAAAGTAGTCGAGGGGCAAGTCAAAAAAAATTAATTTAACACAGTAACTCATCCTGTATGAAACTTTTGTTCTGGAGTTTTAGTTAAACAAATATCTAGTCATAAATTAATCGTTTTGGTTAAAACAATTTGAAACATTTTAGTGAATTTTTTATCAACAAATGTTACTATCAAGATGTTGTGCCACCTGCGGTTGGCGCGGTGCCATCGAGTAGTTCATCTCGAATCTGTTTCACATAGTAAGTTGGTAATTTGTACCAATATTGAACAAGGGCATAAATTTGTAAATGTATACTAGTTTTATGCTTTTTGAACCTATGCGGAATAGAACAGAGTACGCAAAGCATCCTTCCCATAAAAAAGTATTAAATATATTGTACGGTTTTTTCTTCTTCTTTTAAAATATAATTTCAATAAGAAATGATTGCCTTATCGATAAATTTTATTTAGATTAATATATACCAAGAAAAATACTAAAATTAAATGTCAAAAAAGAAACATTTTTATTCGCTTATCAAGAATGTCAGCGTAGCCTCACTTAAGTCGGGAATATTTTATTATTTATTTCTCTAAATTAAATTGCTAGTGGCATAAATGTATCTGCTTATAATTTTAATTTGCACTGTTATAAGCATTGGAATTTTATAATAACACCATATAAAAATATAAGGTTTTGAATGTAATAAATTTTATGCTAATTGACTTATTATTTAATATAGTAACGTTATCCTAATTTTTTTTAATACCATTTATGTATAAGGTACAGTACATTCAACAACGACACTCTTACCTTGATTTCATAGGGGATGTCTTTTAAGCAATATTGATATAAAATAGTGTATTTTACGTTCCGCATTACATCGATAAACAAAGCTTGCTAGTATTTTTTTTTTTCATATAAATAATATATTAGTGATTTTAACGTTTATTTTTCTTAAATAAGCAATAATCTTGATTTTTTGTAACAAAACGAACATACCGAGAATTTTTTCGGAATGTCAAAATTTTTGAGGAGATAAATTTGGTTTAGAAATAAGCTATTGAACAGACTTAAAAATTGCTCAATTGTTTTTAAATAATTGCGAAGAATTTTTTGATAATGATGGTAATACATACCTCTGCATTGTACTTTTTACCCTACATTGCGTTTATACGATTCAACGCAAGCGCTCTGCTCTTATGGAAGCTTTGAGAAAAATAAAATCCCAAATAAAATATGTCTGCGCCAAACAAAGACCAACGCAAAATGACTTGGACAGCTACTCGTAAAACAAAGGCGAAATAGAAGAATGATATGAAAGCTTTGTTGAAAGCCGTTCAGAAAAAAGATAATTACGGTTGGAATAAATCGCGTTCCGTCTCTATATACCGTATCTATTACAATCAAACGTTTTAATATTAATAGAGTACCCAAAATCATACACAATAGTTAGGTCTTTAACGTAATTTTTAATTGCAGACAAACGAAAATGAACTTAGATATTACATTACGAAACGAACAAAATCGTATCCATCGAGCTTTTATAGTTTTTATTGGTTCCACTTTTGTAAAGTAATCTCAGATGTTATGACGATCCGGATCATGTCTTTTTCTGAAATTTTAATAACATTGATTAGTATGTTAATAAAAGTTTGTTAAGACCATAGATATACGAAATGTTTTGTGGATTTCTCCATGTAGCATAAATATGTTAACGTTTGTCAAAGACATTAATAAATAAATTTTTTGATTTCAAAACCTTCAGTATTTCATTTAAACAGGCTGTTGATAATAATCCTAGTCTTGTTTGTCAATTTAATTCACAATTACCTTGCTTATTTTTACAGAAACAGTTTAATCAATCGACAAACTGTAACTTACACGTTACTTATACGTTTGGATAAATAGAGGTTACAGGTTTTTTACAATAACGTTGTTTTGTATGTTGTTTTTAACGATATTGCATATTGATAATTTTATTAGTGAAGGCTGGTCATGTCGTTGGATAAAACATGCTAAGAATGCACTAAGAGAGTAGATATATGATAGATAAAGAACACCGTTACGGCTTTTTTGTTATTTAGTTTCACTTCACGCTTAAACTTTTCACATACATTTTTTCATTCACCTCCATTATTTTAACGCGTGACGAAAATCATTATAACAAAAGTTAAGTAGGGGAGTGTGTAATTTGCCCCGAGAAAAGTATTCGTGTACAAAAGTGGCAATTAACTTTTAATTACAAAAGCCACATTCTATTTTATTTCAGTTTATGATATTAGTAATATGACTTTGATACTGTCACCACTAACTGCCTCCGTAGCCTAGTGGTATGGGCTTGTGCTTCAGAAACCAGAAGTCGTGGGTTGGAATCCTGCGGGGACTCAATAAATTTTCATTTTTGTTTCCTAGTTGGGTAGGGCAATTTGGGCCGATCATCCAATGTGTTTGAAAAGTAAGATGATCCATGCGTCGGATGGGCATGTAAAAAGTCGGTCCACCAACCAACTCGCATTGGACCAGCGTGTTGGGATACGGTCCAAAAGCTCTCTAATGGATAGGGGTGTATTAGAGAGGCCTATGTCCAGCAGTGGACTTTCAAAGACCGATGATGATGTAAAAAGTAGAGACGCATAAAAATTTTATATAAAATGCTTCCTAACTACATTTAATTATAAAAATCCGATCACGCAATAAAACGATTGGTTCGCAATCCGAATTGGTTTTCATTTATTTTATTCATGCAATGTAAAAATAGAACGGAATAATTCTTTCAGGATAATTGTTAAGAAAATTTATAAATAAAAGTAATGAGCAACATTTTTTAATCGATTACTTGGTTTTTATATTAAAATCCATCCAGCACCTACTAATATTATTACTATGTCTCTCTGTCTGTCCGTCTTTACCGTCTAAACCACTTAATCGATTTTCATGAAATTTTACGACATACGTAGAATAGCTTCCATGAAACGTATACTATTCCTGATTTTTAAAGTTAATCTAAGACATGCATAAATACGATGTCTATTTCCGTGTGGTATTTTTTCTATTATAAATCAGTATGCTTTGATGTTTGTCATTACTATGTTTCTGAAAACCAAGTACATACGAAAGCAGGGCAATAATTGCTTCTAAATTATTCATAAACCTAATCGATATCGCTTCAATAGCTTTGTGCATAGTTTATAAGAAATTAATGACTATCCGGCATAAAGGTGCTTGTTCTTCTAGTCATGTTGCACATATACGTAAACCAATTTCATTTAATCTACAAACAACTGAATAAATTTCACGTTATCTACATATTTAACTATTATATATAGATAAGCATTAACGTGTCCACTTACAAAAACTCGAAATCTGCACGTTTCGAAAAAGTGGTTTTTGATAATTTAAATACAATTTGTGATACATATTATGCAAATTTTTCTAAAACATCATACACATAAAATTGGAACAAAAATAACACGTAATACATGTAATTTTCATTTCTATTCACAATTCTTGTCGATAGAAATAAACTTTTAAAATATTTGTGGAAGAGAAGAAGATGGATAATCGCCTCATCGAAATCAGATTGACAATACATACGTACGAGGCTTTCTTTTTAATATGAAATTGTAATAAAATTTGTATCGAGGCTACCGTTATATCTTTCGATGCTGAGAAGTTTTATTCATAATTGAAATGGGAGCCTATTTCAAAGTGCTCCTTAGAATCGGTTACTTATAAAATAGGTCACGAAATTCTATGCAAATATTCTTTATTGAATTACGTTAACCTCAAAATGAAGGTGAAAATCCAATTTCATGTAAGCAACATTGGTTTTGTATTTTTTAGATTACATGTATTTATCATGGATATTAATGTGATTCGGAATTGGAAATCATAAAGAAATATGTTGTTAAAAGGTTATTAGAGCAGTTATTTTAAGTTACCTCAATAAAGATAATTTTTTATGGCATAGCAGGCAGACGAGCATTCGGGCCACCTGATGGGAAGTGGTCACCGACGCTCATAGACAATTTTGGCAACAACAGTGGTATCGCAAACGCGCTGCCTACCGTGAGACATAGGGTGTTAAGTGTCGTTTACCCAGTAAATCATGAACCTTTGTGGAACTCAAATAACTTTAAGCGTGAAATAAGTTTTAAAAAGACTGCCACTACATCTTAGACTTTTACCTATATTATAAGTTTATATCTGTTTGCAATAATATTATTATAGGTCATATATATATATAAGGGATCAGCCGCCTTGGCATTCATTATCAGCATGATCCAGCAGTTGACGAATACAAATACGTATTATAGATACAAACACTAAGACTTGAAAAAAACAGTTTGTTAATCACGCAATTCCTTTCCCTTTGACAACAGTCAAAACCAATGATCACTTCCCCAAACGTCGTGTATGTAGGTATTACCATTAACAGCTGCATATATAAATTGGTTTTATAATCGTTCCTGTTATTTATTTACTTATATAGTTCAGCTTCGCTTTAATATACTTTAAATATCATGATTTTGTTCTCTTTTACATAAAGTTAATATGATGATAATTCTATTAAGGCTTGAAAATAGCTATATATCGTTCAATGTTAAAACAAGAATATATATATTTTGTAAATTTAGTATGATGACTATCTTATACAATACTTACTATAAGTTGTGCTATCTAGAATAAAAAGTAAGTACTGAATTTCAGGAAAAAATAAAATTATTTCATTTTCGTAATCTTATCGCTAATTTATTTCCCACATATTTTCTTTCAAAGATTTTTTAAGCCATAATTAATAACATTTATATACTTATATATATGCATTGTTAACTAAGTCTCGATACACTAAAAAACATAAAACGAACTGTAAAACACAGTTTTTCTAATTACTTTCTTTTAGTAACTGCTTTGAGTGTCACCTCGCTACTGTGTACCAATACAAAATAGTAATGAACAATAGGAGGGTCTATCTTTACACAGTAATAAAAATAATGAAACAAAATACAATAATACTTAGTCGTTGTATGTTTTAATAGCTTTTACTATTACCTACCGCTTTAATTCATACCTGAGATCACTTTGCATATATTGTACATCAAGGAAAATTTTTAACAATATATCATATATTGTTTTTATTGATATGTTTAAAGTGGTTAACTAACGCCGTCATTAATTTGTCTTCGAAGATAATAGCGATGCCGTAAAAGGGAAAATAGTACGACCTAAATACATATAATCGAAACTTCGCTAATGTAACTCTGAGGTTAGAACCTCACTGGAGGTATAATAAAGTTTTGATAAAGTAACTTTTGTAATGAGGTTTATTTGTTCATTGTCTTGGGGCTTTTACTCCAATTTCGTACGGCGTTTTACTGTGGAGCCTAATTTTTGCGGCACAATCTATCAAACGCCAAATTAACTTTTTAAACATTTTTCTAAGCACATTTTTTTAAGAAAATGTGGTACTCGACAAGCGCGGAGCGCAATTATTTTGAAGAGTAAATAATAACCATGTTTTTTTTTTGCTTTAATTGTGCGATATTCCTTTTTAACTATGATTAAATTATAGGTAATAAACAACTTTACACAAATTTCGTTTCACTGAAAGGTAAAAATTCCCGTCAGTTACATTTATCTCGGGATGGAATTGTCTTTTATGTGGTCGCATAGCAGACAATCAATTTGTATTCTTGCTGTGGCATTGATATCTGTTTTCTACTTTATCCACAGTCCTACAGTTTCACATTAAGATATAGTTTTGTCACTTAATGACATCAACCAATTTTTTGGTTAAGAAACAGTAATAAATTTTATTTGTAGTTACTTTAAATTAATGAACTACGTGTTTACGCGAAAGCTCTAATAAAAAGTATACAAAAGTCACGTATAAGAAAATATTTTTTAAAGATATCTTCTAGTATAATGTCGCTGTTTCGTTAATTTTGTCTATTAAACTGTGAGCTGCGTTTCTTCTCTAATAAAACAAACATTCTCAACCACTATTATTCAGTAAAACTTTTGTCATGGCAATAAACTTTTAACTATAGCAACATTCTATTTTATTTCAGTTTATGATATTAATAAAATGATTTTGATACTGACACACACTAACTGCCTCCGTAGCCTAATGCTACAGGCGTGTGCTTTGAAACTGGAGGTCCACCCACCAACCCGCAGAGGAATATATGCGCACGACATGCCCCCGACATATTCGCAGAGATAAATGACAAATACAGGAACTTCAAGGCACACCTTCAAAACGTCATGCAGCCGCCGCTGCCGACTCATGACCCTGCACCGACATTATCTACCTCTGACACGATTGTGGCCTGAAAATATTTCCGACTCGGAATCGGAGAACTTATTCATGGATATAGACCCTACTAAGGCAGACAAACGCGTCCGTGAAGATATAGACGACGAAGGTTTCGAAACCGTTGTTTCCCGTAAAAGGGCAAAAACGCCCGCGCTGCTGTAAACCGCGAAGAAGACCGCGCTTCACTTACACCAACTCCAAAATCAGGTTCAGGCCCACTACCAAAGCGGGTTCAAACCGCGAACATTTATATGGCTGAACATAAGGCCAAAACCCCGCCGCCAATTGTCATTCACGAAAAAGCGAGCTGGGCACAAGTAAACAAATTTATGAATAAAAATAAGTACTATGACGTCAAGTTTAAGGATCCGCGTAAACGTCAGCACAATAGATGACTTCCGTGAACTCACACACTTTCTGCGGAATAGCCGCATTCAATTTCCACATACGCCCTCCCGGAGACCGTAAATTACGAGTAGTTGCACGTGGTATCCTAAAGAGGTGGATATCGAGTCCTTAAAGGCCGATATCCTATCTCAAGGATATCCCTGAACACAGTGCGAGATGCTTCACCACCCGCGGTCAAGGTCGTCATGGACCTTCTTATGTTAAATTAGACCTTACTCACGAGGTAAGGCTATATTCAGTATTCAAACTATTTGTAGTCTATCCGGGATCAAGATAGAATCTCCTACAAGACAGGCATCGTTGCGCAGTGTTACAACTGCCAAAATTTCAGGCCATACCGCGCGTAATTGCCATGTGAACCCGCGTTGCGATAAATGTTTCGGTAAACATAGCACTACGAAGTGCCCACGGCCAAAGATACAACAGACCCTCCGTCATGCGTTAATTGCGAAAAAGAGGGTCACCGGCAAGTTACAGGGGCTGCGAAAAGCCCCAAAACCTTTCAAATTAAATTCTCATTCCGAGAATCGTCTCAGTAAATACAAAACGAGTGCAGAAACATTGCTTTTGTTTCGGCACCGGTGCCGACCAAAAATGCCTGGGTTAAGCCCCCGGTAATTAAAACAAATAATCCAACCCAAACAGGTGCGGCCGCATTTACAAACAAATTACCTGAAGCACAGGCAGGTACCGAGCAAATTGTTGCACCTGCTAAAACAATGGCGCTCCCGACAATGACGCCTATTGTCTCACATGCGGTTCCCAGTAATAACACTTAATTAGAGGATAATATTAAACAGGCCCTATTAGTATTGCAACTAATAGAAATCGTAGAATTAGGCGTATTTTGCGACAAGCTCCGCGCCGCCAAAGACGGCATCAATGAATTAACGCACTATCACAGCATGTGCGTTTTTTACAAGCCATGGGTAATCTTAAAATTAAATAAACGCAACAGACACAAGGCCCTAGGTTTCCGTAAATAAAGATGGCAATTCCTTGCGTAGGTAGGGCCAAACCGCAATCACTAGTCGTTTCTTGCTATAACGCAAACGGTTTTAGAGATCAGAAGGCAGAAATCACTAAATTCATACAAGATTATAATATAGACATATTTTTGGTACAGAGACTCATCTTAAACCAGCAACACGCGATCCCAAGATAAGCGGATACAATATTATTGACACGATAGGCTGTTAGCCCCAATGGGCAGCACTCTAATCTATTATAAAAGATCCCTGCACATAACACCAATAGAAGTGCCATTTTCTCACAAATTTAGAAGCTTCGGCGTGCATGATCGCACTTACCGGCCATAGCCGCTTGTACTTGCCTCAGTGTTCTCGCCGCTAAAAACTATGTTAATATCAGACCTTGAGCTGCTTCTCGGCCTAGGTCTACCAATATTACTCGCTGGCGATTTTAATTGCAAACACCGCGACTGTAACGACAGCAGAAACAACTCAAATGGCACAACATTGCAGGGTCTCGAGGTAGCTCAACATTAATATAACAGCCTCAACTAGATATCCATCAGATAGTAGAGGGTCGCCTAGCACCCTAGATATTTTTATTCTAAAGGGTGTCTCTCTCGATGTCGTATCAATAGAGACACTACACGAATTAGGTTCTGACCACAGGCCGGTTTTATGTAAATTGGGCCAAGACGCCGGTTCGGTCCCTATCACTAAAACCGTAGTGGATTGGCATCGCCTTGAAGTTAAACTCAGGGCAATGGACTCCCAGAATTATGAAAGCATCCCAGATATGGTTTGTAACCTAGATCAGTCAAACAGTGCCATTGACAACATGAAGTCACATATCTTATCGGTCATTGAAGAGTCCGAAAGAGCGGTGAAAGTCACGCCGACCGGAACTTTGGCCTGCCTTTCGACATTCGATGTCTGATAAGAGACAAAAATGCCGCGCAATGAGCGTATGATCGATATCGGTCTGAAACAAACCGAGCATTTTTAAGGTATTTACAACTTCAGGTTAAAGAACGCATAAAGACTCACCGTGAAACTTCGTGGCAAAACCTAACGGAAGAATTAGAGCCATCGCATGTTGCCTACTGGCAATTGGCTCGAAATCTAAAGTTAGGTTCACGTGATTCAATTCCGCCGTTATCCCTTCCTTACGGTGGCTTATTAGCCTTCTATGATTTTGAAAAAGCCGAATGCTTAGTGGACACACTAGAGTTACGTTACACGTTTCATCTTGCGGAGGTGGACCTTGAAATCGGCCGTAGGGCGCCTTACCACCAGAGGGCGAACTCTTAAAACTAGTGACCCCGGAGGAGATCGAAGATATTATTAAGGGTCTTAAGCCCCGATCGGCACCTGGCTCAGACCGTATTAGTAATAAGACATTAAAACTCTTACAAGGCCCGATTATTTGTCTACTAGCGAGCATTTTCAATGTACTTCTAGTCACTTGTTCCTTCCCTGACGAATGGAAGGAGGCCATTGTTACCGGCATACCAAAGCCGCGTAAGCCACTAAACCAACCGACGAGTTATCGTCCAATCAGTCTCCTCAACTGCATGGGGATATTGTAGAACGCATAATCTTGTCGAGGTTAAAGATTACGTTTTCTCCAATGCCCTCCTACAGACGAACAATTCGGATTCCGTCCTGAACACTCCTGCTCCGATCAGGTTTATTGCCTCACAGAATACATTCTGACGGGCCTAAACAAAACAAAGTCAGGCCTTAGATCCCATTACACGGGGGCTGTTCTATTCGATGTCGCAAAGGCATTCGATAAAGTCTGGCACAACGGCTTACTCTACAAGTTGTACTCTTTCAATGTGCCTGACAGGCTTGTGCACATCATACAAGCCTACCTTTCGAATCGCACTTTTCGATATCGGTAGAAAGGCACCCTCTCAACTAGACGCTCCCTGCTAGCGGGCGTGCCACAAGGCTCCGTTCTTTTCCTCTGTTATTCACGCTCATACACTAGCGATATTCCTAAAAGCTCTAATGTTAACCTTGCGCTTTTGCAGACTGACACCACCCTCTGCTAATTCTCTTCCTCACCATCCCTTATCACCAGCAAACTCCAATGTGTAATCAATAGCCTGAGGCGATTGGTTTCGCAAATGGAAGATTGATGTGAATCCCGAAAAAATGTAGCAATATAAAGATATTGCTACACTTTAATCGTCTTCTGTCAGAGCTGACCTCACTCGTCCTCACCACGTCCGTTCCAAAAACCGCACATAATGCTCGATGTAGACAAACACTCGGGCAATCGAACCTCTACGGCAAACCGATCCCTCGGAAAAAGCCAAATATTTAGGTGTTACTTTCGATAGTAACATAAGTTTCAAAAGCCACGTCAAAGATGTTGGGAGAAAAGCCGCTTATGTCTCGCATCGTCTCTACTATCTTCACCAACTACAAATAGCAAAATGCCTCTTATCTACAAACTTTTATTATATAAAAGCTTGCATGCTGCCGATAATGACATATGCTTGCCAATCTTTTGCCCAGGGTATATGGGCCCCACCCACCATTTAAATCAACTACAGGTGGTACAAAATAAATTCTTACAACGTGCCACTGAAAATACATAAATGCCAACTATTTACTAAAAAAACAAAACTGTGTGAAAAAAAGCAATATTCACGTAAAAAAACAAATCTAATAGTAAATATATAAAGTAAAAATTAGAAAACATAAGTGTGTATGTACCCCTAATGGGTAAAAGCCTCCTCCAAAGAATTCCACTTTTCTCTGTCTTCTGCCAAGTTCAGCCATTTTTGACCCGCCACTGCTGCATGTCATCCGCCATCTAGCATGTGGCCGACCTCTCGCTCTTAGTCCCCGTGGTCCACACCATTCTAATATCCTTTTGGTCCATCTGTCTTGTTCGTGTCTAGCTATGTGTCCTGCCGTCTCCATTTTCGTTTCAACGAAAATTTAATGCATCTATTATTTTTGTTTTGCTGCGAATTTCTGTGTTTCTTACTTTATCTTTAAATTTTAGCGCTATGAGCTCCTTTCCATTCTTCTTTGAGAAGTCTGGATTTTATTTTTAGTTTGCTGTCAAATAACCATGTTTGGCAGCCGTAGGTGAACAGGGTAAAATTTCACAATCAAATACAATTTTTGATAGACCGCGGTAGTCGTGATTTAAAAATTTCTTTTCGGGCCCAATACTTTTTCCATGTAAGTGCAATTCTGCGATCTATTTCTTCAGCATTTCTTTCTTTATGTAAGGATAACTGTTTGCCTATATATATATACTTATCCACAAACTCAAGAGGGTATTATTTACTGAAATTTCTATCCTGTGGTGGTTAGTCATGACTTTCTTTTTATCAATATTCATTTCTAATCCTACCTTAGAACTAACTTTGTGGAGATCGTTAATCATAGACTGAATTCCTTTTGAGGATTCTGAAAATAAAATAATGTCGTCTGCAGATCTCAGATGGCTAAGAAAGTTGCCATTAATATTATTGCCTTGCTGGGACCATGGTAAGTTTCTCATTATATATTCTAGAACAGCTATGAAGAATTTTGGGAGAGTGGATCACCTTGTTTAACACCTCTTTTATGCAGAATTTCTCGCCCACTCTGTCTAATTTTACTGTGCTTGTACTATTTCTATATATTATATATTTAAAAATATTGATGGATTTGGTATCGATGTTTTGCACAGTCAATGCTTCCCAGATGCTGTCATGAGATATAGAGTCGAAAGCTTTTGTATAATCTATGAACGCCATGTTTCTGCGAAATTCTAGATAGAATTTCGCAGACCCTATACATGGCGAACAGAATAGGAAACGTCGTCCCCGTAATATATTCTTAGACCCAGATAAAGAAGGGGGCTTAGGAATTTTGGACCCTCCAGGGGTGCCACCACACGACACTACACCCACAAGTAGGGATAACACACACACCTTTTAGGTCTACCTCGCTCAAGAGCACGTCGAGACCAACACACCGCGTACACGAGATATACCCGCGTTCCAGGGCGGTGCTCACCGCCTCCAGCAATCGATTAAACAGTCGACCGAACGTCGGCGCCTCGATCCGTATACCGAGCGTCGATGATCCTAAGCGACTTCTTCAAAATCAACCCACGCATCCTAAATGCGTGTGGCCACTCTTTAAAGTTTTGGTCACCAAGTTCGAGGGATCTCGCAATACTCGAACTCAGTAATAGATGAAACTTCACACAGTTGTTTGCACCTACATATGACGAGTTAGTAAAATATCGCAACCCAGGATCGAGAATTTTAAAATTGCATCCTGTAACGTTTTTAACAATAACGATATTTCCTCCATTTGCGAAACCAATCGCCTGGGCTATTGATTTCACATTGAAGTTTACTGGTGATAAGGGATGGTGAGGAAGAGAATTAACAGAGGGCGGTGTCGTCTGCGAAAAGCGCAAGGTTAACATTAGAGCTTTTGGGAATATCGCTAGTGTATAGCGTGAATAACAAAGGAGAAAGAACGGAGCCATGTGACACGCCCACTAGCAGGGGCGTCTAGTTGAGAGGTGCCTTCTACTCGATATTGAAAAGAGCGATTCGAAAGGTAGGCGGTATGATGTGACAACCCTGTCAGGCACATTGAAAGAGTACAGCTTCTAGAGTGAGCGGCTTTGCCAGACTTTATCGTATGCCTTTGCGTCATCGAATAGAACAGCCTCAATGAAGTGGGATCTAAGGCATGACTTTGTTATGTTTAGGCCTGTCAGAATGTATTCTGTGAGGCGATAAACCTGATCGAACAGGAGTGTTCGGGATGGAACCCGAATTGTTCGTCTGGTAGAGGCCATTGGAGAAAACATAATCCTTTAACCTCGAAAAGATTATGCGTTCATACAATTTCACCAAACACTTGAGAAACTAATTGGACGATAACTTGTCGGTTGTTTAGTGGCTAATGCCTAATAATATCTTTGACCTCCTCCGGTTCACTCGTTTTAAGCGTTCACCCTCTTGTGGTAAGACCACCTACGGCCGATTTCACGATCCACCTCCGCAAGATGAAACGTGGCGATGTGTACGCGGATGGCGTTTATTTAAACTCTTATGTGTCTGCTAAGCATTCGCTTTTTCAAAATCGCCGAAGGTAAGAAGCCACCGTTGGACGAGATAACGGCGGAATTGAATAGCGTGAACCTAACTTTAGGGTTTCGGCCAGTGCTAGTAGGCAACATGCATTGGCTCTAATTACCTGAATAATGCGCGGTTTGTTTCGGATAGATATCGTATCATACGCTCGTTGCGCGGCATTTTAGTCTTTATCAGACATCGAATGTCGAAATCCAGGCCAAAGTTCCGGTCGACCGTAACTTTACCGTTCTCTCGGACTCTTCAAGGGCTGATGTGATGTGTGACTTTATGTTGTTAATGGCATTGTTTGCCTGATCTGGGTTACAAAATACATTTGGGATGTTTATACAATTCTGGGGGATCATTGCCTTGAGCTTAACCTCAAGGCAATGCCAATCCACTACGGTTTTAGTCATAGGGACTGAACCAGCGTCTTGGCCCAATTTACATAAAACCGACCTGTGGTCAGAGTTTAATTCGTGTAGTGTCGATACGACATCGACTGAGACTGAGTTTTTCTGCTGTCGTTCCAGTCGCGGTGTTTGCTATGCAAATCGCCTGCGAGTAATTTTGATGGACCTAAGCTGAGAACAGATTGTAACATAGTTTTTAGCGTCGAGATACACACTTAGGCAAGTACAAGCGGCTTATGGCCAGTAAGTGCGATCATGCACGCCGAAGCTTCTATATTTGTAAGTAAGGGCAATTCTATTAGTGTTATTCTCTCTCGCTCTATTCTATGGATCTCTATTACAAATTTTATAGTAATAAGAAGCTGTTTTTAACTGATTTCAAGAAAGTAGTGATTTATATATACATATTTTCATTGTTATAACCAATGTCTAAATCGGCATTGGTTGCAATTTTTTTAAATTGTTAAACAAATTGAAACAAAACAAGTAAGGTCCCAATTGCGCCTATTTTATAGATGGCTAATTTATATTTTAGGAAATAAACTAAATAGTAAATGAATTAATCGGATCTATAAAGTTTTATGGATTCGTATTAGTATTACCTATATATTAGGGTATTATGTATGTATGGATATATGTGTATGTATATATATATGTAAATATCTATATATACATGTAAAGTATAAGGTCCAATGCGGATTGGTGGGTGGACCGACTTTTACACGCCCATCCGACGCATGGATCATCTTTCTTTTAGACAATTAAGTAATCGACCCAAACTGCCCTGACCAACTAGGAAACAACATTGAAAATTTGTTGAGTCCCCGCAGGATTCGAACCCACGACCTCCGGTTTCGAAAACAGACGCTTATACCACTAGGCTACTGAGGAAGTTAGTTAGTAAAGGTAGATTTATGGTAGATAATGCCTAAGGCATTAAACTCGCCTTTGCATACTTTTGTTGAAGCAAAAAAAACTTAATTTTTTTATCTAGGTCCAAGTAATGGATATGACTCATTAAAAGAATAAGTAAAAAAAATATACAGAGTAAATAAACGAGATAAGTAGGACACTAAACATATGATTCAAATCTCTTGCCTTTCTTCTTAATAGTATTACAAAGTGAAGTATGCATGTGCAAAATAATGTATAAATAAGTATTTTACTTACCTAATGATTATCATTAATTATACGTGATTAATGCTTACTGCTTAGCAATTGATTATAGAAATGAAAATTTTTGGTATTATAAACGCGAAAGTTCTTTATAAAGCAAATCTGCTTTACATAACTGAGGTAGAGGGACCGCTGTGCATAGATTCAAATTTCTTTATTTAATATAGGACTGCAATACTTGCTTATTCATTGTCAAAACTGTTACAAACAGGTTGCCTTTAAGAAAGCAGAATAACTTAAGTGCCATGATCTTAATATATAACATATAAAATTTATAAATACGTAATATACAAAATTATAAAGATGGTCCCCTTTTTACCGTAGATAACGATTGGGGCAGTATCACCTTGATTATATGTGCCGCAAAGCAGTACCGTGAAAACATTACCGTGTTCCGTTTTAAAGGGCATCGAACAAAACGCCTGGTATTGTCGATGTCCAGCGGCGTCGGTGACATTTTTCCATCAGGTAGCCCGACTACTTGGCACTCTTTCAGCAATAAAAAGTTACAGTAAAAAATACAGTCAAGGAGAATCAATAATAGTGGTCCACACTGTGACGTTAAAGATAAATATTTAAAAAATATGCCACGAGTATTATATTAGGCACTTTTTAATGTTGAAGCTAGAAATGCTTTAAAAATAAGTTCTACCGGAAACAAAATATAAATGCAATTGCTTTTAAATTAAAACTTTCAGACGTCAAAACTAATTTTCGTGACAAAGAGGAAAGCTTTCAACTTAAATAGCTTTGTTAAGTTATTCTCTTGCATCGAAAGTTAACTGATTAATTAATAGTGAATAATATCAATAAAAAATTATATTATTAACGACACAATAAATATATTTGTGTATAGTAAAGTAATCCCAAAAGAAAGTAGTTAGTAGGTGTATAAAGCTACGTTATTTTAAAATAAAAAATTCAGGATGATTTGTAAAATTTAAAAAGAAGCAAAATAAATTTATGTACTATAACAACCTCCTTTGCTTACTAACTTCTGCTAATATTAAGAGCATATGAGAATGGAGAGTGTTAGATCAAATATCAATAATATTGTTTCTTAGTTCTAATGTCCATAAGTTATTTATTTTAAGTTTAATTATATTAGCGTAGCCTAGAGGGAAAGGCATGTGCTTTAGAGATCGGAGGTTGTAGGTTTGAATCCTGCGAGGACTCGAAAATTTTTCAGTGGTCTTTTCTATTTGGTTAGAGGAATGCGGGATGATCACCCGATTGTCTGTAAAGAAACAAGACCTATGTGCCGAACGGGCATGTTAAAGTCGATCCTGCGGCTGATCTTTCACCGGTCGTGTCGGTTATTCGTCCCTTTGGGCTTTTTTAAGTATTAAGGAATAGAGAGTAGAAAGGAATAATATTAAATTTATTTGAATACTATTTCTAGTCCATTAAGGATGTTATTATTTTTTATTGATATACGCAACGAGACGATGTTCTCCTGACGTTATGTGATACGGCCTGCACGTAAAAAATTGAAACTCAATCGCTATATATCCGCCCGCACCCTGGCACATATAGGTGTAAAGTATCGATAACCCTGTACCTGCACTGGCTACGGTTCTCTTGAAACCGGAAGAAAGTAATGCTTACACCGTTAGATTTTGTTTGTTACACCGTGGAGGTACCACCTCAGATGGACCCCTGTAAAAGGAAACCGTGGTATGTTTCCTTAAATAAATTTGATCTTAATATATACAAGATGAAAATTAGTACACTTAATCGACAAAAGACTGTATAGTTCATGATTTAATTTAAGTAGATACCTAATAGGAGTTGACGAGTCTGTAAGAAGCTACATCATTGTTTATAAAATACCGCCAACTTCTCAGAAGGATTAATTTATTACCTATCTCTTAAGTGAGGTTAATTAATTAAATAATTATCAAATACTTTTGAACTCAGACTACTATTAATGTTATTCATATTATGATATCAATAATATTCGATTCTTGGAGATGATATAAGTAGTACGATATTGACATTTTAATAACAAATTGTACTAGATTATGCACTAAGCACGTTTTTTTATTTATTTTATTTATTAAAACTTTATGCACAAATAAGTACAAAGGCGAACTTAATGCCAAAAGGCATTATCTACCAGTCAACCTTTGGGTGGTACAGAGAAAATTCGGAAGGTGCGCAGATATTTAACAAAACAAAGGAAAAATTTTAATAAGCTTAAAGTTTATGTGTGTATACATTAAAACCAAATAACTATATATCATTAATAAAATTACGATAGGAATATTAATACATATTCTATACGTTAACTTACTTAAGTTAATACAAATACATAAACATAAATAAATATACATATATAAATATATACATACATATTGTAAATATAAATATATACATATGTTATAAAGTTTAAGAAAAAATACATTCGTTCATACTATGCCTTTGAACTTTGTCCGCAGAAAAAATAATAAAGCAGACCTTATACTCAGGTCACAGTTTTTTTGAGCAAGTGTTCCCGAACTTTATTTTTAAAAATGAGGCGACTCTCTGCCATCCTGATCTCGAGAGGTAACGCATTCCACAGAAGAACAGATTGAACAAAGAAAGAGGAGTGCATGACATCCGAGCGATGTGAAGGACAAGAAAGTAGACAGTTGTTGTAGAGCGAAGATTTTGTCGTTAAGCGAGCAAAGATATTGAAAATGGGAAGTTAAATAAGAAGGAGTGGTAGCAGAACTAAGGAAAGAAAACAGCATCGTCAACGCTCTCAATGACCGCCTCTGGCGTATAGGTAACCGACAGATTGGAACGATATGGCGAAACGTGGTCATATTTACGTAGATTAAAAATGAATCGAATGCAATTATTGAGGAAGTCGGTCTAATTTATTGAACTGATCTGCATTCAGGTCGAAATAGCAAACGTCACCATAGTCGATTATAGGAAAAATTAGGGATTGTACAAGCATTACCTTGGTCTTGATTGGCAAAAGGTTTTAAGCCTGTACAAAAGTCGCAAGGCACTCGTTACTTTTGACTTACTTGTGCCATTTGACCATTCTAACTTAGGTTTTCATCAATTACCAAGCCCAAATTTGTGACAGTTTTACTTGAGGTATAGTGGAGTTATTATATAAAATTGGTGGGAGAGAATTAAAATCCACTATACTGACGTTCCTACGACTGCCAACTAATAGAGCTTGACATTTTGATGGATTTACGGGTATTCCAAAATCATTAGACCACTTTTTTATTTTGTCAAGGTCCTGGTTTATCCGGTTTAATGCTTCAGGAAGCTTTTCGATGGTAGACTGGCTGTAAAGCTGAAGGTCATCAGCGTAGAGATGATACGCACACTGAAGCTCTTGAGTGATAAAGTCGATAAAAACGGAAAATAACAATGGAGAGATGATGCCGCCTTGTGGAACGCCAGCAGTGACATGAAGCCATTCAGATGATGAATCATCATAATAAACTGCCTGCTTGCGTCCACGAACATAACAGGTGAACCATTCCAACGCACTGTCTGAAATCATCATTTGTGAGAGGATAGCCAAGAGGATGTCGTGACTGACGGCATTAAATGCGTTTGAGAAATCTATTAAAACCATTAATGATACCATATTGTTCTCTATACCTGCTCTAATGTCGCCAGTCACTTTCAGGAGGGCGGTAGTGGTACTGTGACCTGGACGAAATCCAGATTGTAACGGATTTATCAAATTGTTACTGTGAACAAATTGAGATAATTGTTTGAGGACTCAGGACTCAATAACCTTTGACAAAAAAGGCAGAATAGAGATAGGTCGGTAGTGTGCTGGAAGGGAAGGATTGGAACACTTTGGGATAAGGCTTTTGGGCCGGACCAAGGCTTTGCGCCATAAGGAAGGAAACTTAGCATTTTCTAAGGAAAAGTTTATTTTAAGGAAGGATGTGGATAAGGACAGGAATTACCATGCGCCGGCTGATTTTATCAGCGCCAACAGCATTGGATTTTATGGTTATGATTGCTTTGTTGATTTTGTCAGTAGTGACTGGAGAAAAATAAAAAGAATTTATATGAGGACGCGCCAAACCATTTAAAAACGAAATCGTTTCTCTTGACTGCACATAATTACTTGAAGGAATGTTTGCGAAATGGCAATTCAGGTCATGTAAGTGAATTGAACTAGAGGATGGGTTTGTAGAGCGCAATTTCCAATACCAAGAGTTCTAGAAACTTCAGATATTGGTAGGAGAAGAAGAAGAAATACTATTAAGAATGTGTCGGCGTTTAGCGTTGCGTATCACCTGATTACACCGATTTCTTGCATGTTTGTATACAGACCAGTTAGCTTCAGAGCGTTGCTTTTATACTTTTGAAAAGCACGGTCCCTTCGTCTCATCATTAATCTAATGTCCTCAGTAATCCATAGAGCTGGTAAACGCTTGAGCTGAACTTTTTTCATAGGCGCGTGATCATCGTAATTCTTAGTAACTAAGTCGTTAAACACTCACCTTGCCATCAATAGACTCAGCATTAAGCAAAGGTGCCCAATCTATCTTCTCCGCATCCTCAGAAAGTCGTTGCCAGTCGATTCTTCCAAAGGAACGCATGTACATAAATTTGGGTTGGAGCTTGGGAGGTTTTAGGACGTAGGATAGGAATAGAAGGTCATGGAGAGAAAAACCTGGAGCAGGATGTTGTCCATGGGAGGAAACCAAAGCGGAATTAGATGTAAGGATCAAATCAAGCCAAGTGTTGTCACTGAGGGTGTTGTGGTGGGTAGAATGGTGTGGCAGAATGTGAAAACAGCTTGACTTAACTATATTAAGGAGTTTAAGGGCGCGAAAAGAGTGAGATTGTAAAAGGTTGCTATTAAAATCCTCATGATGACCATGTTTTAGTTTATTAAGAATCCGAATTGTATGATTTTTTGCACTACAATAAATTGTTTGCATAATGAAGTATAGAAACAGAGTATTTAAATAAGCATTAGAAAACTAAAGCACAAATATTTTCTAATCTATAGTACCTCACGTAAAAGACACGTGCACATTTGACGCGACTTTGACAAGTGCATGTTTTTTATTTATAAAACGCTAGAATCGACGTATAACCTGTAGTTAATAAGTAGTGAATGAAAGTGTAAAGGTTTGTTTGCTTATTTATGTATTTAAATATAACCACATGTGACCTTTTGATTAATATTACTAACAAATTTTGTTGATGTTAAGTAGGTGCTGACAAATATTTGCTTAGTTAGTTGAATAACAACTAAAAATTATTATTTTCATTCGATAATGCTAGAAATTTCCTTTCAGATTTCACTGATCTACAAATAATATGTATTGAGCATAAATCAGCGGACATTTCATAGTAAGGTTAGTAGATGAGACTTGCCTAACGAGCCGTTCCAACACGTTACTATGTTACTTGATTGCGGGTTAATGTGTGCGATAGATTGTTAAATCAAAATCAATATGAGTGTTAAATAGTAGTTAGTGGGAGTCAAATACACATTAAATATACATTGTCGATAGTTTATAATATCATATAACTTTATGTACTTAGAGAAATTACATACTAACTCAACATACTGAATTAAAATATCCTAAAAGAAAATAATAGTTATCTGAGATCAGATATAACAATGATGATGTATAATTATTAAAAGAATTAAATATAGGTTCTAAAGAGAAAAGTACAAACTCGAACAGACTTAAGTACTGACTTGATGGCAGGCCATGAAACGTGACATACATAAAAACAATTAAAACAAACATACCTAACAATGATGTCTATTCTCATTTTCCACTAACTTAAAAATCACTATGTTCTAGACAGCAATAGAAACTGAATAAACATTAATATTAAACAAGCATAGATCAACTGAATGGTCCATAAATACTTTTTCTTTTCGCTGCCTTTCGACAGATTTACACCTTGTTTTATTTGATAATATTGTTGAGAAAAAGAAATACACAATTGAATTTTACGGTTCGTTACCTGTATATATACAACAATGATACTTTTAGATAAAAAATCGTCTATAGTCAATTACTACACCAATATTTAAGTAATTTTTAAAGTTGTAATTGTTCTAAATTATACCCGTGGCAGTATTTAAATTAACACCTTTCCCGAGTGGTGAGGTCCCTTTTTCTGGTGGGTACCACCGCGTGACTATTCTACGCAAAGCAGCATGTGTTCCGGTTTGAAGGGCACTGAGCAGCGTATTTACTGGGTAAATGAGTCTTATCATCCCATGATCATACGGCAGGCATCGCGTTGGTGTTACTGTATTGCATCTGTCTATAGGCGTCGGTAACCACTTTTCATCAGGTGGTACTCGACTGCTCGTCTAGCTGCGTATGCAATATAAAAACATATTTATGTAGTGACTCCTTCCGTAGCCTAGTGGTATGGGCGTGTGCTTTAGAAACCAGAGGTCATGGGTTCGAATCCTGCGGGGACTCAACAATTTTCATTATTGTTTCCAAAACCCCCTAATGGATAGGAGTGTAGTAGGGGAGGCCTATGTCCAGCAGTTGACTATCACACGCTGATGATAATGACGCATACGTTTACAGTGCTGTATCGGCATATTTTTGCTATCAATTTACGTAGAGTTTAATCTTTAAATCTAAGTAGAACTCATGGCACAAAAGATGACGAATATTTTTTTTTTGATAATATTCACAGCATGGCTTAGTGATGTTTTAGAAATCCATGACAGGTTTGATATGATATCCCGAAACTTGTTTATAAACGAGCTCACTGAGGCAAAAACGCCAAAAAGACAAAATTCAATGTATTTCACAAGGATCATAAATATTTTAAAAACGACATTACGCACTTTAAAGTTTTTTAAAAGTCAATATTATTTCAAAATTAAGAAATGTTATTCAAACACACCTATTGAATTTTTTATTAAATCTTAGGCAACCAGGTAAAATATAAAAGTAAGTAGAGTAATAAAAATAAACTTAAACCCTTTTTTCCTTATTTACGTTGTTAACTTTACTTGGTTATACGAAAACATTGATTTTATTATAATTTTGATGCGTGATTAAATACGATTAGGTATTTTCTAATAAAGATCAATGCCTGTAATTAGGGGGCGTTAATAAATTGTAGCTAATGATAATGATGAGTTAAGCTATTAATTTATTTTGCTTGAAGTAAGATTGATAAGAGTTAAAAGAAGGAGTTAGGTACTCAAATACGAAGCGTGTGTTTTTATATATGTTACCTCGATACACCGGTTCTAAGGTTCTAGGATTTTGATCATTCTCTTGTTTTATTTGGTATGCATTTTTTTATTGAATATGTCTTTCCATACACCGTTAAACGTTAGTAAAACCTTAAGAGACTTACTAAAATAGAGTTTACATACTTGTACGTCTTTTATTGGTCTACAGCAAAGTTTGTGGTAACATATATAGATTCGTCGATTTGTCCTTAAATCCCACTGCTGAGCATATGCCTTCCTTAAGTCGTCAATAGGAGCGCAATCCCAGTCTGCGCACCGTCTTCCGGCACATATCTAGTTATTTCTGTTACTAATGAATAACCCAGAGTTACCAATTGACGTAAGAACTTATAATACACTGGAGCATATTCAAGGACAAGTTATAGGCTGTATAAGTTCTACTAGTGTATAAGCTTCTGAAAAATCAATTATATGCAAAATCAACTTGTCGTAGACATTATTGTAATAAAATGAATAATTTGAAACATATCAGACATTTAATACCTGCAGCAAAAATCGCAGAGAGTTTTGGCAAAATGCAAAGTTAATCGCTAGTATATCGCTAATGGTGCTCAACCGCACAAATTATGATAATTCCTATGAATAATTCTTTGTTTCCAGAATTTTACATGATCGTTTGTTTCTTTTACTATATAAAACTTAATTGGACAGCTAATGATATTAAAGTAAATACTGGGTCCGTGGATATTTCAATGCATGGAAAGTATCTTTGAATACTTTCGACGATTTCCTATGATGGACATTCACTGTCTAGTATTATTAAACTTACGTCTCTACCGATCACTTAGACGTAGTATTACGGAAGAGAAAAATTGTAAATAAGCCTGATCAAAAAAAACTTTATTTTAGAACTAGACGTTAACACTGACTGAATCTGCTGCACCAATTGAGAGGGGTGTAGGATCCGCAACATCTTCGGAACCAAGCCAACCTCACCTGCACGTGGTGCACCCTGCAAACAACAAACGAGGCTTGGCGAACCACCCACCAACCGCATTGGACCAGCGGGTGGGATACGGTCCAAACCCTAATGGTTAGCGAAAAACGCCCGGCCCCTAGTTCGCGTAGCCTCATATTCCTGGCGCAAGGCCACGTAACGGCAAGGCGGGGTGCAAATCCCGGGAGTACGTAGGTCGCCAAACCAACTGACCATTGCAACATACAACGGACGCACGCTACGTAGATTCTCATTTGGCCCAAATGGAAGAGGAACTGAGTTGCATAAGATGGCACGTTTAGGATTGAGTGAAGTCCGAGAGGGCGAGGATACCTAACCCAGAATCGGGCCATTCTGTACTTTCAGGGAGAAATCCATCACAGGGCGAGTCGGGTTCCTTGTCAATAAATCCTCATTGACAATGTAATTAGTATCCAGTGTGTCAGCGAGGGTTGCGTACCTTAGACAAAGCTGACCCTATAGATACAGCCTGAAAATTATCCAAGTGTACGCACCAACGTCGACGTACCCGGATGATGATGTCGAAGATATGACGAGGACATTTCAAGAGCCTTACTAACACCACCAAGGCTCACTTCAACGTCGTCATGGGGATTTCAACGCTAGTAGGAGTACAGGCATACGCGAATTGATGCTGGGATCATATGGTTAGCGGAGCAGAAATCTAGGAGGCAAATGCTCGTCAATTTCCTCGAGCGAGAGGGGCTGTTCTAAGAACTCGTTCTTTAAGAAACAGCCCCGAAGGAAATGGACTGGCAGAGCCCCGATACTATGACCAAAAATGAGATAGACTTCATTATAGCGGACAAAAGCGCATATTCAGGGATGTCTCCAGTGATCCAAGGTTCAAGACCGGAAGTGATCACCGACTTCTGAAAAGCACCCTGAATATAGATTTGAAGCTTGAACGGTCCGATTGATGAAGTCTACGCTCCGCCTAATCTGCTCCAGCCTATCATTGATTCTGGCACATTTCAGATCAATCTGGAAAATCGATTTGCTGCCTTGGAAAGTACAATCGACGTGGACGTTGACGAGGAACTCGATCAGTGGTGAAATTCTTCGAGACGAGGTGCAACTCTGCGGTCTGCGACGTACGGGCAAAAAGTCTAAACTTTCGGGAGAAACACTAGATCTCATGGCAAAGCGACGAAATAATCCAACCGTCACTTCGTTAGAACAGCGGGTTCTCAACAAGACCATCTCCAAACTGGTAAGGCGCGACCTCTGTCACTTCAATACGCTCTCAATTCAGAGAGCTATTGAGCAAAACCGGGGTCCAAAGTCTTCGTACAACAGCTTGAAGAAGCCATCTAACGAAGTTGACCAAAGAGAACGGAGAAGTCGTCGCTTCTAGACCAGAGGTTCTCTCGGAGGTTGAAAGCTTTTACAGCCAGTTATACGCGTCGCATTCAGCACCCGGAGCCGGATGAGAAGATTCTCGAGCCTCTTACCCGCCAATGTCGGAGGATCTTCCAGAAATCGGCCTGACGAAATCGAGGGGCTCTTGAGCAACTTCAAAATGGAAAAGCCCGGGAGAGGACGAAGTCACGACGGAGCTTCAGAAGGCCGCCAGTAAACCGGTGCTGAAAAGACTCACGCCGTCTATTTAACTCTGCCCTCTCTCGGGAGAACTCCTGAGGCATGGCATAGGGTTTGGTCGTATTGTTCTTCAAAAGGTGATAAAACCCTTTTGAAGAACTATCGGCCAATATCGCTCCTGAGTCATGTCTATAAGTTGTTTTCGAGGGTCATCTCGAATCGTCTTGACGAAAACTCGACGAAGCGCAGCCTTGAGAACAGGTTGGGTTTCGGAGGGTTAGCTTCCATAGACCACATCCATACAGTGAGGCGGTAATGCAGAAGACACATGAGTATAACCAGCCCCTGTGCATGGCATTTGTGGACTATGAGAAGGCTTTTGACTCCATCGAGACCTGGTCTTTCCTCGAGTCCCTTAAGCGGTGCCAAATTGATTGGCGATATATTGAGATCTGCAGATGTCAGCCAACGCCGCCACTCATGTCTGTCGTAGTCCAAAGTGGGCAGACTGAGCCTATCCCCTGCACCGCGGTGTGAGGACAAGGAGACGTGATGTCTCGAAGATTGTTCTCCGCCGCGCTTGAGGACATAGTTCAGGACGCTCAACTGGGAAGGACACGGCATAAATGTGAACGGCGTACATCTCACATCTTCGATTTGCGAACGATATCGTCATCATGGCTGAGACCGCTAAGGACCTGCAAAAAATGGTGCAAAGCCTGGCTGAGTCTTCTGCAGCATCGGTCTCCGGATGAACTTGGTAAAACCAAGGTCATGTTTAACAAGCACGTTGATCCGGGACCGATCACAATTGACGACATCTTGAAGTTGTTTCGAGTACGTTTACCTAGGACAAACGCTCCAACTAGGTAAAAACAACTTTGAGGGGAGGCCAACAGAAGGATTCAGCTGGGCTGGAGCAGCTTCATAACTTCGTCGAGTTTTCTGTCACACATCCCACAAAGCCTCAAATCGAAAGTTTTCGATCAGTTCGTCCTAACGTTTTGACCTACGGTGCCGAGACTTGGACACTTACGGTTCGACTGGTCCACAAATTTAAAATTGCTCAGCGAGCTATGGAGAGGGCTATGTGAGTATCTCTGAAGGACCGCATCAGAAATGATGTGATCCGACAGAGAACCAAAATCAAACATAGCCCACCGGATTAGTAAGCTGAAGTGGCAGTGGGCGGTCATATAAGCCTGCAGAACTGACGACCGCTGAAGTCGAAAAGTTCTGGAGTGGAGACCGAGGCTCGGCAAACGTAGTGGGACGCCCTGCGGCAAAGATGGAGTGACGACATTCGCAAAGTGGCCGGTGTGGGCTGGATGAGATAGCTGAAAGATCGGAAGCGGTGACGTTCATTAGGGAGGCCTATGTCCAGCAATGGACTGGCACAGGCTGATGATGATGATGATGATGATGAATTGAGAGCGTCTTAATGATTCGTTCAAAGAGATTTCTTTAAGGGTGAATTTCGGAAAGTTGTGACTTTCTGAGTGTAAGTTTAGACCAAATATACTACTTAGATGAATCGAAACATGGGCACTACATGGAGATTTTGTTTTATTAAATCATGACTTCAGATTCCAAAATACTCTCTTGCACACAAACGACTGGCAGTAACTCAATGTTTTGTTGTTACAATAACGTGATCTAAAAATACACAAAAAATCCTGTGTGTGGAAGTTATTTGTAAGCTTGAGAAATGTTTATTCAAAAACAACAGAAATTCCGAGGCCATACGTCAAGATGTGTCGTCTATGTTTCGTCTATGTTACAGGAGTACTGTGCCCGAACCAATTTTTTCTAAAGATGAGCAAAAAGCGTTAAATATCCTACGCTCTAACACAGACTTGACGATTCTCCGTGCAGATAAAGGAAATGCTACGGTTGTAATGAGCACGTCAGATTTCAATTTAAAATTCAAAATTTTTATCGGATGAAATGAGTTATAATAAGTTAAAACAGACCCCACACCTAAAACGCTTAAAACAACAAGTGATCTTGTAAGAAACTATGAAACATTGAACTAACTATGGAAAATTGAATCTAGACGTAAACCTATGATACCCCATGTCCTAACCTCCAAAGCTTTATGGATTACCTAAGATTCCAAAAACTAATGCTTCATTAAGCTCAATTGTCAACCAGATAGATTCACAACATACAAAATGACACAATATCTTGAAGAAGATCTGTCACCACTACGAGGACACACCGAAGCGTAAACAAGATTCTACCATTTTGTTAGTGAGATTGAACATCTACATCTCGCTAACAATAACACTGTGGTCAGTTTCTATGTTCAGTCCTTATTATCATGCTTACCTATTGAAGACTGCATCTTAATTGTAACTAAGAAGCTTGAGGACAAGAAATGCCGAATGAATATGCATCTCTGTTTAAACACTGTCATACATCTAGATGGCGTAGTGATGGGTTGCCCAGTGTCTCCTATTATCACTGAGTATTCTTATCCTATTATCTTCATGAAGAACTTTGAAGAGACGGCCTCAATACAGCTCCATCCAAACAAGATTCTATAAGCGGTACGTAGATGACACATTTACCATTTTACCAACAAACCAAATCAATACATCTAAATTCTTTGCACTCCCAAAAAGTTCATAATGGAAATAGAGCCAAACAATATCTTAGTCTCTTGAGTATTATAATCATCAGAAATTCAAACAAGACATTGAGCCTTCAAATTTTAGCAACCCACACGAATAAATATTTAAATGTTGATTCTCACCACAATCCCTCGCAGTAAGCTACTGTCGGTAAATGTAAGATTCAGAGAGCACAGCGGATCTGCGACAAGAGCATTTGACGACTAAACTAGAGAATGTCAAACAGGTGCTGGTGACAACAAACTCTCATTTCCACGTCTACGTCGCAGTCACTATGTGAAGCCAGACATGTCGAAAGAGTGCCCGCCGTTTTACCTTACATCGGAGGAGTCACGGCCCAAATAAAGAATTTAATAGAAGCACTCTTTAAAATATAAAAAGCCGCAGAAGAAGATTAGCCAATATTACCATCCGTCAAATATTAAATTCCTCTACAGGACCGGGTGTGTTCAAGCTAAACTGTGATTGTGGTATATCTATATTGAACAAACAAAACGACCAGTAAGAACCAGAGTTAAAGAACATATAGCCGATATAAAGCAACAACGCTAAGAAATCAACAATTTTGCGACCATATTCAAGTCGAGCCTAATCATTATATTGTTTTGTTGAACCAAAATACTGCAAAAAACATCGATTTATAACCTAGATGATTCGGAAGCGATAGAAATAGAAAAATGTCCAAATTTGAATGAGAAGGATGGTTGGTCTTTGCCACCTCAATGGTGTACAAAGGGAGCCTCCATGAAGCGAGTGGCTTACCAAAACACCCCACAGATAGAGAGTCCGGAATCTGGCTGCCTGATTCTTTCACCACGATGACAAGAACTAATTAAATATTTATTCTTCAAAAGCAAAGTAGAAGAAAATAAAATGGCTTTGTGGATTTTATTTCCTTATATAGCATCCATGCAGAGTTCAACGAATGACGTTGAGCAAAAAAACTGTAAAATTAGGACAAACAAAAACTTACCGAACTTTTATCCCGATTTAGAATATTCTGAAATTGAGTAAAATAACCTGATAGAGAATGGTTTACGTCAATCCCGTACTTATACTCACGAAAGATGTAGGTTTGATGGCCTTTTTACAGAGACAGTAACATCTCATACCATCGCAAGCATTAGTGTGAAAAATCTACAGTGTTCCGGTTTGAAGGGCACCGTAGCCAGCGTATTCACTGGGTAAATGAGACGTAACAACCTATGTCTGACGTTGGCAGCGCATTGGTTATTCCCCTGGCGTTGCCGATGTCACTGGGCGTCGGTGACCACTTTCCATCAGGTTGCCCGACGGCTTGTCTACCTTTGACGGCAATTCGTGGTCGCAATTATAAATTGACTCACGTATAATTCACACGAGGAGTTTCTGGTACCTCATTTGTAAATATTATACGGAACTTTGTGATAGATTCTCATCGTATATAGTCTAAATTTCAATTGATTTTGCATAAAGCTTGGTGAAATTAAAGTAGCTAAAATTGTGTTTCGATGAGAAATATTCTGCTTTAAATATTAACGGTTGAGAAAATTAATAAATTACTTTAATATTTTTAAAATAATACAGAATAACAATAATAAAAAATAGTCATCTCAAAATTATAATATTTTTTTAAATTAATAGTAAAGCTAATTCTTTTGGTCCTAAAGTTTTATTCTATAAATGAATTAAAGGTCTTTTCAAAAATCTTATTTAATATAATTGCCGAGAAAATAATTAATTCTAATTGAATTAAGTATTCACTTGAATGTAGAGTTAAAATCAAATGATAGAAATTAGCTGTAAGAGAAATTAAAGAAGAGTTCGTTTTGAACGATGTGTACTGTTTCTTATTAATAAACTCTCAGACGGGGATACATATTAAAATATACCTATTTTAATCTTACTATATTTTAAGCATTCAATTCATAAAATCTTATAAATCAACCAATCTTGAACAGCACGGCTAAAAGAATATTTTGATTAATCTATATTGGGTTTAATCATATTTAGTAATTCAAAAATTCACGGAATAGTATAACAGTATAATACTTAATATTCAGGACTCATTATACAACTGCGCAGTTAGACCAGCAAAGTAATTAAGGAGAACTTGGAAGAACACACGACGCTGTGTGATCACATCTTGATTACCCTAACGACTAAATTAGGTTATTATGGTCTTTAAACCTTTGTTAATGATCACGAATACCTCAATACCTCTCATTGATCCGAGGCTCGAAATAATTAAGATCTGAGAGCTCAGTCTGTCTAGTCGCGGTATAATGTAAACGTGATAAAATATTATCATTATCATCATCAGCCATGGTAGCCCACTGATGGACATAGGCCTCCCCTAATCACGCTTTCCACAATAGGGTTTTTGGACCGTATCCATCACGCTTGGTCCAATGCGGGTTGTGGGTGGACCGACTTTTACATATGCCCATCTGACGCATGGATCATCATACTTTTCAGACAATTAGGTGATCGGCCCAAATTGTCCTAACCAACCGGAAAAACAACGATAACACGAGTAATTTCCTCGCGGGTTCGAAACCACGACCTTATAAAGGAAGGGCCAATACCGAATGACCATGGCAAGCGGATAAAATATCTAGAAGTCCTTGTATTAAAATGTGTTTTTTTTTCGTTAATCGTGAATGACTCAATTTCAATATATCTTTAGGTTAACATTTTGTATCATGCATTGACTACAAATAATAAAATTGCTTCGAATTGAGTACCTCTTTCTTTTGAAAAAAAAAGAAAGTTTTGGTAGACGACATAATGGGTTAGCCTTAACAGTATAATTTGAAATTGCGTTAAAGTTTTAATAAGACAACTTTGTAATATGGTTTGTGTTCATTAAGTAGCTCGGGGCTTTTTGCTTAATCTCATTTTTTGTGCAGCATTCACCATGGAATTCAACTTGCGCTATATTCGATAGAGCGATTATTTTGCGGTTTTTCAAAATGATTTACGAGTGTATCTCCTACAAGAAGTGTCATTGCCTGACAGGGCCTAGTATCTGAGATAAACGTTAAACATTTATTACACTCAAATAATTAAGTTTAAAAAATATATCTTGCTCAGTTACTTACTTTTACTTCACCTAGAAAACATTTAAGCTTTTTTAAACACAAAACAGCCATACATTGGACCAATAACAAAACAAAAAGTGTTTAGCGAGTGGATTCATTCACTTGGGCTATTTATGTAAAGTGATTTGAGTGATATCCTTTTTATTGCATATTTTTTAAAAAATATGTGCTAATTAAAAAAATGATGATTAACTGTATGGCGATGAAAGGTTCCATGGTTTAAATGTGAGCGGGAGCTCTATGGAATGAAGTGTAATAGCTGACTTTGTTACAACCCAGGATGGAATGAAAAAAAAAACAAATCATACTTTTCGAGAAAGTTTTCCTCTTAGGTTAATTACAATGATCCTATAGAATGATTCGAGTTCAATCATTATTATTAGTAATATTAGTATTATATAATTATTATTAGTATCAATCATATCAGTATAAAAACTGTTTTTCAGGTGATCATGTTTTTAGCGTGGGTTGTATTGACAGCATTAAAATGAAAATGTTAATAAGGACGAAAAACTGTATGAATTTTGTAGGATAACATATACCTAAATATTAAGTGTTAAACACCTGTAGGTAGTAGCATAAAAGTTGCATGGTAGGTGACGATAATAATAATAAGACGGGACCATCTGTAATTACCATCGCAATACCTTTTTTATATCTACTATCTATATTATCCAGTAATGTATACTCATACCAGTGGATTTCGGGCATTTTAGACTGTATTTATTATACGCCTTGTAAGTGATACCTTCAGAAAGATCTTTACGTCTTGTTTCTATAATCAATGAAAAATAGAAAAATGTTTAAATTGCTGTTGTTTTAGTAAATTGAATTTTTTAATTGAATATATGCCATATTTGTCGTATTTTTAAATTAATTACGCTCTGTCTTTCAACTCACGATTTACCTTGTCAAAACATCGCCGTAGTCGATGCCATCATTTGATTAAATTTAATGAATTATAATGCCATGGTGTTTTATTGCCATTCTGGTGACGAGAATTATTATGTTGACGTAAAATTAAGGTTTCGCGTTATTTTAGGCGAAATAAACGATAATAAATAAGACCACGTAGGAGCAAAAACCTCCTACGTGGTCTAGCGGTAATTTTTTTTATCGTATTTTCACCTGACATGTTGGATAAGGGCCCTTATGAGCTCTTTTTTATTTTTATCTGTGCGTGATCTTTAGTTCAATTTTCTTTTTATCTAATTTACATTTAATGTTTTACCGTTTGTTACAATCTTATATTTGTATTATTTTTCAATTACTTATTTTCGATTTTATTTTGCTTTGCTTTGTTACCGTTTTTATTACATTTTTGTCTCACATTTCTAAGGGTAACGAAGCCACCACTCATTGCAGATATATTTATCTCTTAATATAGGTTTTACAACACTATTTTACATAATTATTATTATCTTTTACCTATGTTACTATTCTAGTCTTACCTATTATACTTAAATGCTATGTTATGGCTACTTCATATTGTTACAATATGTGTTCCAAATCCCTAATCTCTATTTTTATTGTTTACGCTTTGCATTATCTTTGTGCTAAATTTTATGAAGGCTTTGATGAATTAATTTGCTTTGTTTTGAGTTCAGCTCTGCTCCGTCTCTTCCGTATGCCGGACCCTCGGTTATTATGTGCACCAGGCTCTGCGGGGTCTCCGCATCGCAATCACACGCTGGACTATCCGGCATTTGAAGCGGTGCAGGTACCCGCAAAACCTCCATGCCCTGTCAAAACCTGGCATGAGCAGTGGGCCCAGATCCAGTCCCTGACTATGTGGTACGCGTCGACAGCATCGGGGAAGAAGAGCTTGGTGGTCGAGGCTGTTGGCTTTGATTTATAGCGCTGGTTCCACTCGTCAATGGACTCTAGCTGAAGAATCCTCTTGACGAAAGAGACCGGGCACCTGTCATAGGCCGGTCGCCTTTTTATTTGCGTGGCGGCCTCTTTCGCTAGAGAGGTCCGCCCTTTCATTACCCTCTCACACCCGCATGAGCTTTAACCCAGTAAAGGTCAAGGGAGCCGCCGATTTTTCAGTTTGGCGGTGTCCTCCTTGCCTCCACTGCCATCGGGTGTCGAGGTCACTACTAAGCGTCTCAAGGGCGGATCTTGAGTCACTATAAATCTTGCAGCCCATGCGGAGTACTCGAAGTGCCACCCCTATGGCCCTACGGAGTCAGAAGCTCCACCTATTAAACGGTGCAGAAGTCTCCCAACTTAAATTTTTTTTCTAACTGGCGGCACCATCCCAAATGGATAGTGCCGCTCCGATTTTATTTTCGATTTTGCTCCCGTCTGTAAAGATCTTAATGACGGGAGCATGTTGGGAAATCTCCGCACCGTCGTCCAGACAGACAAACTCCAGCCCTACCAATTCAGCCGGGTGTGGCAGCTCGGTATGGGCGTTGGACTCTCAAGCCCCCGGTCTCCTATCACTCGCTGAGAATGGCCTCTCTTTATCTCGTAAAGAGTGGCCGCTTCCCGATCCTAAGATCCAGGGAAGAATCCCAGCGAGCAAAAGGGCCGAGTTTAGTGAGACGTCCTGTACGCCTTTAATGATCTTCCGCACGAAGCCGCGTTGAATCGCGTTCGAGTTGCCGCCGCGCCTGAACCTTCCCGGTCGATGTGGCCCAGGCGCTTGCTGCGTATAAGACGACCGGCTCTATAATTGCAGTATATATCGTCCTGGGTCCTAGCGGTATGGGTCCTGATTTATAAACCGGAGGTCTGGGTTCGAATCCGCGAAACAACTTTATGTTATCGCTATTTTCTGGTTGGTTCAGGAAAATCACTCAATTGTCTTTAAAAGTAGGATGAACCTAAGATGATAAGCACGTCTAACAAAGTCGTTCCACATTGGACCAGATAACCCTAATGGAGAAGGCGTGCATTAGGGAGGTCTACGTCTACCAATGGACTAACACATGATGACGATGATGATAAAGCGATAATATAAAAGCTCTTTACTTTGTTGTGGAATTGGGTTGTTTTAAACCAAATTGTAAACAATTTTCGTGGATTGCCTATAGAAATTTTATTGTGATTAAATACTTAACGATTATTTTAAAATATACCTAACGTTTCAAACCTCATCATACCATGACGTAATTATTTCTCTTTTCCGAGAATTAGGATTGTCATATATTATGTAGAGAATAGGCTGTCAAAAATATGATTATATAAGCGCAGACTTTGTTCTTTACATCAGCTACATGTTCTTTAATGCGAGCATTCATAGATTTCTTTGTTCGGCCTGTGTATAAAATACCATATTTACAATTCATTCTCATATAGATACAAACATGATGCAGAAACTAATTTATATTTTCCCGTGACTTGAATATGTTGTTGTTCACATTATAGGTGTTTAATTGGAAAAAAAACTTATTTAGCATCAAATTGATTTTATTTTGATCCACTAAATTCATATGCTTTTAGCTCTTTCTTATTCAAATTTTGCTCTTTATCAGAAATAAATTGTGGTTAATAGAATTATGATGTGTTTACATTTTTTATATGGCATAGGCAGACAGACGAGTAGTCAGGCTACCTGATGGAAGTGGTCTTTACGCCCAGTAACATTGGCAACACCAGTGGTATCGCCATCTGCTGCCTATCGTGATACATAGGTGTTGAAGTCTCGTTTACCCAGTAAATACGCAGACTACGGTGCCCTTGAAACCGAAACTCAGTAGTGTTTTCACACTACTGCTTTGCGGTAGAAATAGACACCGTGGTGTTACCCACCCAGACGGTCTCCTGTAAAAAGGGGACCTACCAATGGTATATATTATTAGATCTTCAATCAGTTGTTTGAATGATAACTGAAATGTAGGTAATTAAATTTATTATCTAAATCCAATGTTTGAAGGTACGGGTGAATATAAAACCACGATGGAATGAACTTAAAGGAATTATTTAACATACCTAGTTTAGCTAAAGCATTAGAATTATACGGTAGAGCTGTACTATTCATTAGATAATCACTACAAACGCTCCAAACAGGAGCAAGTTTAATCGTTATCCAACTACGCGAACGGCAACCCGCCCACACGTGTAATGAGCAAACACTGCTTCCGGCCTCAACTTGATTTACTGTTTGAGATCGATTGATTTATTTACTGTTCATACGGGTACCTCGTATGACGTACAGACATAATAAAATCCAGAAAAGTTAAAACAGTAGTTTTAAAATTTTGACTAAATTCGGTTAGTACTTTAAAAGAAACTTTATTAGCCGTTCAAGAGAAACAATTCCTTGTGGTAGCAGCCCCTTTTTAACGATGGTAAGCTTGCGAGATCTTATGCTTATCTTATTTTTTTAAGAACAAGATTTTATATTTTTCGGATTGGGTTTCTTACATATCGCTCGACATTTAAATTTATACCTTTGTTAGCGAATTCCAACATTTGCATTTGACATAGAATAACTGAACTACTCCCATTCTAGTTTCGGTTAATGACGAGTAAGAGAATGAACGAGAACAAAAGCTTGCGCCATACAATTAATGGGTCGTCGTGCATGCATCAGGAAACTAAAAGGTGAGCCAGAACGAATTGAAATAAGTGTGATTTTATTATGATAAATAACAAGTTTAATAAAACCCATAATGCATAGAGGCGTATTAGGGGAGGCCTTTGTCCAGCAGTGGACACTCACAGGCTGATGGTGATGTGATAAGTTTTTCGTCTAGTATGTATTGTATTGCGAGTCAATTGAATAAATCAAAAGCATGATTGATTTCAAATTGAATAACCATTTTGTGTAGTATAAGCGGTGTCAACGTCCTCTCTGCAAGAAACTACCCCGCGCCACTGCCACTGCATTTTAAATCTCTAATATCTTTTAACGCATTGATTTTATCAAACTTTCGTTTTTGACACGTTTTGTGTACATAGACTAAGAAATAAAAACTTATCACAAAATTATTAAAATAATGGGACCAAATGACATCATTAAGAAAATATGTATAATTTAAAACACTAAACAACATCCTAACACTACATCGTAACATATATATTAAAATAATATATGCGCTCCGAATCGAGTACTTCCTTCTTTTGAAAATGCAAAAGTGCTTAAAGTGGGACTGCATAACAAATAAATAGGCATTAAATTCCTTTCATTCCATTACCTTGACCTTTTCAGAACATTTATTTTAATGAATCATCCACCAATTTCTAGTAAACCGAAGAAATTAGAAATTTTTTCATTATCTTATTTCTTAATGTAATGACTATGTAAAAATGACCAACTTTTTAACACAGTTTTAACATGTCAAAAAATATTAGTATAAAAATTTACAAAAAAAGTATGACCGACTTAAAACTGTCTGTATATCCCTTTTCTTTGAAGTCCTTAAAATGTATGTCGAAAGCTACCCTGGACATAGACTATTACATAAGGTACATGCGTGGAGGCAATAGTGAGTCGTGAAACGTAGTAGTGGACATATATGAATGAAGTTATTGGTTGATTTAAGTTTACCGTTGTTTTTCCCAATAATACAATTTTAAAATTTTACATGCAAAACGTGTCAACATCGTAAAATGTTGCAATCTCATAAGACTCGTCATCCAAAATCACCACAGACTCAATGCCTCAGAAATTGTTTCTAGAAAATATCAAGTAATAAGGAATAAATATGTACAAGCTACATTTCAAATTAAAAAAGATCGTACAATGTTAAAATAAATTACATTATTTGGTAAATCATTCACTAAAAATAAGATGTCAAAAAAACCAGTGGCATATCATAAAAAGCTGTGGTTATGTAATGGTGCAAGAACAAAAACGAATCAGCCTTAAAAAGTTATGAGGGTTATCGCTAGAGTATGAAGGAAGGCACCTAGCCGATTTACGACCGAGCAATTTTCCATTTTCCCTTATTCGAGCAAAACCAGTTTCAAAAACGAATGTGTTAGTATACTTAAAAAAAACATTTTAAAGTATTTTCTTACTGTGTGTCTTAACTGAAATTATTGGTTACATAACTTGTTATAATAATAAAATGATGAATTGAGTGTGATTCCTAATCTTTTAATGTTTTATTATTGTTTTCGATAAAATCTTCATTTTATTTGTTTAAAACCTTCACCAAACCTTTTTACAAGAGACATTTGGTAGTCAACATGTAAGCAGCACATTTTAATTCTTGTTAGCGAGATTGATAAAATTATTATCCAAGCAAGAGGGGAAACTCAAGCGTTTTGTCCAAAAAAAATCAGACTCCTTCCAGCGTCCAAGATCACGGGCTGACTGAGATGGGTTATGTTTCCTAGAGTGGATTTATTATATATTATGATCACATAAATTAAATAAATAATTGGAAAGTAGTAATGGCTTCTTAAGTTACATAATATATCTTATATATTATATAAGCTATATGCTATATAACTTAACTTTATAACTTAATTTATAATTCTCATATTTAAATTCGTATTATGTCCTAAAAAAATGATTTTGATTGAATGTCTATATTAAATCTGTAAATTATAACGGGATCGAAAGAATGGTTTCTTTCCTCTCTTTCTTTTATATCAAACCATGCTATAATTTTTCGTAACATCTGAGGCCGTCCCTCATTTTAGTCATTTTTTTATCTAAAAAAGGTTGAAGAGGATTAATTTTGTAATGGTATGCAATCGTCATTTATTATTTTTTAAATAAACATTAAATCTCTGGGAAAATATCGTGAAACAATCATTAATCATCTTATATTAAACATAAAAATTAATTTCCTTTCAAAAAAAAACTTAACATTTCTTTTTATCAAATACATTTATAGTAAAACATTTTTTATCATCGGTAAAAATTCATATTCAGTTTTGATGTGTACATTGAATAAAGTAAAATATTTTACATTTACTTTATTTTTATTTACTAAACACATCACGTATTTTAACAAAGATGTCAAAGGAATTGACAGCAAATTTGATTATAATTACGAAAAATTATGGAAGCTAATGTTATTACCTCTGTTTATGGATGTCAAATTTATTTTCAAGTAATATCAAAATTTAATTATTAACAGCTATAATTTTTTAATTTTACTAAAACCATTACTTTACTGGAATTAGTAAGTATATAGCCAGAATGACGTCACTAGAGTGTAAGTAATTTTTCAAATTTAATATATGTATCTATGATAGACCTGTATATAGTTCAAATGAATGTATATTTCATTATTTTAAAAGATGACATAAGAGCAGGGGCTGAGTTTCTTTCCGGTTCTTCCTCAGGTCGGAGGCGTCCTATTTAGAGCCGGTGGTAGCATCCTTGACAATCAGTAAGGCGAGTGTTAGCACTTCTAATGAGATAAAAATATTTGAATTTAAATACTTTAAATTTGAATAATTGATACAATTGTTGCATATGATTAAATAATATATGCATTGCAGATATCGTCTCAAATTATTATATTTTTTTAAATGGCAATATCATCAATTGTCTTAAAGAAGATTCCCTAAACCAGTGGGCTAATGTTACAAGATATCTGTGAGAAACAACTGAGTTAGTAAACTCGAATTTCCAGCGACTACAGCAAAACAATAACTGCAAGCCACAGCTGTACACAGGCATCTGGTAAAGAAACCATACTGAATGAATTTCTACTGTCCAGCGCTACTGAAGAGGATTCGAGTTTATCAAAAAAGAGGCGTGCAGTGAAACATATTATAAACAATCCAAAATAAATCAATCTTAACTTTGAAAGTCGTCTCTTTAACAAAGGCCAGATAGATCTATTGATTTGATGCACTAATTACTAAAGAAGTATACAGTTGGTAGTCATAACCTAAGAGTAGATACACTTCGGTCTTATTTAATAAACCATATTTTCTCGCTAAAGAACAATGAGTAGGACTTGAGATGATGTCGTGGCCATTAAACTACGTGAGGCTAAGAAACATCCAAATTACGTTAATGTCAGTGCTAGTCCTCAATATGTAAGAAACTAGATATTCGTAAATAGGGCATTTGATCAATATTAGTTTCGATGGTGATAGGGTAATACTTTGATCAAAGCAAAACGTTCTCAAGTTGCCTGAGTATAACGATGTTGTAAATAAAATTAAATTCAACGCGATAAAATCCGTAAAGAAGTTTTATAAGATCAGATAAGCTTTCAAATCTCCGAAGTCCTTAACTGAATAGTGTCCCAGAAAAAAAATATTTATCATAATATTTATTTATTTATTTATGTAAAATATATTTAATAACATCAAATGCTTAAATGTAAACAATTATATATGTTTGTGCGTTATATATACATATATATATATGTTATATAATTTATTTATTAGTATATATTAAAATTACTTTCTCTTTTCTAACTTACAGATATTTGCACCTCCCTACTTTTATCTCTGCATCACCCCAAGGTTGACTGGAAAATGCCTTGGCATTAAGTCCCCTATGTACACTTAGTGCAAAAGTTTAAATAAATAAATAAATAAATAAAAAAATATAAGAGCATTTAACGCATGTTTATTGAAACTTTGACTACAAAGTTGCTTTCAGGATTAAGATGAAGCTCTTGACTAGAATTCGAGTAGTTTATTTAAATAACCGTCGTTTAGTAAACTTTAAATGCTTTAAATGAACGATAAGTATGAAAAATATTTTCACAGTAATATATATACATTTTCAAATACCTTTGAAAATACACAAAATACATTTCAATCTTAAATATATAAGCTTGTAAATAAATTTAACTATTGTATGTAATTTTTGTTCCGTGTTTAATATAAAATTTCCTGGGCATATATACGCTGTTTCTCTTTTCTTTTTTGTACATGATAAAATCTGTACCACAATGGGAAACTAAATGCATTCTCATGATAGTCAACTGAATTTTAAAGGATTGTTAAAGTACAAAAGCTCATAGTTTATCTACTGTGATATGTTTATCGGTTCATCGGTCATACAGTTCGGATGCCTGTTTCAACTGTGCTGTCCCTGCTCATACCAGTTCCTAAAATCCTGGATCGTCAATTTCATTATCTATACACGATCATGAGCTCATTTCCACTTTGTACGGAGCCGTCAATAGTGGGCAAAGGACTTCCAAAGTTTATGAACCCGTAAAATTGTAGATTTATTTAAAATCAAAAGCTGTTAAATTTAAGGGGTGACGGTGTAAGTTCGACATATTAACTTGTATTTGCTTCGAACTGCAAAGCTTAAAACCAGGGCTGATGAACTATAATGATAATGGTTGTTTTCGCTATACCCAAAAATAACTTAGAACCACCAATTACATAATAAACGCAACTATTTGCAGACCTGAGTCTGCTCAATAATGTTATTCAATTAGACGATTTATAATATATAAACTAGCAATATTCATTTAAAGTACAAGCTATAAATATTATATCTTATTTATATTTATAAAAAATTGTGGTTCCATAGGCTTTACAAAAGTTATATCTGGACAAGAGCATATATATATAATATATATATATGTTATATTTGCTCTAAATAAAACTATTATTGAGATCGTCAACAGGCATACAGGCACTCGAAGCATATGCGTAATATCGTTAGGGTTAATCAGATTGGCGATATTGTCAAATAATAAATACACAGTCAGGTAAAGTTAAAACATTAACTTTAACTCTTTTAATTCTGACTATAAACTTAAAGATTATTTTTACTATTTTAAATATTAAATTAAAAAGTAGGAATCAGTTATGTAACTTCAAAAGAATACTTTTATAACATTATTTGAACTACAATCACAGATTCCAGAATTTAAAGTTAATTCAGGAGGGAACCATTTGTGAGCGAGCGTCGATTTATAACTGAAATGTATATGAATTATTGATTACTCTTCTCTAACGGTTGGGGTAGTCTTTTCCGATTGCTTTTATGTCACTTGTAAACTCAATATCGATGTCTTTATATCCAAGTGAAAAAGAAAATTTATTTCTTACGTATGTAGTAGTTATACCTGTATTGATTTTAGTCTGTTAATTTGTGTAAAATAATTACAGGAATAAATAGTCGCATGGGGTTGCAAATCACAACCCCATGCGATTAAATTGCAAACGCTGCCGAGACCGTAAAAGATATACTTAAAGTATGTATTATATATATAATTGTACGTCTTAAAATAGTGTATAACAAAGTCCACGAGCACGTATATTTATGTTTCAATAATAACCCACACTAACTATTATTATTTAAAACATTGTAAAAAAATGCAATAAGGCATAATCAAAGCCCCTTTAAGGTAATATAATGTAAGTTCTTCAATCTACGTCCATACAAAGCCATACATAACAATTACATTAAATAAAAAGGTAGTTAATCTAGAATTTGCAAACATATTAGAGATTTAAAATGCAGCGGCTTACATCACGCGTAGTTTTGCAAAGGCACGCTTTACCGTCTTATATTGACAGAAAGGTTTATATACTGTCTAAAGTCAGTTATATTTATTTCGTAAAATTTCACATTTTTCTTTAAGAAGTATGATGTAAATATTAATAAAATTCTTTAGTAATCTCTATAAATAAATAATCATTAACTGCATTACAAGGGCTTCTGCTAAAAGTATCTGGAATAGAATATTTCACATTTTCTGTCATATTAAAATCATTGTTTTGCAAACTCCTTGGTTTCAAAATCAGATACCATTCTTCATTTAAAAAAGATTCTTAGTCTTGTAAAACTTATTTAAGTCGTTAAGAAAATGGAATTGGCTCGATAAAATTTAAGATTTATTATGACTTTCGAAGTGGTTTAACACAAAAACAGTGTGTTGATCCGATGACCGCGCTACATCGCCAAATGCATAATTTGGTGATGAAGCCCCATCCAAAACCACAATTTATCGCTGGTTTGCTGAATATTAACGTGGGCGTGTCAAGTTCAGTGATAATCGTCGTCAAGGTGGTCCAAAAACTGCAGTCACGCAAGAAAACGTTAATGCTGTGCGTAAAGTAGGACAAGTTTAGACATTGGCATGAGTCAAATAAAATAATATTGCATGACAATTGAGGTGCAAAAGTTGTTTTCCCGATGGATACCGCAATCGCTCGTGAAGAGCCAAAGGGGCTCGCGTTACTTGGTGCGTCAGAACTCTTGAAAGATTCCACGCAGGATCCTTAAAATGTTGTATACAGAATCATATCAGGTGACAGAATCCTGGATAACCGTCTACGAACGAACCGAAACAAAAAAATAGTCACGAGTTTGGGTGTTCGAAATGAGTTAAACCAACAAATTATATTTATTTCTTGAGTTTACTCGAACACTATAAATTATTAAATAAATAACTTTTACGGATTTAT
>JAGSMT010000651.1:0-68211 GCA_029286875.1 Lamproptera curius | reverse complement strand
CAATTTTAAATTATTAATTGGTCAGAATATAAATATGTTTAAATTTCACGTAAAATGTTTTGTTTTTAGTTTTATTTCTAATTAAAATATTTTCGTAACATTACTACGTTTTAAGTCATTTGTTTTAAGCCTCAAAATCGAACTCGCTATTGAATTTTTTTGTGTTTTTAAACATAGTGATGCTTAACGCATTCTAAAAAATCCCAGATTATACGTCCAAATACCTTAAATAAATCACTAATAACATTTTCTTTACTTATATTACATTTTCTCTAGAACATTTCTAGGTATGAAAACAAAGCAGGAAGGTTCAGATAGGAAAAGTATAGTTCATTTTAGAAAGAAAGAAAAATGTTTATTTGGTACATTAAGTCAATACAAAAATATATATATATATGCACAAAAAACAATATTAGACACACGAACCAAAAGGTTTCCTCAGCGTTGAATCATGAGTTTTTACAACCCATGAATGCTGGTTTCAGTGGAACCTAATATAAAAATATTGCACTACATAGACAATTAATATAAAATAAATAACAATATTAAATAATTTTACAAAATAACAACAACTTAAATGAAAAAAAATAAAAACTTAATATTAGACATTAAATGTGCAAAATAACTCAAAATAAAATTACTACTTTAAATAACACATTAGGCCGTGAGGCTGTGGGCATGGGTGGAGCGTGTTTGATAAACATTGGTTTGTGTTCGTGTGAAGACATGCATTGGTGCGTGTGCGTTTGAAGTAGACATTAGTGTCGCTGTTGAACTCTAGTGCGACTTTTGTAGATCAATCAAAAACTTTTAAATTTTGTTTAAAAGAGGTTGCTGTCTTAGAATTTCTAATCGGAGGAGGGATATCGTTCCAGCACTTAGTCGCAGAAACGAAACTCCCACGGAATGCAGCAGTTTTAAAACGCGTATAGTTAGTCGCGAGGCAGTTCTAACGCCACGTTGTGAGAAGTTGAGTTTTTCGTACAAGTAAGATGGTTTGCTAGTTTTACTATTTCAAACAGTAAGGAGGCTAGATGAAGTGTCCGTCTAGTGGCCATGTTCATTAAACCACGACTGTTTAGTGATGGAGTTACATGCGATCGTAAGGTATAATAACAAAAACGAGCGCATGCATTTTGAACTCTTTGAATCAGTCTTTTGTCTTCTTCACCAAAACTGTGTCGCCGTAAGACAATTTGGATAGAATTAGGCTTTCACATAATTTAATGCGCTGTCACAGTCAAATATTCTCGAATTCTGTACAAAACTTTTATCTGTAAAAGCAATTACGCATTGTATCAATAACGTGTTCCTCAAAGCGCAATTTATCATCGATTATCAAGCCATTTCGAGCTTCCGATACACGTTCTATAAGATTACCGTCAATGTAAATTTTGGGTTTCTGTCTAGGATGATATTGGTTTGCTCGAGTGCCAAAACAACATTTGATTTATTGGGATTGATGACTAGATCACTGTATTTACACATTTTCTATAGATTTCAAATCATCCTGAATCGATCAACTGCTAACTCAGTATCAATAGGCTTAAAGATATATACAGTTGAAGGTCGTCCGCGTAAAAGGATATTTGCAAAATTTATTGAGTTAACTATACTGTGTATATAGTATAAAAGAGTGGCCCTAAATAGAAAGAGAATAATTATAAATTTTAAGAGAAAGGTAAAAGAGCATCTGTATGAACTCAAATTTAACTATTTAGTCAGATATGTTTACAGATATAATATTACTATTTTAGATATGTATGTATATATATATAATATTTATTTATTTATTTATGTAAAATATATTTAATACATCAAATGCTTAAATGTAAACATTCATATATGTTTGTGCGTATATATATACTATATATATTATAGAATTTATTTATTAGTATATTTAAATTACTTTCTTTTTTCTAACTTACAGATATTGCACCTCCCTACTTTTTATCTCTGCATCACCCAAGGTTGACTGGCAGAAAAATGCCTTGCATTAAGTCCGCCTATGTACAATTAGTGCAAAAAGTTTAAATAAATAAATAAATAAATAAACCTTGTGGTACTCCTGCAGAAACAGGCATAGTTGAGGATACAATATCAGGCCATTATCACAGCTAATTTTAACATACTGACGTCGGTTGGATAAATAACTTCTAAAACCATTCTCTAGTCGAAACGTCAAAGCCATAGTAGGTTAATTTGGAAGAAGCAGAGTTATGTCTATGGTATCAAAAGCTCGGAAAACCACAGAACCAATATAGTGCCTTGTCCTTTGTCCCAGCCGTTAGATATCGTCTACCACATCTAATATTGCTGTGGTGGTGCTGTGGGACTTCTGCGCGATTGCTTAGCAGGTAGGATTTTGTTATCTTCTAGGAACTTATCATTTGTGTAAAGATAATTCGCTCTAAGAACTTTGACATAACTGAAGAATACTGATAGACGTAGATCACCATAAAGAACTGGTTGGGTTTTTTGGGATTGGCTTTACAGACGCTACTTCATTTATGAGGAACAACGCTATTTCAATCGAATCATTAACTATTTTGTAATAGCCGGCAGGATTGCGGTAGGTGAATAAAAGCATTTTTAAGTTAATGCCATCATTGCCAAGTGCATTCTTTAACAGACTTTATAGCGCCTAATACAACTCGATTCATCCACTGTCTTTAACTTGAAAATTAGCTCACAAATCTATTGGTTCAAACCAATTAGGATTGCTAAATTATCTGGTTTTGCACCTGTACCAGGAAGCTTAAGAAAATTGAATTAATTAGTTCAGGATTATGTTAGACATATTACAATCTACTTTTCTAAAGTTTGCACACACTTTGTTTTATATTTTTCCATAAGATTTTAGGATTTTTGCTCGAATTAATTTGTTGATTAAAGAACGCAATTTTTTTCGCTGCAATGCTGAATTTACAGTGTTTTTAAGTCTTTATAGAATTTGTGTGTATATCTAATTTTGTACATTTGCTTTTAGAAGTAAGCATTATCCCGCAGTTTTCATCATTTCTTTATGGTATGAGTTATCCACGGTAACTCTTTTTTGGATAAAATAGCTTCTTATAGGAGCATGTATACTAAAAGGCTGAATGTTACTTTCTGTAAAATTTTCTACCATATTATTTACATCTCCATTAAGTATACTATCCCATTGTAAAAGATCGAGATCAAAGTTAAAATTATTTACGTTAATTTTGCTCAAAGGTCTGTAAACAACTAATTTAGGAGGCTCTCTACTGTTTTTTATATTTAATTGGCATGTTAAAAGGGCGTGGCTGCAGAGATCTGGGATGTGATTAACTGTTATGTTATGTACCTCGGTATTAGCGCATACTAAATCAATCAAAGTTTCACTATTTCCTACAAAATGAGTCGGTTGGTTAATAAACTGAGTAAGTTTCATATACCTAAAGAAGTTATGTAGCTTAATCGAGTTAGTATTATGCATTTGCAAAAGGTTAATATTGAAATCTCCAAGTAAAACGGTATACTCATAGTTAGTTATAGCGAAATTGATTCTGTAAGTGCGTCAATAAAGATATCTACATTGAGCCAAGGAGGTCTATACTGCCGATGGCAACTCGTATACCATTCACGTTTAGCCCTAGCCACAATTGTTCAACATGCGCAAAACGACTAATTTGTTTGGCGTTTTTCCCGACCGGATATAAAAGCCTCACGCCTCCTCCCGCATTCGCACTTTAGGTGAACGTGGCATGCAGCAAGCGATAACCAGGGGGTGATGGAGCACGCTCTTCCTCTCCCCTGTTTGAGCCATGTCTCGTTAATTGCAGAATGTCTAAGTCGAGTCCTCGATATTGCAGCAAGAAACTCATCATGGCGAGTCCCTACTGAGCCGGCATTTAGAAAACCTAGTGTTAGTTTTTTCTTAACAAATTTAAGTACATAGGCACTAGCAATTTCACATTTACAATGATCTATTAAACTACATAAAATCGATAAATGGCCATTCAAGACACCAAACATAAAAGACAATAGCTTTAAAATTTATATATATGTATGATGTATGTAGATGCGTGCAATGTTATATGTATGTATATAAGGTATTTAAGGTTTAGTAGGTTATACTAACATAACAAATTGTATTAGTAAACAAGTTTCGAAATTTGAACACGTGCAACATCGACTACAACAAAGAATTAAATAATGACATATAATCTTATTTTTTATGACGGTTAAAATAATAATAACCGTCAAAATCAAATGGCAATAAGTACAAAAATAACGATAAACAGTAAATTAGGACAAGTATCGTGAAAAGCACAATGGAATTTATAGTCCTGAGCAAACGCTACAACGCCCAAAAACTTTGATTATGTCGCTTTCAAAACGCACTCATGCAGTAGCTCCCGTTATCCTTACGAGTGAAAACTTTACCTTGCCGTGTCCAGACATACTTCCAATTTTGCGTTTTGCTTCTACCCTTGTTGTAAAATAACTGACGATTGTATCTCGTTAGTCTTTCATTCAAACAAAACGGACAATCATCAGAGCTGAGACTCAGCCCTGGCAGTAGTGCAACCTCGCACTCGTGCTGCTGCTAGTAGGCTATCGCGATTGGCACGGCGCAACAGCCTCACCACGATGGGGCGTGGCTTGGGTGTATCGTTGCTGGCGCCGCAGGGGCCAGCGCGCCCGCACTCACTAAATCCTGAATCTCCAGCTCACTCCCAACTTGTCGCTACTGCTAAGTATGTGCGAAGAACGTTGTTCTTATCTCTGGAACCGGAGATCTCGATATCATTGTTTAAAGTTCTTGGTCTCGGTCGTTAAGTTCAGTTTTGAGATCGGCGATTGTATTTTCCAATTGTGATAACTCAGAAGGTTTGTCTTGAAATTTTTCCACTGCTTCCATGCGTGTTTCTAGACAATCTAGTCGTGATTGATACGTGCGTTACAGCAAGCGTTTACATCGATCCTTTAAACTTGCATATCATTGCGCACTTTTCTATCCATGCAATATTTTAATTCTTTCCAAGATCGTAGTCTTGAGTCCGTAGGCGACGATACAGGTGCTGGGATGGACATAGATTTTGCTTTTCAGCTGTACGATTGCGCATTGTAACGTTCATACGTGCAGTGTCTTGTTGCTATGTTGGATTGCGATTTTATAGAGTATTAGTATTGTCGTCTTTGGTTCATTACTTTGCACCTTGGATTTCCAGTTCTTTTACTATCCAACGACATAATATAAAGGCTTTTCTGACACGTTTGTGCACGGAAGATCATAAAATTTGGAAAGCTATGACATTTCAAATATTGCCTGTCCTTTATTTCTTGCGAACAGCCATTGAATAAACATTAATACTTACAGGGACCATCTTTCGTACGTAATTAACAACTCCGCTCTGTACAAAGACTATCGATTTATGCTATTAGTTAGTATCGATGACTGTAGTGGCGTTGTAACAAAAAATGATTGACGATTAATTTCAAATTTTATTTAACGGTCAATCAGCAGTTGCACTTATTTATTTCACGTTTCTCGAGCTGATTTCGATGTTCACGAGAGTATCTCAGTCCAAAACTGTACTTACAACATTTATTTACAGCAAAATTCTTTAACACTACACAGTTTTTATTCGATTTTTACTAAATTGTTCTATTTTAACAAAGTTAATAAATTATTGGCACACACATAATCCTAGTCATTGAAAACACTTTCACGGCCGAGTTGCACTAGTATACACTGACTTTTATAACTTTTACATTAAATCACTCTTAAATACTAATTATTTTGAATTAATTATACGGAGCAGATATACTTGTAAGAGAGATGCGTCATCTATCCCTATTTTAAATTTGTATATCATTATTTACAGACTTAATAGCTAGCTTTAATCAAAAAATACCTTAAGAAACCATCGTATAACATCAAGAGACTGGTAAAATAAATTTTAGTAAAAATCATACTTGTTACCGAAATTTACGTGACTGCAAAGAGTACTGTGTCAGCTAAATTTTCCCATTCTAACGGAGATAAACAACCCACTAATGCTGGTATAACGAGACCGTTTTGAGATAATTTAAATTTATTGTTTCAATACGTTTATGTAATTGAAGGCTTTGATTCCAATTCCAAAATGCCTGAGCATTACTTGTACCGATGCTACGAATCATTCCGTTTAACAATATTTTGAAAGGCTATTTTGCAACATAGTTTTAACCATTTGCGAGCATTAAAAGAAACACAGCACAAGATCTTAGAATACCTGATTTATGTGTTTTAAGCACACATGGTACATATTCGATATTTGCAAACTTGATATCCTTGAGATTTTTAATGTTTGTTATTGAAATTTTGGACTTCAACTCTATATTTGAAACAGTGTTACAGCACTTCGTCCGCGTGGTAGTATAAAAGAAATATTCTGATAGTTTTTTTTTGAGGAAAAGGCTTGATAGCATCAGCCTTCCGTTCCAAAGGTCACGTCAAAATTGGACCAATTCCAGAGATTACCAAAAAACGGGAGAGGAAGAAAACTTTGATTAATCCTTTTCAGTAGCCGTGTATGCCAAAAAGCATGCCATTACCATAGATACAAAACAAAATAAACCTAAAACGTTGTCATCACACGAAACATGTACGTACATACAGACCGAAAAAACAAATTTACTGTAACGTGTTTCAAACTGTACATCAAAAAGTTCTCTGCGCTCTCCAGCACGTGTTACGCAACTTTATTAGTTTCATATTGGGGAAGGCTTTCGTTAAAGAAAGGTACAAAAGTCGACTACTTTAGAAATTTCAATTATAATATCAATTAAAGGATAATCACGTAAAATAATAATGTAATGTGATCGATGTGCTAAGTTTGCAGAAATGATTCATAAAAACAAAACCATTTTTTTGTTAAATTAGAGTAATTGAACATTTATACGTCCCGAGCGTAATTTGGTTTAAATTTCAAACAATTCATTTGAGCATATATTTCTGTTAGAAAAGCTACGTAAGAGGTCATCCGCCTGTATATATACTTTATTTGTTTTAAAATGCCTTCCAGGAAATATTACTTTAGCACGTTTTACAGTTAAAAAGGTTTATTTCTTTTATTTACGCGATTGTGCCATATCAAATCCACTAATTTAGGATTTTTTCGCATTCTTAAAATATATTTATTCCCGACGTTTCAGTTCTTTCCAGCATCCGTGATCACGGGCAGACTAAGTTGGTGTTGTATGTCACCCAACATTTTAATGTTGAATAACCGTCAGAGTTATTGACTTAGAAATTGACGCGTTCGTTTTCTTAATTTTTAATATTGGTTTCACAAAAAAGTTTTATACTCTGTGTTTAATTTTGAAATGATTGGATCAGGAAGGTGGCAATGACCAACCATCCTCTCTATTAAAATTTGGATATTTTTACTAATTTCGATTGCTTCCCGAATCATCATGGTATAAATCGATGTTCATTAGCCAGATATTTTGGTTCATCAAATCTAATATAATGATTGGGGAACTGAATAGTAAGGAATGATTCATGAAATTTGCGGTGAGGAGGCCAATGTGTCATTATTTGTATGAATGTTCCATACAATCAAGTTCATCATCATAATACTACCATTCAGCTTTGGAGACATTAAGTCACCAATATAATATAAATATCAACTGACTTTATATTCATCATATCAGTAACTTTCAAAGCTGCTAGCTGCCTTAACTCATAACAATCATTATAAGGAATATGGTAATCTGTATGAAGGAACTGTGGGAGATTGGGAGGGCTGTAATGACAGGCATATTACAAAGTGGTATGCTTACCCATAATTCATCCATTAATAGGGAGACGATCACTTTCTTAGCTTCTATTGTATGTTTTGTCAGTTTTGTCTATACTAAACGTTTCGTTAATTATTTGACACAATGTCGCCGAACTGCTTCAAACTCCGCCACCACGTGACGTTTTGTTTAAGGATTTGGATCCCGCGGTCCACAACAGAAAATATCATGTCGAGTATTCATAGTTAATGGAAAACACTCTTTGGGCAAGGTTAATGTAGAGATTATGTCATAGTCACAATTTATTATGCTGGTCAAATTCATAGAGTTTGGTACGAGATCCCCTCCCGTTTTAGTAATAAATGGATAACATATTGTCAATATGCCTTTATAAGATAGGTATATAACAAGATTTCGGTAATCCAAGAAATTGGATCCTCTCATGGAAGATGCGGTGGATGGTTACCAGTAACAAGGTAAAATACAAAAAGGTTACACACATTAAAATCGAATTACCATAAGACAAAATGATTAGGTATTTCTATGTACTTAATATTATTTATAAAAATAACTTGTTATGTAGTACACAAAATGTAGTAAATTATTAGTCATATTATTTTCTTCAGATCAGCTTCGGTGTTATTAGAAGCGATTCGTAGAATCTATTTCTTAAAATATTTTACAATCGGATATCAGATATATTTAAAGCCTTTATCTTCACCAAGTTCACGGATTTTCTGTACAACATCTTATTATGTGGAGTTAGATGGTCATTAAGGAATAATGTGGTTTTACAGGTCCATCCAGATTTAGGTCAGCTGTTATTAAACCTCTCTGCGTGCGCATGCTGCTGCATAAAGGTGTTTTGCTGGTACATACAATTTTACTATGATGTGGGAAGGTAAGAGTCTGCGACGCAAAGTTGCCCTCCTGTATTCTTGTTTGAAACCTCCTGACTCATTGAATGTAGTCGATATCAGTGGACTAATTTGGAAACCGACTTTTGCCGCGATTATGGTAATTATATTATGTAAATTTCGCTCTTCAACTTTAAGTACTCCCAGTAGTTTCTTGTTATTAATTCGTGACTGCTTTGATCTTATTATAACTTGACGTTACAAATATGCCGATTTTTCCTGTACGTTTAACATTATTGATAATGTAAGGTATTGTTGTGTACAAAAGTATTATGGTCAGGTTTGGTGGTTTTTAAAGAAAAAAAAAATTGTGCCCGATGGAAAATATTGCTATGGTCGAAAACTGCTAACGCGGGTACTAGGAGAAATGATGTCTCGATATTGACGTGTTGTCTGCCGCGATCGTGTATAAAGACAGGTCTGAAATATAGCGGGCAGAACTCTATAACCACTGCCCAGAATGGAACACTCTCGTGTGTGATAAATGTTGTCCATCTGTATGAAACTGTTGGAGTGTTAATTATATGTTAAGTGATGTTATCACATCGACTCGTCCAGTTGTCATGGCGGTTGTCAGGTTCACGTGAGAGCCATTTAATGTTTTAATTGCAAAGATATGTTCAGTTGTTTGACATAATTTTAACTCTTTAGGAATTCCTTTATGATTTCTAAAACTATTATAACGTGCATCTGACATATGACATATATACCTTAGTATTTTTGATGAAGCAATAAAAAAATTACAAAGATTATATTTCAACCTTCAATCACTGTATAGATATCACAATTTTGTTAGTTTTTATATTATTATTGTAATATTTCCTGTAAACAATTTAATATTGTAGGCTTTCTTCAGTGAATTGACCCATTCATTGTTACCTGGATCAATATTAATTTGTCTGTCTATCTTCTGTATCCAAAGCAAAAGGAGCTCCAGCTGTTTATCAAAAACATCTTTTTATTTATCTTGTTACTCTTCTCTTGAAAGAGTGGCAATGATTGTTATTTTGTTTAGTATTACATTATTTATGTAGACTAATATTTCTAGAATAGAATAAACAATGTGCTAAAACGTCTTTTAGAGGCTTTTTACCTTTAAAGATAGTTTCCCTTTCAGAGATAAAACAATTTAATCTTTTATACTTGCCAACAACTAGCAACTTTTAAAATTTAAACTACTGGGGAAATGCTCAATACTAAGATTGTAATTTTTCCAAGTATAGTAGTGATAAACGAATATCTTCCTTCACTTCTACAAAACATAGACTCAGCTATATGTTAAATTCGAATATTGTTAAATTTGTTCAAAATTGTATTTTTGAAGTAATACCTTCTTTTGACGGATTAAGGAAAAGAAATGACAGGCCGTTATTACCGCGCACACAGCGTCTGAAAAGTAACACCTAAAGAGATTTAAAGAGCAAAATAAAAGTTAAAGGCGATACGTATGTTTGCGTGAGAATAGACGACTGTTTTCGTGTTACTGATATGATAATAAACTTTTATCAATCACTAATTTACAGTTTTCGCGTTACTTAAATATATTTATTCCGACGTTTCAGATTCTTTCCAACATCCATGATCCGCGAACTGAACTAAGTTGGTATATGTCTGTATTTCAATGTTTCAGAATAATGAAGTCAGGTTATTATTTAAAAGTGAGCATATCGTTCGTTTTCTTAATTTACAATATTGGTTTCTAAAAAGTTTTTTATACTCTAACATTTAATTTTGAAATGATTGGATCCCAGGAAGGTGGCAATGACCAGCTCATCCTCTCAACCAAAATTTGGATATTTTTAGTTTCGATTGCTTCCCGAATCATCTTGGTATAAATCGATGTTCGACCGTAGTGTTTTTGGTTCATCAAATCTAATATAATGATTGAGGCTTGTCTAGGGTGCTGTGGTCTTAAGTTACTGAATTCTTATAGCGTCGGTGCTTAACATCAGCTATGTTCTTTACTCTGGATTTCTTACTGGTCTTTTGTTTGTCCAATGTGGAGAGACCTGATCACAGTCTAGTTTGTACACACCTGGTACCTGTAGAGAGAATTTTACATTTCACAGATGGTAATAATTGGCTAATCTTCTTCGGCGGCATATAATGTGTTTATGAAGCTCGCTTTAAAATATAGCCGATTTTGGCTGTTGACTCCTCTGATGTAGGCAAGACGGCAGACACTCTTTCATTGTAGCTACAGCTTCACTACGGTGACTGCGACGTTGACGTGGAACTTGGAGTTTTGTTTTCTCGCAGCACCTGCTTCACATTCTCAGTTCAGCCGTCAAATGTTCACTGTCGCAGAATCCACTTTGTGCTCTCTAAACAAACATTTACCAACAGTAACTAACTGTAGGGATAGTGGGCGAAATCACCATTTAAATATTTATTCGTATTGGGTGCTTTTCCTGGCTTTGTATGGCTCAAGCTATTGTTAGAGTTTCTGAATAAAATATCTAAGAAAGGCTAAGGGTTGTTTGTCTCTATTTCCATTTTAGACTTTATTTTGGGATGTAAGAAATTAAGATAGTCCAGAAATACATTTGTTGGTTTGTTGGTAAAATGGTAGATGTGTCATCTACGTACACTTATAGAGATCTTGGTCGGACAGGAGCTGTATTCAGGGCTGTCTCTTCAAAGAGTTCTCCATGAAGATATCAACGATAATGAGGAGACACTGGGCATACATCGCTACGCCATCTATCTGCCTTGAATTGATCATTCTGACAAGTAGCCAGATGTGAGACAATGTTTAACAGTGATATATTCATTCGGCATTTTATTTTCCTCAAATTCTTAGTTACAATTGAGATGCAGTCTTCAATAGGTAAACATACAAAATAAAGACTGGTTATCAAAACTGACCATAGTTTCATTGTTTTTGAGATGTGAATGTTTAATCTCATCAACAAAATGAAGTAGAATCTCTTGTGTAAGAAGCCTCAGTGTGTCCTCGTAGTGGTGACAGAACTTCTACACGAGATATTGTGCTGGTTGTATGTCAGTGAATCTATCTGGCTGACAATTGGGCGTAATAGACGTGGGTTTATGAATCTTAGGTAATCCATAAAAACTTTGGAGGTGTGGCATGGGTATCGTGGCTTTGCGATAGATTCAATTTGTCCGCATAGTTCTTTACAAAGATCGCTTGTTGTTTTAGCTATAATATATTTAAATGGTGATTCTCACCACCATCCTGCCAGTTAGCTACTGTTGGTAAATGTCTTTGCTTGAGAGCACATGAATCCCGACAGGAACATTTGACGGCTGAACTGGAGAATGAAGCGGGTGCTGCGAGAAAAGCAAACTCAGTTTCCCACGTCAGCGTCTCTACGGTCACGTGTAAACCAGCCACAGTCGAAATTGTCTGCCGTCTTGCTGCCACTGTCGGAAGAGTCACTGACAAATCGGTTATATTTTAAAGCGAGCTTCTATAAAAACATGTTACAAGCCGCCGAGATTAGCCAATTATTACCATCTGTGAAATGCAAAATTCTCCTACCAGGTGGGGTGTGTACAAACTAGACTGTGATTGTGGTCTCTCCACATTGGACAAACAAAAGACCGAAAGTAAGAACCGATGAAACGCCATAACTGATGTTAAAAGCACCGACGCTATAAAAGTCTGCAATTTACGACCATGTTCTGAACAAGCCCAATCATTATAATAGATTTGATGGACAAAATACTGGCTAATGACATCGGTGATTTATCCTGCAGGATGATTCGAGGCAATCAATTAAAATATCCAAATTTAATAGAGAGGATGATTTGGTCATTGCCGCAACTTCCTGGGATCAATCATTTAAAAATTAAACACAGAGTATAAAACTTTATTGAAACCAACATTAAAATTAAAGAAACGAACATTATGTCAATTTTTTAAATAATAACTCTGACAGTTATTCAAACATTGATACAGACATACCAACCAGTCTTACGTGATCATGGATGCTGGAAAGAATCCGAAACGTCGGGAATAAATATATTTTAGTAGCACGAAAATCCGTAAAAATTAGTGGATTTGATAAAAAAAGTTTATTATCATATCATAAATATCTCGATGAAAACAGTCGTCTATTCTCACGCAAACGCTGCGTAAACATCTTAAACTTTACTTTGTTTCTAACTTCAGGTGTCAGTTTTCTGTGACGCTGTGTGCGCGCGCGTGGTAATAATTCATTCGTCGTACCCTAACCTTACGTCAAAGAAGTGTGTCATTTCAAAAATACAATTTTGAACCGTTAACAATATTCGAATTTCAACATATAGCGAGTCCATGTTTTGTGAAGTGGTGAATATTCAAATTATCATCACTATATGGAAAAAAATTACAATCTTAGTATTGAACATTTCCCCAGTGAGCTAACTTTAAAATACAGCATGTTGGCAAGTATAAAAGATTAAATTGTTTTATCTCTTGAGGAAACTATCTTAAGGTAAAAGCCTCTAAAGACGTTTTAACATTGTTTTATTCTATTCTAAATGTGTTAGTCTGTAAAATATTAATACTAAACAGAAAAACATAGTCATTGCCACTTTCCAAGAGAGAGTAACAAGATAAATAAAAAGATGTTTTGATAAAACGGCTGGGAGCTCCTTTTACTTTTGACAGAAGACAGACAGACAATTCATTGATCCAGGTGACAATAGACAACACCATGAAGAAAAGCCTACAAATATTAAATTGTTTACCAGGAGAAAATATTACAATAATACATAACAAAATTGGATATCCTACAGTGATTGAAGGAACATAATCTGTAATTTTTATTGCTTCGTAAAAATACTAGGGTATATATGTTTATCCAGATGCATCGTTATAATAGTTTAGAAATCACAAAGGAATTCAAGAGTTAAAATTATGTCAACAACTGAACATATCATGATGAAAACATTAAAATGACTCCGTGAGACGAGCAACCGCCGATGTCCGGACTGGTCGATGCATAACCTCCACTCAACTTTTCAACACTCCAACAGTTTCACAGATGCACAACATTTATCACACACGAGGAGTGTTCCATTCAGGCAGTGACATAAGTTCTACTTACCTCCTTCTTTCAGCAGACCTGTCTTTTATACACGATCGCGGGCGGAACAACACGTCAATATCGAGACATCGACTGTCTAGTACCCGCGTTAGAAATAGTTTTCTGACTATAGCACATTTCCATCGGGCTGAATTTTTTTCTTAAAAACACAATTAAACCTGGACTAATGCACAATAAATAATAATTTTACATTATCAATATTAGCAATAAATAGAGAAAATCAAGTATATTTAACAACGATAGTTATAATAAGATCAACAGTCACGAATTAATATTGCCGTCACTGGGTGCCTGTTGAAGGGCGAAATTTACATAATATAGTGCTGTAATCGCAGCTAAAAGTCGACTTCAAATTAGTCCAAATGATATCGACCATTCATCGAGGTCAGGAGAAGTTTCCAAACAAGAATACCCAGGCTAACTTTCAAGTATATCTTACTCCCAACATCATATGAAGTAGAATTTGCTTGGGCTGCCAACAAAAAGCAATCTTTTAACGGCAGTACCCTTGCACGCAGAGGTTTAACAACAATGACCTAAATCTGGATGGACTACCAAAACCAATATTCCTTAATGACCATCTAACACCACATAATAAGATGTTGTACAAGAAAAATCCGTAGACGAAGAATAAAAGGCTTTAGAAATATATCTGGATATCCGATTGTAAAATATTTTTAAGAAAATGATTCTACTGAAAATCGCTACAACATAACTAAGCTGATCTAGAAAATAATATATTCAATTTCACCATTTTTGTACTACAATAAGTTATTTTTTATAAATAATATTAAATTACCTTGAAATTTCACCTAATCATTTTCATCTTTATGTAATTCGAGTTTTCCAATGTGTGTAACCTTTTTGTATTTTAGTTTTGTTACTTGTAGATTCATCTTACCGCATCTTCCAGCGATGATGATTCAATTTCTTGGATTAATGAAATCTTTGTTATATACTTAATTATAAAAGGCGCTATTGACAATACGTTGTCCCCATTATCAAAACGTGAGGACTCGTGCCAAATCCACGCAATTCTGACTAACATAATAAATTTAGCAGTATGAGCATAATTTTGCATATGATCTTGAGCTCAACAATGATTTAATAACTATGAATAACACGATGCGATATTTTGCTGGGTGACCGCGATCAACTTAAACAAAAACGGTCAGTCGCGGTGTGAGTTTTGGTGTGATTCGGCGGACATTGTGCTGCTGATAACGAAACGTTTAATGAACCGTCTGACCAAAACGCCACAAGGCAGTGATCGTCTCTATTAATGGATAGTTAACATTACGCACCCTTAACATGCCCTCCATCATTACCCTTATCCTCCCAATCTCCCAGCGTTCCTTCATGTTACGATTACCACCATTCCCCATAATGAGGATTGCCGCAGGTTACAACAACAGCTTCTTTGAAAAGTTACTGATATGATGAATATAAAAGCCGAATGATATTTATATTATATTGAGTGACTTTAATGTCTCAAAGCCAGATAGTATTATGATGATGAACTTGATTGTATGAACATTCATACAAATAATGACTGATGGCCTCACTTACCGCAAATTTCATGAATCATTCCGCCCCACTATTTCCAGTATAATTCACAATTTAATATCTGACTTGATCTGACTCCTTGATTTTGGTTTTAGTAATGAAGGCGCATCCTTGTGACCTCTTCCTTCGAACCACTTGCTCCGGAGATTCTCATCATAAAGCATTCAAAGCCACGTATTCGTCTGATTAAGCGCTAACCCACTTTAAACACTTTACTCGAAAAAAATTTTTAGTACTGAACTTTGAGTTTCAATAAAAAACTATTCTTGTCTACTGTTGATTAATTGCAAGTTCTTTTCTCATCAAGCGATCTAGAAATATTAATATCATACTTCTACAACGTGAATAACCTCGTCAATAATACGTTCCTCCCGTACTGACTGAAAAGTAAACATCCTGGGTTTACAGGCCCTCTTATAAAATTAGGGAAAGAAAAGAAGTAGTTTCAAAAATGGAAAACTTACCAAAATCAAATGACTATCCTCATTTCTACTTAGATCAAGGTTTTCAAGGTAGAGCGACATTACTGCCAAGACAATATATAAATTTTTCCTGAAGAAAAATTCGTAATCAAGTACTACTGGACTTTCGTAAAGTCCAAAAAATACATATCCCCATTCCGAGAATATGACACCAAGGCAGAACTGTATCTAATGGCTTAGACATATATTAAGCATTTGACAATTACTTTCATAGTGTTTATTCACAGTATTAATAACTATACGAACAATGAACTATCTAGGGTCGACTGTTGATATAAACATATTATTGCTCGAGCTAATGTTATCCTTAAAGAGTTAAGTCTATTAATATTCATAAGGACCTGGTTTGATGGTATTCATCCCATCCCCTCATATCAAAATATTCAGAATGAACTTTTATTACCTGTCCTTAAATTATTTAATTTATCTACTTAAAACAGGTGTTTTCCAAATCTGTAAACACTTATTACACTTATTCCAAATCAACAAAAGGGACATAACCAGAATATAGGCTGACCTATTCTAACTATGCATTTGGTAAAAATTCTTGAAAAAAATTGTAGCTGCTCAATTGAACTTGACACGACACTTGTCTCTGAACACTGGCATGGTTATGAAAACTTGCTTGTGGCGTCGATACAAATAATACTTTTATTTGCAAATAAAATCTTGCGAGCCATCGGATAGTGATATCAGGTAGATATTATTTACACTGACTTTTCAAAGGCATTTGATAAATTAAATCATGACCTATTGTTAAACAAACTCTTAAAGCTAGTATTCATGGCAGTGCTTTTGGGGTGGCTAGAATCTATTTAAGAACGAGAATTAAGCAGTTTTCGTTCAGGAGTTACTGCTCTAACTTCTGGACGTGCCCTCCAGGGTCCTCAGGGGATCCCATTTGGGCCTCTTTTTCTCTGTATATCAATGATATTGGTTTCTGGTACATCATTCTGAAGTCTACAATATGATGACACAAAATTTTCCGGGTGATTAGATCAACCGAATTGATAGCTCAGTGATCGACATTGTCTCCTTGACTGAATATTGCTGGCTAACCAACTTTCTTAACGCCAAAATGTTTTTGTATGCTATATAATAAGTCATTTCTTCAAATTTTTATTACAAAATAAATGATCATAACATAAAGCAAACCAGATTCAGTAAAAAGATCCTCAGCATTATAATGGATGATAAAATGTCGCACTACTTACACCTCGACTCAATTATCAAAGAGCTTTTGGGTTCATGGCTTCATTAACAGAATTATTAAACCATTCAATGGTCAAATACATTCAAATTACTTTATTTTGCTTTCATAGGCCTATCATGAATACAGCTGTGTCGTATGGAGTCCCTATTATGGTGCCATATCCAGCCATTAGAGAAATTGGAAAATTTCTGAATATGGTTAACCTGCCAAAATAAGGCTCAGCCGTGAAACTGAAACTAATACTAAATGTTGTCCTCAAAATCGTCATCTAAACAATATGATATGTCTTTTTATTTAAACTTAAATAATAAAATTGATTGTCCTTCCTTTTTGTCAAAAAATATCGTTTATAGCACGGTCTAGATTACCTATACGCCTCATTAAAAACACACTTCTTTTGTTCCTCCCACAAATTCCATAAAAATTATACAAAATTGTTTCACCTCATTTACCACTTATATAATAAATTTTTTTTAGATTTAGACCTCTTTCATCTTTCATTACATTGAATTTAGGGTGTATTGTAAAAGTTAGTTAGTGGTAGTTATATAATATAAATGTTACTTGGTAATACGTTTGTAACCTTTAAAATGTAGCGACTCTTTATAAACTCTGAAAAAATTGTTAAACATTGATAAAATGTAATACAGCCGGCAGGAAGCGTAAATTTGAGAAATATTTTAATTCATAAAATACGCTATTACTTCTTTTCAACTATTATCTTTTTTTTTTCGGCTTATTTTGTCTTCGTTATTATTAATATAAGCTATAATATCTTTATGTAATGACTGTTTGTTGCCATAATAGTAAATAAAATAAAAGTAATAACTTTCTTCCTTTCATTATTCATTTATTTTTGATGTAATTTATTGCTGTCAATTACTTTACAAATATCTAAAATTATACTCGACGTAATACGTAATTTTAGAACGCCCCATGTCAAGATGGGTGAGGACAGTCTGGATCATCGAGTTCGATCGATCTGTTGAACTGCATTTTGTATGAAAATAACATGGTTTTAATGAAAATAGGCTCAAGATTTGTACTGTGCCATCAATTCTGATGGCAGCACTAATAAATTATTTCTGTATACTCATATATTGATGTTTTACTGTCTACTTATTATTTTGTGAAAATCACAGATATTGAAAATTATACGCACGATACATGTGAAATACTTTCAGGTGTTGGTGTCCTTCCTATAAAGGAACCTCAGGATAGTACCAACTGGGCGCCTATTTCGCCTAAACCAGTATTGTCTAAACACAACTTCCTTCCTGTCTATTCAGGCACTGCAACTAGCGTAATTAGTGGGAAAACATAAATGACACAACGTCTTATATATTCTTCTGCGAGGCCAGTAGTAGATTTTTGTAACGTCCTCACTTTTTTTTTTGGGAAGAGGTGTGTCCGTTGTCATAAAGGATGCCTCTCGTCGTCTAACAGCTTCCCAACTCAATAAAAAAACTATAGACTGAGTAATGTAATATAACGGTGATGAGTAAAAGTTTCCTTTTAAGCGCCTCTTATTAGTACAAAACCAAGAACTCATTAGGGCTGGATTTGAAGTGAATTAAATATTAATCAATAATGATGGTAATACAAAAGTTGTATCAGCAAGAATTATTAATAATTTTGTCTAAATATTAATCGCACCGACATTTACCAGTAAATGCTGCTTGATATTATGATGAACTCACTGCATCGTAACGTTTCAGGGGAATTAAATAAGTTTTGGGCTTTTACTCGTCATTTGAGATTGTATAATTTTACCACTGGTAGAACCCTTTAAAACTAGTAAAGAACCATTAAAAAAGGGAACTTCCTGTATCCATATATTAAGTATTTCACGCTCCCCACTTTAAATGTAATGTTGTATTATTAGTTTGTATATTTTATTTAAACGAGTACAAAAACTCTTTAAATCAATGCTCAAATAAGTTACTACTTCTAAAATATTAATAATAGTCTTTACTTCCTTCCATAGATTCTATTTTATATCCAGGTTAAGGTCCTTTAGACAGGTTCAAGGAGTTCCAGGACGTGCTGAAATTGACCTAAATTCTTAGCTGTTTGTAGATTTTTAATAATTATTTATCACCAGGTGTTGTACCAAGATATTGTCGTTGGTTATTCACAAAATCTAATAACGAGTAGTCACTTCCTTCTGATTGACTTACTCGTTTATAAATGCGTCGTGTAACACACCTAAGTAATTTTTATTAGGGCTTGTCTAGATAATTAAGTCTAGCTATGAGATTTTTACAAACTGTTGTATAAAGGTTTATAAAATATATAAGTTTAAATATTAAAAGATTCCTTATAAATATTTATTAAATAGCATTATTTCATATTTAAGTCTAATAATATTAAAAAAATAAAATATTAACACACATCAAAAGCTTTTTAAAAAAGAGATATTTTAGTTCTCTTTTGCTATATTATCTTATGGAAACTACTGAAGTGCCAACTTCAAGTAAATCCTTTTATAAATAATTCTTAAAGGTAAAACTTATTTGGACCTATTTTTCTTAATAACTTCCAGAAGTTTGTGTCGTTTTCAGGGTTCACAAAAGCACCCTTGGATATGTAAAAAATAAAAAGCTGAACTTTCCAGTATTTTGCAATTGTATCTTTCAGTAGCATAATGAACTCTCAAACCTCTAACAAACCCGATTGCTCTGGTCGATGATCCAGGAAAAGTTTGGGTAATATTTTTAAAAAAATAAGCACCCTTTGCAGTTTAGGCTGGAGAAGAAGCAACCAATACACATCAATCCTTAAACCGGCTTCTTTAAAATTATCAGTTGGTTTGGGTCACATTGGACCAAGTTTCCTCCCACGCTAATAATGTAGGCCTTAACCTTATTTATACTTAAACAACAAAATAATCCTAGTAACATTATTCGTAACATATTCAATTAAGCAATTTAATACCCTTACAATATGATGTAAACATTACATCAATTATTATAAAACACTGTAAATTGTAAAATGACTCTTCTATTTATCTATAAATATATTTATTGTACCATATCTGTAAAAGCAACTTAAGGTTTAATCAGGCATGAATGTTGCCCTCATTTAACTTTTAGCCAATAGTTTATAAAAACCATAACTAGTACATTAAGAAACAAAATCATGGTGCGGCCACCCAATCTTCCTTTCCTTCGTAGCCATTGCACAACATTTAATAGTTACAATTAGAAAACTTAATTAAAACAATCAGGTTGCGCCAAAAAACTAATGGTTACACGATGTAAACTGAATATGAATATTATTGTAATATATTTAGTTGCTAATATTTAGATCAGAGGTGTTCCATGGGAAGGCGAAAATTAATAGATTTAATAACCTTTGTATTTGTTATAAATTACACGGGTCATAACAAAACATTTCTCAGAACAATCTTAATAACTGATACTTGTAGTACTGTGATATTTCTGGGTCATTGAAAAAGGTTTCTATGAAAATTGGTAAAGGTATTTTAAAAGGCAATCAGCTGGGATGGGTTTTACTTCCAAACCCTTTAGTACCGAAATGTTTTGTTTCCGACTTATAAAGGCAACAGCAAACCTTTTACACACACACAAAAAAAAAACTTTATTTATTATTGAACAACACGGCAACGTCTATTTTTAATCTTGATGTGTTAATTAATATTATACTGAATTTATTTTATAACAGTTTTATAACAATCCATGTTGTTGGTTCCTATGTAAAGAATGCCTTCAATTAAACTTTTTAAACTAAATACCTTGTTATAATGCTACTAAGTAGATAACTAACTATTAATATCCTGCCTGTATCTGCATTTCTTGAAAGTGACAATAAAATGTATGCATTAAACTCAATACGTAAATTGCCAAAACAAATTCGATAAACAGTACGTGATCCCGTCAAGTTATTGTTGAAATTCCAGTGACTCTCTTGGCGTTGGAGAGTGGGACAGTCTTTGCAATAAATTACGTCAGGAGATTAAAATATTTTTCACAGTTCTGTAACAAGTTGTATATAAAATTGGTGTAACTATATCTTTTGGGGAAAAAATTAAGTAAAAGATAATAATTGGATATTAATAGTTATCCTCGAATCCTAGAGGCATGAACTGCTAAAAATCGGAGTTATTGAACTCGAATCATGCACAGGAATGGATTCAACTTCTTTAAAGTTGTTTCCCTAGTATATTATAGCAATGCCATATGAATCACCTAAATCGTAAATGAGACATAAAATGCGTCGGATGGGCTTTTAAAACGTTAGTTTGGATCTCTCTTTAGTCGTGTCGGCTTTCGTCTATCGAACTTCATGAGAGTGAAAAGGAACTGAGGTATTCTCGTGATATGCCATTCACTTATGTGCTATAATATCTTATGGTAACTCGATACTGCTTGCTTCATCTCAAAAATAGATTGACCGCCATGTGAAAATAAGCTAAAAGAACATTAATTCTAGATACATGGAATTTTTTATTTTCTTTTTAATATTATAATAGCTTTTTGAGCTTTTAATTCCGTATTTGTAATAGAAGAAAACTCCGACTATTTGGGAAATGAGTTAAAAGTTTAATCAAGATTCATGAGGATCACACCGTTATGAATCTTTGCTATCTATAGTAGTCAATGCGGGTTGGACTAGCGTGGTACTGATCCAAAATCCTAATGGATCCTCTAATTAGTAGGGAAGACCTATTGGCGATACGTCTATTATAGGCTGATGATGATAGATAAAAGCACAATATTGTATTAAAGGGGTGATTAGTGTATCAGGCTGCCATGTTTAAGTCGGTCTTAGCTTTAAAACTTATTTTGACAGAAATTTTAAGTCTTTCTTCTCAGCAATATAAGTCAACTAGAATAATAAGGGATGAATACTATATATACAAGAAAGAAGTGATGTGTTAGATGACGAATACCGTTTATGAACAAATAATAACAAATCTTTCGCTACCCCGAGACTACTAAATTTTGCCGCTTTTATCAACAAGAAAAATTGTCTATACAGATGTGTTACTATTCATGTATATATCAGATGATATATAAGAAAGACTTACAATCTTTAAAAAAATGTAAGTTTGATATTGTTTATGGCAATAAATATACTATACATTCTTTTTTCTTTCTAGACCTTTCAAGTACAATAAGATCAAAAGTTATTTTTATTTAATTTACTGCAGTAGAAACGAAGACTCCTTATATTAAACAATGTGTGATACACCCGTCAGGTCTCGAAACAGTAATGAGAATAACTAAAGTAAGAGATTGTCATCATTTGTTGATACCAAGTAAATAATCTCAGTTTAGAAGTCAGAAACTTGATTATATGCCAGTCGTGTGGCAAAACAATCTATAAAACATTTAATCATATCACATCATCGCTTTGTTAGTCACTGCTGGACATGGCCTCCCTAATACACCTCTCCATTAGGGGTTTTGGACCAAATATCTCACCACGCTTCTGGTCAATGCGGGGTTAGTAGTTGGACCGACTTTTTACATGCCCATCCGACGCATGGATCATCTTACTTTTCAGACGATTGGTGATCGGCCCAGAGTGCTCTAACCAACTAAACAACAATGAAAATTAGTTGAATCCCACAGGATTCAAGCCACGACCTCAGTTTTCTAAAACTTTATGTAACATTAGGCTACGAAGCAAACATTTAATAATAATATTTAAATTTATTTCTTAAAGAGACATTTCTTCTTTGTTATACTGTATCTATTACATGATAAACACAAACAATTATAAATGACTCTTTCTTTTTATTTTTTGTCAACTACATAATCAAACAATTAGGCCACCCGGTGGAAAATGGTCACCGTCGCCGCCGTTATTATAATACTAGTGGTATCCATAACATCTGCTGCCTACCACATCGGACTTAAGGTTGTTATATAACATAGAAAACTTTGATTAATCCTTTTCAGTAGCCGTGTATGCCAAAAAGCATGCCATTACCATAGATACAAAACAAAATAAACCTAAAACGTTGTCATCACACGAAACATGTACGTACATACAGACCGAAAAAACAAATTTACTGTAACGTGTTTCAAACTGTACATCAAAAAGTTCTCTGCGCTCTCCAGCACGTGTTACGCAACTTTATTAGTTTCATATTGGGGAAGGCTTTCGTTAAAGAAAGGTACAAAAGTCGACTACTTTAGAAATTTCAATTATAATATCAATTAAAGGATAATCACGTAAAATAATAATGTAATGTGATCGATGTGCTAAGTTTGCAGAAATGATTCATAAAAACAAAACCATTTTTTTGTTAAATTAGAGTAATTGAACATTTATACGTCCCGAGCGTAATTTGGTTTAAATTTCAAACAATTCATTTGAGCATATATTTCTGTTAGAAAAGCTACGTAAGAGGTCATCCGCCTGTATATATACTTTATTTGTTTTAAAATGCCTTCCAGGAAATATTACTTTAGCACGTTTTACAGTTAAAAAGGTTTATTTCTTTTATTTACGCGATTGTGCCATATCAAATCCACTAATTTAGGATTTTTTCGCATTCTTAAAATATATTTATTCCCGACGTTTCAGTTCTTTCCAGCATCCGTGATCACGGGCAGACTAAGTTGGTGTTGTATGTCACCCAACATTTTAATGTTGAATAACCGTCAGAGTTATTGACTTAGAAATTGACGCGTTCGTTTTCTTAATTTTTAATATTGGTTTCACAAAAAAGTTTTATACTCTGTGTTTAATTTTGAAATGATTGGATCAGGAAGGTGGCAATGACCAACCATCCTCTCTATTAAAATTTGGATATTTTTACTAATTTCGATTGCTTCCCGAATCATCATGGTATAAATCGATGTTCATTAGCCAGATATTTTGGTTCATCAAATCTAATATAATGATTGGGGAACTGAATAGTAAGGAATGATTCATGAAATTTGCGGTGAGGAGGCCAATGTGTCATTATTTGTATGAATGTTCCATACAATCAAGTTCATCATCATAATACTACCATTCAGCTTTGGAGACATTAAGTCACCAATATAATATAAATATCAACTGACTTTATATTCATCATATCAGTAACTTTCAAAGCTGCTAGCTGCCTTAACTCATAACAATCATTATAAGGAATATGGTAATCTGTATGAAGGAACTGTGGGAGATTGGGAGGGCTGTAATGACAGGCATATTACAAAGTGGTATGCTTACCCATAATTCATCCATTAATAGGGAGACGATCACTTTCTTAGCTTCTATTGTATGTTTTGTCAGTTTTGTCTATACTAAACGTTTCGTTAATTATTTGACACAATGTCGCCGAACTGCTTCAAACTCCGCCACCACGTGACGTTTTGTTTAAGGATTTGGATCCCGCGGTCCACAACAGAAAATATCATGTCGAGTATTCATAGTTAATGGAAAACACTCTTTGGGCAAGGTTAATGTAGAGATTATGTCATAGTCACAATTTATTATGCTGGTCAAATTCATAGAGTTTGGTACGAGATCCCCTCCCGTTTTAGTAATAAATGGATAACATATTGTCAATATGCCTTTATAAGATAGGTATATAACAAGATTTCGGTAATCCAAGAAATTGGATCCTCTCATGGAAGATGCGGTGGATGGTTACCAGTAACAAGGTAAAATACAAAAAGGTTACACACATTAAAATCGAATTACCATAAGACAAAATGATTAGGTATTTCTATGTACTTAATATTATTTATAAAAATAACTTGTTATGTAGTACACAAAATGTAGTAAATTATTAGTCATATTATTTTCTTCAGATCAGCTTCGGTGTTATTAGAAGCGATTCGTAGAATCTATTTCTTAAAATATTTTACAATCGGATATCAGATATATTTAAAGCCTTTATCTTCACCAAGTTCACGGATTTTCTGTACAACATCTTATTATGTGGAGTTAGATGGTCATTAAGGAATAATGTGGTTTTACAGGTCCATCCAGATTTAGGTCAGCTGTTATTAAACCTCTCTGCGTGCGCATGCTGCTGCATAAAGGTGTTTTGCTGGTACATACAATTTTACTATGATGTGGGAAGGTAAGAGTCTGCGACGCAAAGTTGCCCTCCTGTATTCTTGTTTGAAACCTCCTGACTCATTGAATGTAGTCGATATCAGTGGACTAATTTGGAAACCGACTTTTGCCGCGATTATGGTAATTATATTATGTAAATTTCGCTCTTCAACTTTAAGTACTCCCAGTAGTTTCTTGTTATTAATTCGTGACTGCTTTGATCTTATTATAACTTGACGTTACAAATATGCCGATTTTTCCTGTACGTTTAACATTATTGATAATGTAAGGTATTGTTGTGTACAAAAGTATTATGGTCAGGTTTGGTGGTTTTTAAAGAAAAAAAAAATTGTGCCCGATGGAAAATATTGCTATGGTCGAAAACTGCTAACGCGGGTACTAGGAGAAATGATGTCTCGATATTGACGTGTTGTCTGCCGCGATCGTGTATAAAGACAGGTCTGAAATATAGCGGGCAGAACTCTATAACCACTGCCCAGAATGGAACACTCTCGTGTGTGATAAATGTTGTCCATCTGTATGAAACTGTTGGAGTGTTAATTATATGTTAAGTGATGTTATCACATCGACTCGTCCAGTTGTCATGGCGGTTGTCAGGTTCACGTGAGAGCCATTTAATGTTTTAATTGCAAAGATATGTTCAGTTGTTTGACATAATTTTAACTCTTTAGGAATTCCTTTATGATTTCTAAAACTATTATAACGTGCATCTGACATATGACATATATACCTTAGTATTTTTGATGAAGCAATAAAAAAATTACAAAGATTATATTTCAACCTTCAATCACTGTATAGATATCACAATTTTGTTAGTTTTTATATTATTATTGTAATATTTCCTGTAAACAAATAAATATTGTAGGCTTTCTTCAGTGAATTGACCCATTCATTGTTACCTGGATCAATATTAATTTGTCTGTCTATCTTCTGTATCCAAAGCAAAAGGAGCTCCAGCTGTTTATCAAAAACATCTTTTTATTTATCTTGTTACTCTTCTCTTGAAAGAGTGGCAATGATTGTTATTTTGTTTAGTATTACATTATTTATGTAGACTAATATTTCTAGAATAGAATAAACAATGTGCTAAAACGTCTTTTAGAGGCTTTTTACCTTTAAAGATAGTTTCCCTTTCAGAGATAAAACAATTTAATCTTTTATACTTGCCAACAACTAGCAACTTTTAAAATTTAAACTACTGGGGAAATGCTCAATACTAAGATTGTAATTTTTCCAAGTATAGTAGTGATAAACGAATATCTTCCTTCACTTCTACAAAACATAGACTCAGCTATATGTTAAATTCGAATATTGTTAAATTTGTTCAAAATTGTATTTTTGAAGTAATACCTTCTTTTGACGGATTAAGGAAAAGAAATGACAGGCCGTTATTACCGCGCACACAGCGTCTGAAAAGTAACACCTAAAGAGATTTAAAGAGCAAAATAAAAGTTAAAGGCGATACGTATGTTTGCGTGAGAATAGACGACTGTTTTCGTGTTACTGATATGATAATAAACTTTTATCAATCACTAATTTACAGTTTTCGCGTTACTTAAATATATTTATTCCGACGTTTCAGATTCTTTCCAACATCCATGATCCGCGAACTGAACTAAGTTGGTATATGTCTGTATTTCAATGTTTCAGAATAATGAAGTCAGGTTATTATTTAAAAGTGAGCATATCGTTCGTTTTCTTAATTTACAATATTGGTTTCTAAAAAGTTTTTTATACTCTAACATTTAATTTTGAAATGATTGGATCCCAGGAAGGTGGCAATGACCAGCTCATCCTCTCAACCAAAATTTGGATATTTTTAGTTTCGATTGCTTCCCGAATCATCTTGGTATAAATCGATGTTCGACCGTAGTGTTTTTGGTTCATCAAATCTAATATAATGATTGAGGCTTGTCTAGGGTGCTGTGGTCTTAAGTTACTGAATTCTTATAGCGTCGGTGCTTAACATCAGCTATGTTCTTTACTCTGGATTTCTTACTGGTCTTTTGTTTGTCCAATGTGGAGAGACCTGATCACAGTCTAGTTTGTACACACCTGGTACCTGTAGAGAGAATTTTACATTTCACAGATGGTAATAATTGGCTAATCTTCTTCGGCGGCATATAATGTGTTTATGAAGCTCGCTTTAAAATATAGCCGATTTTGGCTGTTGACTCCTCTGATGTAGGCAAGACGGCAGACACTCTTTCATTGTAGCTACAGCTTCACTACGGTGACTGCGACGTTGACGTGGAACTTGGAGTTTTGTTTTCTCGCAGCACCTGCTTCACATTCTCAGTTCAGCCGTCAAATGTTCACTGTCGCAGAATCCACTTTGTGCTCTCTAAACAAACATTTACCAACAGTAACTAACTGTAGGGATAGTGGGCGAAATCACCATTTAAATATTTATTCGTATTGGGTGCTTTTCCTGGCTTTGTATGGCTCAAGCTATTGTTAGAGTTTCTGAATAAAATATCTAAGAAAGGCTAAGGGTTGTTTGTCTCTATTTCCATTTTAGACTTTATTTTGGGATGTAAGAAATTAAGATAGTCCAGAAATACATTTGTTGGTTTGTTGGTAAAATGGTAGATGTGTCATCTACGTACACTTATAGAGATCTTGGTCGGACAGGAGCTGTATTCAGGGCTGTCTCTTCAAAGAGTTCTCCATGAAGATATCAACGATAATGAGGAGACACTGGGCATACATCGCTACGCCATCTATCTGCCTTGAATTGATCATTCTGACAAGTAGCCAGATGTGAGACAATGTTTAACAGTGATATATTCATTCGGCATTTTATTTTCCTCAAATTCTTAGTTACAATTGAGATGCAGTCTTCAATAGGTAAACATACAAAATAAAGACTGGTTATCAAAACTGACCATAGTTTCATTGTTTTTGAGATGTGAATGTTTAATCTCATCAACAAAATGAAGTAGAATCTCTTGTGTAAGAAGCCTCAGTGTGTCCTCGTAGTGGTGACAGAACTTCTACACGAGATATTGTGCTGGTTGTATGTCAGTGAATCTATCTGGCTGACAATTGGGCGTAATAGACGTGGGTTTATGAATCTTAGGTAATCCATAAAAACTTTGGAGGTGTGGCATGGGTATCGTGGCTTTGCGATAGATTCAATTTGTCCGCATAGTTCTTTACAAAGATCGCTTGTTGTTTTAGCTATAATATATTTAAATGGTGATTCTCACCACCATCCTGCCAGTTAGCTACTGTTGGTAAATGTCTTTGCTTGAGAGCACATGAATCCCGACAGGAACATTTGACGGCTGAACTGGAGAATGAAGCGGGTGCTGCGAGAAAAGCAAACTCAGTTTCCCACGTCAGCGTCTCTACGGTCACGTGTAAACCAGCCACAGTCGAAATTGTCTGCCGTCTTGCTGCCACTGTCGGAAGAGTCACTGACAAATCGGTTATATTTTAAAGCGAGCTTCTATAAAAACATGTTACAAGCCGCCGAGATTAGCCAATTATTACCATCTGTGAAATGCAAAATTCTCCTACCAGGTGGGGTGTGTACAAACTAGACTGTGATTGTGGTCTCTCCACATTGGACAAACAAAAGACCGAAAGTAAGAACCGATGAAACGCCATAACTGATGTTAAAAGCACCGACGCTATAAAAGTCTGCAATTTACGACCATGTTCTGAACAAGCCCAATCATTATAATAGATTTGATGGACAAAATACTGGCTAATGACATCGGTGATTTATCCTGCAGGATGATTCGAGGCAATCAATTAAAATATCCAAATTTAATAGAGAGGATGATTTGGTCATTGCCGCAACTTCCTGGGATCAATCATTTAAAAATTAAACACAGAGTATAAAACTTTATTGAAACCAACATTAAAATTAAAGAAACGAACATTATGTCAATTTTTTAAATAATAACTCTGACAGTTATTCAAACATTGATACAGACATACCAACCAGTCTTACGTGATCATGGATGCTGGAAAGAATCCGAAACGTCGGGAATAAATATATTTTAGTAGCACGAAAATCCGTAAAAATTAGTGGATTTGATAAAAAAAGTTTATTATCATATCATAAATATCTCGATGAAAACAGTCGTCTATTCTCACGCAAACGCTGCGTAAACATCTTAAACTTTACTTTGTTTCTAACTTCAGGTGTCAGTTTTCTGTGACGCTGTGTGCGCGCGCGTGGTAATAATTCATTCGTCGTACCCTAACCTTACGTCAAAGAAGTGTGTCATTTCAAAAATACAATTTTGAACCGTTAACAATATTCGAATTTCAACATATAGCGAGTCCATGTTTTGTGAAGTGGTGAATATTCAAATTATCATCACTATATGGAAAAAAATTACAATCTTAGTATTGAACATTTCCCCAGTGAGCTAACTTTAAAATACAGCATGTTGGCAAGTATAAAAGATTAAATTGTTTTATCTCTTGAGGAAACTATCTTAAGGTAAAAGCCTCTAAAGACGTTTTAACATTGTTTTATTCTATTCTAAATGTGTTAGTCTGTAAAATATTAATACTAAACAGAAAAACATAGTCATTGCCACTTTCCAAGAGAGAGTAACAAGATAAATAAAAAGATGTTTTGATAAAACGGCTGGGAGCTCCTTTTACTTTTGACAGAAGACAGACAGACAATTCATTGATCCAGGTGACAATAGACAACACCATGAAGAAAAGCCTACAAATATTAAATTGTTTACCAGGAGAAAATATTACAATAATACATAACAAAATTGGATATCCTACAGTGATTGAAGGAACATAATCTGTAATTTTTATTGCTTCGTAAAAATACTAGGGTATATATGTTTATCCAGATGCATCGTTATAATAGTTTAGAAATCACAAAGGAATTCAAGAGTTAAAATTATGTCAACAACTGAACATATCATGATGAAAACATTAAAATGACTCCGTGAGACGAGCAACCGCCGATGTCCGGACTGGTCGATGCATAACCTCCACTCAACTTTTCAACACTCCAACAGTTTCACAGATGCACAACATTTATCACACACGAGGAGTGTTCCATTCAGGCAGTGACATAAGTTCTACTTACCTCCTTCTTTCAGCAGACCTGTCTTTTATACACGATCGCGGGCGGAACAACACGTCAATATCGAGACATCGACTGTCTAGTACCCGCGTTAGAAATAGTTTTCTGACTATAGCACATTTCCATCGGGCTGAATTTTTTTCTTAAAAACACAATTAAACCTGGACTAATGCACAATAAATAATAATTTTACATTATCAATATTAGCAATAAATAGAGAAAATCAAGTATATTTAACAACGATAGTTATAATAAGATCAACAGTCACGAATTAATATTGCCGTCACTGGGTGCCTGTTGAAGGGCGAAATTTACATAATATAGTGCTGTAATCGCAGCTAAAAGTCGACTTCAAATTAGTCCAAATGATATCGACCATTCATCGAGGTCAGGAGAAGTTTCCAAACAAGAATACCCAGGCTAACTTTCAAGTATATCTTACTCCCAACATCATATGAAGTAGAATTTGCTTGGGCTGCCAACAAAAAGCAATCTTTTAACGGCAGTACCCTTGCACGCAGAGGTTTAACAACAATGACCTAAATCTGGATGGACTACCAAAACCAATATTCCTTAATGACCATCTAACACCACATAATAAGATGTTGTACAAGAAAAATCCGTAGACGAAGAATAAAAGGCTTTAGAAATATATCTGGATATCCGATTGTAAAATATTTTTAAGAAAATGATTCTACTGAAAATCGCTACAACATAACTAAGCTGATCTAGAAAATAATATATTCAATTTCACCATTTTTGTACTACAATAAGTTATTTTTTATAAATAATATTAAATTACCTTGAAATTTCACCTAATCATTTTCATCTTTATGTAATTCGAGTTTTCCAATGTGTGTAACCTTTTTGTATTTTAGTTTTGTTACTTGTAGATTCATCTTACCGCATCTTCCAGCGATGATGATTCAATTTCTTGGATTAATGAAATCTTTGTTATATACTTAATTATAAAAGGCGCTATTGACAATACGTTGTCCCCATTATCAAAACGTGAGGACTCGTGCCAAATCCACGCAATTCTGACTAACATAATAAATTTAGCAGTATGAGCATAATTTTGCATATGATCTTGAGCTCAACAATGATTTAATAACTATGAATAACACGATGCGATATTTTGCTGGGTGACCGCGATCAACTTAAACAAAAACGGTCAGTCGCGGTGTGAGTTTTGGTGTGATTCGGCGGACATTGTGCTGCTGATAACGAAACGTTTAATGAACCGTCTGACCAAAACGCCACAAGGCAGTGATCGTCTCTATTAATGGATAGTTAACATTACGCACCCTTAACATGCCCTCCATCATTACCCTTATCCTCCCAATCTCCCAGCGTTCCTTCATGTTACGATTACCACCATTCCCCATAATGAGGATTGCCGCAGGTTACAACAACAGCTTCTTTGAAAAGTTACTGATATGATGAATATAAAAGCCGAATGATATTTATATTATATTGAGTGACTTTAATGTCTCAAAGCCAGATAGTATTATGATGATGAACTTGATTGTATGAACATTCATACAAATAATGACTGATGGCCTCACTTACCGCAAATTTCATGAATCATTCCGCCCCACTATTTCCAGTATAATTCACAATTTAATATCTGACTTGATCTGACTCCTTGATTTTGGTTTTAGTAATGAAGGCGCATCCTTGTGACCTCTTCCTTCGAACCACTTGCTCCGGAGATTCTCATCATAAAGCATTCAAAGCCACGTATTCGTCTGATTAAGCGCTAACCCACTTTAAACACTTTACTCGAAAAAAATTTTTAGTACTGAACTTTGAGTTTCAATAAAAAACTATTCTTGTCTACTGTTGATTAATTGCAAGTTCTTTTCTCATCAAGCGATCTAGAAATATTAATATCATACTTCTACAACGTGAATAACCTCGTCAATAATACGTTCCTCCCGTACTGACTGAAAAGTAAACATCCTGGGTTTACAGGCCCTCTTATAAAATTAGGGAAAGAAAAGAAGTAGTTTCAAAAATGGAAAACTTACCAAAATCAAATGACTATCCTCATTTCTACTTAGATCAAGGTTTTCAAGGTAGAGCGACATTACTGCCAAGACAATATATAAATTTTTCCTGAAGAAAAATTCGTAATCAAGTACTACTGGACTTTCGTAAAGTCCAAAAAATACATATCCCCATTCCGAGAATATGACACCAAGGCAGAACTGTATCTAATGGCTTAGACATATATTAAGCATTTGACAATTACTTTCATAGTGTTTATTCACAGTATTAATAACTATACGAACAATGAACTATCTAGGGTCGACTGTTGATATAAACATATTATTGCTCGAGCTAATGTTATCCTTAAAGAGTTAAGTCTATTAATATTCATAAGGACCTGGTTTGATGGTATTCATCCCATCCCCTCATATCAAAATATTCAGAATGAACTTTTATTACCTGTCCTTAAATTATTTAATTTATCTACTTAAAACAGGTGTTTTCCAAATCTGTAAACACTTATTACACTTATTCCAAATCAACAAAAGGGACATAACCAGAATATAGGCTGACCTATTCTAACTATGCATTTGGTAAAAATTCTTGAAAAAAATTGTAGCTGCTCAATTGAACTTGACACGACACTTGTCTCTGAACACTGGCATGGTTATGAAAACTTGCTTGTGGCGTCGATACAAATAATACTTTTATTTGCAAATAAAATCTTGCGAGCCATCGGATAGTGATATCAGGTAGATATTATTTACACTGACTTTTCAAAGGCATTTGATAAATTAAATCATGACCTATTGTTAAACAAACTCTTAAAGCTAGTATTCATGGCAGTGCTTTTGGGGTGGCTAGAATCTATTTAAGAACGAGAATTAAGCAGTTTTCGTTCAGGAGTTACTGCTCTAACTTCTGGACGTGCCCTCCAGGGTCCTCAGGGGATCCCATTTGGGCCTCTTTTTCTCTGTATATCAATGATATTGGTTTCTGGTACATCATTCTGAAGTCTACAATATGATGACACAAAATTTTCCGGGTGATTAGATCAACCGAATTGATAGCTCAGTGATCGACATTGTCTCCTTGACTGAATATTGCTGGCTAACCAACTTTCTTAACGCCAAAATGTTTTTGTATGCTATATAATAAGTCATTTCTTCAAATTTTTATTACAAAATAAATGATCATAACATAAAGCAAACCAGATTCAGTAAAAAGATCCTCAGCATTATAATGGATGATAAAATGTCGCACTACTTACACCTCGACTCAATTATCAAAGAGCTTTTGGGTTCATGGCTTCATTAACAGAATTATTAAACCATTCAATGGTCAAATACATTCAAATTACTTTATTTTGCTTTCATAGGCCTATCATGAATACAGCTGTGTCGTATGGAGTCCCTATTATGGTGCCATATCCAGCCATTAGAGAAATTGGAAAATTTCTGAATATGGTTAACCTGCCAAAATAAGGCTCAGCCGTGAAACTGAAACTAATACTAAATGTTGTCCTCAAAATCGTCATCTAAACAATATGATATGTCTTTTTATTTAAACTTAAATAATAAAATTGATTGTCCTTCCTTTTTGTCAAAAAATATCGTTTATAGCACGGTCTAGATTACCTATACGCCTCATTAAAAACACACTTCTTTTGTTCCTCCCACAAATTCCATAAAAATTATACAAAATTGTTTCACCTCATTTACCACTTATATAATAAATTTTTTTTAGATTTAGACCTCTTTCATCTTTCATTACATTGAATTTAGGGTGTATTGTAAAAGTTAGTTAGTGGTAGTTATATAATATAAATGTTACTTGGTAATACGTTTGTAACCTTTAAAATGTAGCGACTCTTTATAAACTCTGAAAAAATTGTTAAACATTGATAAAATGTAATACAGCCGGCAGGAAGCGTAAATTTGAGAAATATTTTAATTCATAAAATACGCTATTACTTCTTTTCAACTATTATCTTTTTTTTTTCGGCTTATTTTGTCTTCGTTATTATTAATATAAGCTATAATATCTTTATGTAATGACTGTTTGTTGCCATAATAGTAAATAAAATAAAAGTAATAACTTTCTTCCTTTCATTATTCATTTATTTTTGATGTAATTTATTGCTGTCAATTACTTTACAAATATCTAAAATTATACTCGACGTAATACGTAATTTTAGAACGCCCCATGTCAAGATGGGTGAGGACAGTCTGGATCATCGAGTTCGATCGATCTGTTGAACTGCATTTTGTATGAAAATAACATGGTTTTAATGAAAATAGGCTCAAGATTTGTACTGTGCCATCAATTCTGATGGCAGCACTAATAAATTATTTCTGTATACTCATATATTGATGTTTTACTGTCTACTTATTATTTTGTGAAAATCACAGATATTGAAAATTATACGCACGATACATGTGAAATACTTTCAGGTGTTGGTGTCCTTCCTATAAAGGAACCTCAGGATAGTACCAACTGGGCGCCTATTTCGCCTAAACCAGTATTGTCTAAACACAACTTCCTTCCTGTCTATTCAGGCACTGCAACTAGCGTAATTAGTGGGAAAACATAAATGACACAACGTCTTATATATTCTTCTGCGAGGCCAGTAGTAGATTTTTGTAACGTCCTCACTTTTTTTTTTGGGAAGAGGTGTGTCCGTTGTCATAAAGGATGCCTCTCGTCGTCTAACAGCTTCCCAACTCAATAAAAAAACTATAGACTGAGTAATGTAATATAACGGTGATGAGTAAAAGTTTCCTTTTAAGCGCCTCTTATTAGTACAAAACCAAGAACTCATTAGGGCTGGATTTGAAGTGAATTAAATATTAATCAATAATGATGGTAATACAAAAGTTGTATCAGCAAGAATTATTAATAATTTTGTCTAAATATTAATCGCACCGACATTTACCAGTAAATGCTGCTTGATATTATGATGAACTCACTGCATCGTAACGTTTCAGGGGAATTAAATAAGTTTTGGGCTTTTACTCGTCATTTGAGATTGTATAATTTTACCACTGGTAGAACCCTTTAAAACTAGTAAAGAACCATTAAAAAAGGGAACTTCCTGTATCCATATATTAAGTATTTCACGCTCCCCACTTTAAATGTAATGTTGTATTATTAGTTTGTATATTTTATTTAAACGAGTACAAAAACTCTTTAAATCAATGCTCAAATAAGTTACTACTTCTAAAATATTAATAATAGTCTTTACTTCCTTCCATAGATTCTATTTTATATCCAGGTTAAGGTCCTTTAGACAGGTTCAAGGAGTTCCAGGACGTGCTGAAATTGACCTAAATTCTTAGCTGTTTGTAGATTTTTAATAATTATTTATCACCAGGTGTTGTACCAAGATATTGTCGTTGGTTATTCACAAAATCTAATAACGAGTAGTCACTTCCTTCTGATTGACTTACTCGTTTATAAATGCGTCGTGTAACACACCTAAGTAATTTTTATTAGGGCTTGTCTAGATAATTAAGTCTAGCTATGAGATTTTTACAAACTGTTGTATAAAGGTTTATAAAATATATAAGTTTAAATATTAAAAGATTCCTTATAAATATTTATTAAATAGCATTATTTCATATTTAAGTCTAATAATATTAAAAAAATAAAATATTAACACACATCAAAAGCTTTTTAAAAAAGAGATATTTTAGTTCTCTTTTGCTATATTATCTTATGGAAACTACTGAAGTGCCAACTTCAAGTAAATCCTTTTATAAATAATTCTTAAAGGTAAAACTTATTTGGACCTATTTTTCTTAATAACTTCCAGAAGTTTGTGTCGTTTTCAGGGTTCACAAAAGCACCCTTGGATATGTAAAAAATAAAAAGCTGAACTTTCCAGTATTTTGCAATTGTATCTTTCAGTAGCATAATGAACTCTCAAACCTCTAACAAACCCGATTGCTCTGGTCGATGATCCAGGAAAAGTTTGGGTAATATTTTTAAAAAAATAAGCACCCTTTGCAGTTTAGGCTGGAGAAGAAGCAACCAATACACATCAATCCTTAAACCGGCTTCTTTAAAATTATCAGTTGGTTTGGGTCACATTGGACCAAGTTTCCTCCCACGCTAATAATGTAGGCCTTAACCTTATTTATACTTAAACAACAAAATAATCCTAGTAACATTATTCGTAACATATTCAATTAAGCAATTTAATACCCTTACAATATGATGTAAACATTACATCAATTATTATAAAACACTGTAAATTGTAAAATGACTCTTCTATTTATCTATAAATATATTTATTGTACCATATCTGTAAAAGCAACTTAAGGTTTAATCAGGCATGAATGTTGCCCTCATTTAACTTTTAGCCAATAGTTTATAAAAACCATAACTAGTACATTAAGAAACAAAATCATGGTGCGGCCACCCAATCTTCCTTTCCTTCGTAGCCATTGCACAACATTTAATAGTTACAATTAGAAAACTTAATTAAAACAATCAGGTTGCGCCAAAAAACTAATGGTTACACGATGTAAACTGAATATGAATATTATTGTAATATATTTAGTTGCTAATATTTAGATCAGAGGTGTTCCATGGGAAGGCGAAAATTAATAGATTTAATAACCTTTGTATTTGTTATAAATTACACGGGTCATAACAAAACATTTCTCAGAACAATCTTAATAACTGATACTTGTAGTACTGTGATATTTCTGGGTCATTGAAAAAGGTTTCTATGAAAATTGGTAAAGGTATTTTAAAAGGCAATCAGCTGGGATGGGTTTTACTTCCAAACCCTTTAGTACCGAAATGTTTTGTTTCCGACTTATAAAGGCAACAGCAAACCTTTTACACACACACAAAAAAAAAACTTTATTTATTATTGAACAACACGGCAACGTCTATTTTTAATCTTGATGTGTTAATTAATATTATACTGAATTTATTTTATAACAGTTTTATAACAATCCATGTTGTTGGTTCCTATGTAAAGAATGCCTTCAATTAAACTTTTTAAACTAAATACCTTGTTATAATGCTACTAAGTAGATAACTAACTATTAATATCCTGCCTGTATCTGCATTTCTTGAAAGTGACAATAAAATGTATGCATTAAACTCAATACGTAAATTGCCAAAACAAATTCGATAAACAGTACGTGATCCCGTCAAGTTATTGTTGAAATTCCAGTGACTCTCTTGGCGTTGGAGAGTGGGACAGTCTTTGCAATAAATTACGTCAGGAGATTAAAATATTTTTCACAGTTCTGTAACAAGTTGTATATAAAATTGGTGTAACTATATCTTTTGGGGAAAAAATTAAGTAAAAGATAATAATTGGATATTAATAGTTATCCTCGAATCCTAGAGGCATGAACTGCTAAAAATCGGAGTTATTGAACTCGAATCATGCACAGGAATGGATTCAACTTCTTTAAAGTTGTTTCCCTAGTATATTATAGCAATGCCATATGAATCACCTAAATCGTAAATGAGACATAAAATGCGTCGGATGGGCTTTTAAAACGTTAGTTTGGATCTCTCTTTAGTCGTGTCGGCTTTCGTCTATCGAACTTCATGAGAGTGAAAAGGAACTGAGGTATTCTCGTGATATGCCATTCACTTATGTGCTATAATATCTTATGGTAACTCGATACTGCTTGCTTCATCTCAAAAATAGATTGACCGCCATGTGAAAATAAGCTAAAAGAACATTAATTCTAGATACATGGAATTTTTTATTTTCTTTTTAATATTATAATAGCTTTTTGAGCTTTTAATTCCGTATTTGTAATAGAAGAAAACTCCGACTATTTGGGAAATGAGTTAAAAGTTTAATCAAGATTCATGAGGATCACACCGTTATGAATCTTTGCTATCTATAGTAGTCAATGCGGGTTGGACTAGCGTGGTACTGATCCAAAATCCTAATGGATCCTCTAATTAGTAGGGAAGACCTATTGGCGATACGTCTATTATAGGCTGATGATGATAGATAAAAGCACAATATTGTATTAAAGGGGTGATTAGTGTATCAGGCTGCCATGTTTAAGTCGGTCTTAGCTTTAAAACTTATTTTGACAGAAATTTTAAGTCTTTCTTCTCAGCAATATAAGTCAACTAGAATAATAAGGGATGAATACTATATATACAAGAAAGAAGTGATGTGTTAGATGACGAATACCGTTTATGAACAAATAATAACAAATCTTTCGCTACCCCGAGACTACTAAATTTTGCCGCTTTTATCAACAAGAAAAATTGTCTATACAGATGTGTTACTATTCATGTATATATCAGATGATATATAAGAAAGACTTACAATCTTTAAAAAAATGTAAGTTTGATATTGTTTATGGCAATAAATATACTATACATTCTTTTTTCTTTCTAGACCTTTCAAGTACAATAAGATCAAAAGTTATTTTTATTTAATTTACTGCAGTAGAAACGAAGACTCCTTATATTAAACAATGTGTGATACACCCGTCAGGTCTCGAAACAGTAATGAGAATAACTAAAGTAAGAGATTGTCATCATTTGTTGATACCAAGTAAATAATCTCAGTTTAGAAGTCAGAAACTTGATTATATGCCAGTCGTGTGGCAAAACAATCTATAAAACATTTAATCATATCACATCATCGCTTTGTTAGTCACTGCTGGACATGGCCTCCCTAATACACCTCTCCATTAGGGGTTTTGGACCAAATATCTCACCACGCTTCTGGTCAATGCGGGGTTAGTAGTTGGACCGACTTTTTACATGCCCATCCGACGCATGGATCATCTTACTTTTCAGACGATTGGTGATCGGCCCAGAGTGCTCTAACCAACTAAACAACAATGAAAATTAGTTGAATCCCACAGGATTCAAGCCACGACCTCAGTTTTCTAAAACTTTATGTAACATTAGGCTACGAAGCAAACATTTAATAATAATATTTAAATTTATTTCTTAAAGAGACATTTCTTCTTTGTTATACTGTATCTATTACATGATAAACACAAACAATTATAAATGACTCTTTCTTTTTATTTTTTGTCAACTACATAATCAAACAATTAGGCCACCCGGTGGAAAATGGTCACCGTCGCCGCCGTTATTATAATACTAGTGGTATCCATAACATCTGCTGCCTACCACATCGGACTTAAGGTTGTTAATAACCCTGACCAATTTTTAAATAAAACTCTGAGGTTTTGAACATTAGAGATACAGAATATGAACTTAGTCTGCCCGTGACGGATGGGAAAATCCGAAACGTCGGAATAAATATATTTAGTAACGCGACAAATTCCGTAAATTAGTGGATTTGATAACTACCATTCACAATTACTTAATATAAAAGACTAACTACCAAGCATTAGCTACCCAAAACATTAACATATAATATGCCATTATATAATTATTATTTTATAACATGGCTTTGCGTTCAGTGTTCACCTATATTTTGTTCCACAAATTTTTTTTGTTCTTTTCTCTATTAAAGTCAATGGTAGCTATATTGAGGCATATATCTTCTTTTAAAAGGTGAATCAGAAGCCCGTGTAGACATTAAAAAAAAATCGCGATGGCAACATCAATTCCTAGTGCTCCAATCCAATCAGCGCATTGCTCCTATTGCGTAACAAAGTTAAGAAATAGCTATTCCTCTATTGGTTTCCACCTTTCTATACTAACCGCAATAGGTAGGTTATGGAGGCTACAAGTAATAAGTAAATTAAAAAGAAATTTAATTATTATTTTATTTTAAAATATCTTTTTCCGTTATCGATATGATGCTTTCAAAGTTTTTTTACATGACGTATGATGTGCTATGTATTTCTGTATTTGAAATGTTATTTGAGTTTTAGGGAAGAATTGCGTATTGTGAACTTCTTCGACGGAAGGTGCAAGAGCAATTTCTAAAGTTTTCGTTACATCGTTAACCTTATAAAAAATTATGCACTCTCTTTGACTGAACCGACTTCAACGTTCCGCTACTTGAACTTGTAGAAGTTTGTATGAGAAAAGTGATCGAAAATTTTAAGTCTTTTGTAGGATTTTCTTTGGAGATACGTTTTGTTTTATACATTCTTGTGAAACTGATTTATCAATCCTTGATGACTTAAATATAAATTTATAAATTGTTTAAAAATTATTTTACTATAATTTGGCTACAACTGAAGATCCCCATTTCATGGCTTAAGTACTTCCTTGTAAATAATATGTGAATTTGTGAAGCCGGCCAAAAATAGTTTATAATATTTATTATTGCACATTTTTTTTTCTTACAAATCAGATAATCACGTCTCTGCAAAAAGAGAATCTTACTTCAGCAACTAAATCAAGGTTCCGTTTTTAAAAACGCTGCTAGAGTTCGAAATGTTGGGAGTAATATTAAAATAAACACCATGAAATCAGAAAAGAAGGTATATTAAACTAATGAAATAGACTTAACATTGCACCTAAAAGATCTCTAGCAAAAAGAGAGAGATCAAATTTATTTCAATACATGTGTTTTGGACGCATCGAATGTCTTTCAAACACTACTGCTTACGTAAGTACTATTTCATTTTATGTAAACATGGCGGGTGCGATTAACAATGTATGCTTGAAATCAATTTTTGCCGAACTTGCTTTCTCATTTAAAAATTCCTTCTGTTTGTGCACAACCTTCGAAAGCTTGAAGGAATATTGAATAGAGTGTATTTGTGGCGGTACGCTATGCTGTCGTATCACACATTTTATCAATGTAGACATCACGTACAATTTATGAGAGTGTCCCTCTCATATCTCAATGGGGTGCTAGAAGATGGGTTGGGTGGTGGTCGCCTAGAAGAGGCTTCTTCCCTAGGGATTGCAGGAACTTCTACCTTTGGCTTAGGGCAGCGAGGTAGGTGGCAGTGTGGCGGGATTGCGGCAGTTTACGCACGTAGAGGGCTCGTAAGTTGCGAGAACTTCTTTGTCCTTGGTCTGGGACAGGATGCGGTGCCGTATCCGCGAGACATTTGATGCAATGAGGGTTAGGAAACAGTTCGCGCACGTGACTGTATAACTGCAGTTTTGGACTGCCCTGGGAGACCGTTGGAATGCGGCCTCTAAAGAGGATACGGCTGATCCCACACAGTTGATTGACGTCGTACATGCGCTTCCTTTCCTTCGCGAGCGCTCTAGGCGTTACCAGCACTGTAACGTAAGGGCGTTTGGTGCGTGGGTGTACATACGTTGTACCGAAAAGGAGGGAATATTGTAACCGTTTGATGCTATCTCAGAGCGAGAGATTTCCTAAGGCAGTCCTTGATCACTGTTCAAGTACGCGCTCAACCGGGAGCGCGAATGTAGTTATATTGGTGCTCCTTTTTCGCTTGGAAGCAGTCACCTTCTGAAACTCGTCGGCTGGGCTAACTGAGTTTGTCCCCTGATTGCTATCAGACGCCTCAAATTTTATATTATTTGACAGGAACGAGATAATCTCGCCCCACTTCTCCCTTTCGCGAAGGTATATCGGTGGGGGGCGTTTCCCTACGGGGAGCCGTGCCTGGAAAGGCTGGGACAGATGGGTGGGGCGAGGGGCCGGGGGACGCCTAGGATCAGCGGGATGGATGGAAGGAGGTTCCACCGCCTGATAGGTCGACGGTTTAGAGACCTGCTGAGGGCAGGTGGTTGGTGCGTTAGGCTGTGCAGCCTTGACGGGATGGACGGGAACAGGTGAAGAGGTGCGAACCTTGCGCTTCCTCTTTGAATTGACGGTTTTGAAGCCGTCGTCGGGTTTGGGATTAGTTAACGACTCGACCTCCATATCCAATTCGCGGATGCTGATGTTGACATAATTGTTGTAACCATCATCCGCAGGAAACGGCGTAGTCGGCCCAGGCGTTTCGGCAGGTGTAGGAGCGGTTGGGCAATGCTCCGCATGCATCGCAGTCGGTCATACAGCCATGCACTCGCCGACCACTTGAGGTAGCGCAATAACGCAAACGCGCTGACGTCAGCGGTGCGATAAAAGGTTTTATGAGCGCTGTTGCACTTAAAAACGCAGATGGCGCAGCACGACGACTTCACGGGAAGCGGACAATGGATACCGCGCGGCGAGCTCAGGAGACTGCGGCGAACACGTGCGGACGGGTCCGCTGCTGGCGACGCGCAGGGAAAATGGTCGACGGCAAATGGTACGGAAAGTTTTAACGCCAGCGGTGAACTAAAGTATCGCCCAGCAGCTAATTTATTAAGACAACTTAATGCTTTAGCTCTTTGTTATGGTTGCACTTTGGTCGATGTTAAATTGTCGACTTGTATTTAGATCGCCTTGCAGAGTAATGAAAGTATACGATTTTGTTTTAATTTTAAACGTCATATGAATTTGGATTTAAGAAAATAGGTAATTGATTATCTTACACTATTTAAAAAATAAAAATTTAACCACTATCTAGTTTATACCAATACCGAGAAAGTAGTGAACTTGCATCCTGTGGTTAAGAAGTTGTTTCATTGCAGCAATAGTATAAAAAAATGGATTAGTTGATCGCGTAAATTTTTAAGTATAATATCACATTGTTATAAACGGATCTATAAGTGAACTTTAAAATTCAATTCTATTGCTTCTCAATACAAATTTTAGTTAATATTTATAATTACATCAGGCTCAAAAGCCGGCTTAGTGACACTAATTGATCTTTTAATTAATCAATCGCAATTTAAACAGGGTCTTAGCGGACTTTATTTAGGGAATGTCAAGGACAAATGAATTTCTTACGTGAAATTTAATAAATGTTAAATAAACCTTAACCTGTTACAATTTAATGCCTTAACAGATGTAAAGTTAAAACCAGGAATGTCTAAAAACTATCTTTTATTAAATGTAATGTATAGTAATATTACGCTATTAAATAATGTACCATTTTGGACCTTGCATAGAAAAACAATAATTTCAATGGATCAAATTACACAGTTCGATTTTGATGTAAGAATTAGAAGCAGAAATTATATAGCAATGAGATATGATCGTGTAATTACGTATCCATAGCGGACAATGAATTCGCTCGGGGATTCGCCATTGCAGACCTAAGGACCTTTTACCTAAAATGATTAAAATCTTGCGATTAAATTACTTTTTGGGAGTTCAAAGACTAATGTTAATATTAACTAATAATTTCAGCTCATAATAAAAGATAAAACTAGTAAAACAAGTACGTAAAAAGTATATCTTAAAACACGGCGAAAGCTTCACATTATAAATTGACAATGTTAAAAACAAGTTTGTGTCATTTAATATTAGCATCAATCCGTAGACAGAAAGCCAGATACGAAGTAGTTAAACTCCTCCGACTAGGATCTTAATGGACTGCGACGTTACACAACAGAACAAATTGAAAGTTACTTCCGAATAATCTAATTTGAATCACGAACTGTTACTTTACATTTTGGGTTTGAAATATGTATATTATATTATAAAATTCTACAAACAGCTTTTTTAATATATTTTCTTCTAATCGTGACTTTACGTAATTTTTTAAGGCCCATGATGTCCAATATCCTTTTAGATGATTTATTCATTTATCTTTTTTTTGCCGTAAACAAGTTGTAGTCAGTTAATGCTATTGAATATAATGTCAAAATGATCATATAATAAATATGGATCATTTTGATAGGAAGACTATTTTATAAGAAAATTATCATAGTATAATAAATATTACATGAGCAAAATACTTTTATACCATCTTCCCGGGAACTTGTTTCAATATCTTTTAAAGCACATTTTCTATTTTTTTTCAATGAAAATAGCATAAAACTTAAGTGATACAATTCCTGTAGTTTTTCGTAAGTTATAAAACAACTAAATTTGCAAGATGAAAGTTCAATACGCCAGTATTTAATATAATCTGTTGTATTATCGTGAACTTCAGCAAAGGCACTGGCTATTTCAAATAGAATTTGGATATTGCTAGACAAACGAACAATCAGCTTTTATGTCTAAAAAAAAGCAGGTCGTTTTATTTTAGTTATACTAATACAGACTATTACTGAAACAAAAACCTGTGAAAAAAGTGTCAAATACCGAAAACGGCGACCGAAAATATTTGACTTTTAGACTCTTCTTCAAAGTTGCTTTCTCATAAAGAAAGCTACGCACGTAGCCTTCCGTTTGGTCACGAACTTTGAATAACCGACGGAACGTGTTGTAGTATTATACATTTTACAAAAACCATATTTTCCTTTTTGAGTAAAACAGTTTCACGAAAATATGAAAAATGAATATTGATAAAAGTCTGACATGCCCTTCTGTTGTTCATAAGTATTTGTATAAGTGATATTAGTTTGAGATAATAGTGTGATATAATATCACACAATAGACAGAAGTTTATACTTGATTTTGACATACTTAATATAAGATAGTGCTTATAAAATAAGAAAAAAACAAAAGTTTATTAAAAACTAATTTTTAACCAATTATGCGCTATTGATTTTGTAGGTCACAATCACAAGTTTCAACAGTAGGAGATATAAGATTTTAGGAAAATATGCAATAAGTAAAAAAAAACATTCAGAATACACAAACAACGCCTCAGTCTGCCCGTGATCATGGAACCTGTAAAGTAATAAGTGAACTTCGAGAAAATTGTAAACAAAATTAAACTTGATAAAATCTGTAACGCCATATATTAAATCATATACAGAATGTTTTTTCTTAACAAAATTCTTGTAAATGTTTTCTTCATAACAACGCCAGCATCGTAATCTTGAGCTATTTTATTAAAGCATTTACAAGTTATTATGAAAGCTTCAAGTAAGCTTAAAATTAATGAGCTTTATATTAAACAATAAAAAATATAGAAACGATCTCTAAAGACCTTCATTTGGATTAACCCAAGGAAGATACGAACGTAAGTTACGTTGTTGAGGCGCCTGTACAATAGATACATCTGTATAGTCTAATAAATTTAGTGCTTGTATTTATTTGTCGTTCTCAGCTAGCTCAGTGGTTAGCCAGGCCTCAAAGGCTGTTTTAAACAGTAGGTACAAATTTTTGAAGCTTTGATTAAGTAATGCGCTCTCGAGACCTGTTCACTGTTCTCTTATTTTCATGAAGTAATTTAAATACTTATCTATTAATATCTTAATATTGTTTTGAGAAAATAAGACTATGATAAGTAGAAGGGCACTTCTGAAGACATTTAGGAAATTAGTGGCTCAAGAAGATGAAAAGTGATATTCAAGAATGTTGTAGTAATACAGATGATTACGACAGAGAAGATGATGTTGTTATGATTACTTTGAAGATGAGTTAATCTGGCTGGCAAGAGGGTGTCCGCCGCCCAGTGAAGGGCTCAAGAGGGGGTGCCGTGCCATTTGGTCCGGCATGGCACCTAAAGCGATGGTCCGAGAGAAGAGGCCCACGAGGGTCAAGTTGCGCTGGGGTCGCCGAAGACTGTCATCAGCGCCCGCGACCTACACTACAGCAACATGAGAAAGGAGCAGCCGTTGGTTTTTTAGTGGATATACGGGGAGCTCCACATATCCTGCTGTCCTCTCACTCTGGCGGCGATCCGTAAGCAGGATTTTCCAACGGCAAAAAAAGATAAAGGGTGACCGACTTTTTACGTACCCATACGACGCATGGATTATGTTACTTTTTAAACAATTGGTTGATCGTCCCAAATTGCCCTAACCAACTAGGAAACAACAATGAAAAGGTGTTGAGTCCCCACACGATTGGAACCCACAACCTCCGGTTTCTAAAGCACACGCCTATACCACTACACTACGGAGGCAGGAGGTAAAATAAGTCAAAAATTAACTATTTAATTGTTTTTGAGTCGATTGTTGAATCAAAATCTGTTTTCCCAATAAGTTGTTAGGGATAGATGTCAATCGATCTGCGTAAAACAGTTTATGCTAAATCTAGATAAATTAGAAGGCAAAACTAGGATGACTGTTGGAAAAGAATACTTTGCTTCCTGCGAAAGGTTTAAATCGATAAAAGATGCTAAATCGATTTTTTCGTTTAAGTTCTTGCAATTATTGCTCAATTGCAATTTCCATAGTTGTTTGGATTGTTTTATTGTTTTTTTAAACATTAAACTATATAAGGTAAAGTTTTCAGATAATTATCAAGTATTTATTAATATTCAATTCCTGCATATTACTTGACACGGCACTTGATTCTGTCTGACAGGTAGAGTCACGCCTCGGCTTATTTACTAGCAGCAGAATTTATAGCGCAGGAGACAACTAGCAGTGGATATACAAGGTAAAGGGCCTACTTGACAGTTAATGCACTTTTAAGTTATTAATACTTTTTAAATAATTTGTTAACTAGTTTTAAATGTAATTCTACAAAGAAAAGAAAAATATTGTGATAGTAATTTATATTAAAGCGCAGTAAAAAAATTTAGACATTATGCGAAATTTGTTAACCAAAATGTAAATTAAAAGGTTTTGAAATTACGAAAGAAATTGTTTAATATTCTCATACAATATATAGTTATCGGTGTTATAAAAGACCTGTTTAAAAAAAAAGAAATTTTTAACATTTCAGGTAAAAACTACGTTCCGGAAAATTTTACAGTCCCTTTAATAATTGAATGTAATATAATGAATTTATGATCTGTGATTTTTTTTTCCTTTTATGTTTCCATGGCCAAATGAAATAAATGTATCTAGCTAAGAAAAAAGGCACTAAAGAAATACGTTTTAGTCTATTCCAGCTCCCCAGTTTCATTCGACTCCTAGGCATGGAATCTAAAACTCGGCTAAAATTTACTCTTTTATTTACGACGATTTCTTTTACGTTTTCGTTACTTCTATTATAACACATTTTTGTACTCGAGCTTTGCATATGAACTTGCAAACAAGCGAATCCTTATAAGCAAAAATACTAAACACGTGTAACAGACATGGGAAGTTTGCGAGGTAAATTTATCAAATCATGTAGAAGAACTTTAATGATCGTGAACAGAATGTTTAAAAAGGGATCATTTCTTACATATACATATTTCAATATTGAAAAATAAGTACATTATACTCACATTAATTTTATTGAGTAAATATTTCACGAGCACTTGGAGTTTTAATGCGTTTCAAAAGTAACCTGCTCATTGTTCCACAATAACCTGTGGTGTTCCTGGTAATCGGACACTTGTACTCGAGTTAATTACAACGTAGGCTTTTGTTTATAACGTAAATTGTTTTGAGCAATCAAACTAAAATACCGTAAAAAATTTCAGTGTGTACCTTTTTTAATCATAAATTAATCTCAAAGTCAGGTTTATAAAGGTGAAAAAATGTATTGGGCTTTAATCAAGTAATGCATTTAAAATGTTATACATATAGAAACATAACTAAGAAATCGTGTTCTTGATACATGCTACCTTATTTTTTTTAGTCTTCAAGTTGCGGTCAAACAACTGTTAAGGTATTTCGCTATTACATCATATGTTTAAAGTTTTTCGCTAAGCAAGATATTCACAATAAATAAGAAATAAATATTTATTGTAAATATTGCGAAAAGTATTTCACTGCCAGTTGAACGAGAAACAAAAGTGATACATTAAGTTGTTACTGACATTCTTAACACCCTTTCGTATATACTGCGTAAATAGTTATAGGGTTTCATCATCATCAGCCTGTGATAGTCCACTGCTGGACATAGGCCTCCCTAATACACCGCTACCCATTAGGGGTTTTTGGACCGTATCCACTACGCTGGTCCAATGCGGGATGATGGGTGGACCGATCATTGATATGCCCATCCGACGCATGGATCATCTTACTTTTCAGACAATTGGGTGATCGCCCAAATTGCCCTAACCAACTAGGAAACAACAATGAAAATTTGTTGGTCCCCAGAATCAAAACCCACGACCTCCGGTTTCTAAAGCTACACGCCCATACCACTAGGCTACGGCGGCAGTTATAGGGTTTAACGATATGGAATGTCTAAATAGTGCCGCGCATTACGGTGGCTGACGTAAAACTGATAACAAGTAAAAAATTCTAATAGTTTGAATAAAATTGATGCTTCATGGAAATTTTTGCCGCAAAGCACAATATCGGGAATGGGATATTTTTTGGTTTCATAAAGGAAATTTAATGTTTTAAAATAAGCAAAAAAGCATGAAAAGTAGGAAAAGCTGCAACAAAAAACAACATCACCAGCCTGTATCAGTCCACTGCTGGACATGGACCTTCCCTAACCACACCTCCTCCTAAGGGGTTAGCACCAATACAACGCTGGTCCCATTGGTTTGGGTGCGCCGACTTTCTCCCATCCACGGGGATCATTTTCCCTTTCCCAATTGCGTCATCGGCCAAAATTATCCTAACCAACGGGAAATAATTTGAAAAGTAGTTGGTCCCCAGGATTCCTTCCGCCAAACCAATACCATGGGTACAGATCATTAATACTAATTTATAATTATAACTGGAGAAAATATAATTATAAAATCCAAAAATATTGTTTTTGATTTTTCCTTTTACCATAGAAAGGAAAAGAGCATAAATGTGTGGGAATAACTTAACGCCGGTTAAAGTTCAATAATTTAAAAAGAATTAATCACTAAAATGGCTTTTAATTTGATATACAGTTTTATTTTTCTTTATATCCATTGTTTTAGATCATCTTTTTACATGTATTAAAATACTCCTTTTTGTTTTGTAAACAAATCTTGAAAGACTTTAAATTAATTTTGCAAACAGTTGACCTTTTTTAAATACGCTTTCTATTATGATTAGACCAAACATTTAAAAATAATTTAAATTTTTTTATTTGACTTTCATCGGTTTTGGGTTATTAATTTGTATAAATATTTTAAAAAGTTTTTTAAAAGAAAGCTTTTTTTTTGTTGACTGGTATAATTAATTTAAAATTCAAAAAAATGCCATTTAACAATTTTCATAATTAAAATTTCGGTTGAATAATTTGGACAAGCCTAACTTAAAAAAAAAATAGAAATAAAATTCACAGGAATATTTGATTTGTAAATAAAAATCAATGAAGAAAAAACCAATTCAAAATTCCAAATGCTGTGATACCCTTCCTTAATCATAGGGCCCTCCCTTTGCCTGGAATTGGTTTATCCGCTTACCCGCGTTCGCTAACGGTGCCCGAAAACAGAACACGCAGGGTTTTCATCACTTTTTGCATCGGTTTCCGATCACGCAAACAATGTTTTACGTCACAAGTGCAAAACGCGTCAAAGAGGGCACGCTCAGTTTAATCCCGAAAATAATGAAAAGTTTAAAAAACCCAGCCCTCTGTTCTATATTCCCGGATAAATCAAATAATCAATTTCATTTTAAAAACCTAATAGTTGCAAACACCAAAAAAAAATTTTTTACACCATATACATTTCTTCGCTATTGAACTCTTCCTTTTTATTTGATAATTCTGTGTTCTGGAGTCAACATAAGTTAATAATCTTTTAAAGAACATACGATAATATTTTAAGCAAATTTACAGTCTTTAATCGCTAATTAAATCTGGGTTATCACCGTACTAATTACCCCGTCTTCAATCACGGTTAATTCCCTTTTGACTGTCCGATAAATTAACTTAAAGAAATTCCCCCCATTGGAAGGTGGTGGGTCGATCCAAACCCTAATAAATAAAGGGATGTATTAGGGGGCCTATTCCAGCAGTGGTTATCGGGTGACGATGATGATGATAGGAAAAATTTGATAAAATTCCTTTTTTCCAGTACGAAATGTTAAATCATATCACAATCAAAGTTTTCCATAAACTGGACCCAAAAAAATGTACAAAATCCCTTAAAGAATATTATTCGGTTTTACATGTCTTTAGTTTTTAACCCTTGGAAACCATGTCTTTGTTGGCTCCTCAAGTTCAATCGTCTGCATTCTTCTTAATATTAACGTGCCTTTATATATTCTGTCTTATCTATAATTTTTTCCATTATTTCGAAACCAAATCAAATATAAATTTCCGAAATAGTCGCTCCAGCCTAGTGGTATTTAAGCTTGCCTATATTGCTTGCACACAGGTTGTGGGGGTCGAATGGTTGGGAAAAAACTTTTTGCTTTTCTTATTTTTTTTCACCTCTGCCGCCCTTTTTCCCTTTTTTTTTCTTAAAATAGCAAAAACCCATTTACCTTTAAAAATTTTCAAAACTTTAAATTATCTTTATTTACGTTTACGCTAAAAATGGCCCAAACCCAAAGGAACCCAAGGCTCTTAATTTATATTGATTCAGCTTTCAGCGCAAATGAACTTATAAAAACCCGAATCTATTAATTTTTTTGTATTTAAAACAGAATGTTAAGAAAATGTCATTAACAATACTTAATTTCACGTTTATATAAAACCCTTTTTAATTTTCTGCTTTTAAACAGTAATTATAACCTTTCAAAGTTTCCACAAATAAAACCTTCAGTCGTATTTTTTTCTAAATGTATTTTTTTATGACTCTTTTTCTTTTTTTCCCCGCTGATTAAATGGATTGAAATGGAAAAAATACTCATTATTTTGTAAGTTTGTATTCCTCTCTCACTTTTCTCAAACGGCATTAATTTAGGTTTCCTTTGAAAATAAAACCCAAAAGTGACTGAACAAAGTCCCTATTTGCAACAAACCAGTCGGAAGAGCATCTTGGTATTTTGAGATAAAACCATATCTGGGCGGATTAACGTTTTTTTGTTTCTTAAGTTCTCACAACATATTGTTTAAGTCCGATTGCTTATTTTATCTTTTGGTTTTAAAAAAAAGTAAAAACTTCCCAAAAATGCCCCTACAATTGGTTTACATAAATTTTTTAAAAATAATAACAATACTATCTTAGTTTTAAACTTCCAAAATTTTAACAACAAACATCCTCAACTACCCTCAATTTTCAAATTACGTAACCATTTCCTTTGGAAATTTATCATTAAATTTTTACTTTCTATCCTCAACTTTAATAAAAATAAAATTGTACTTTAAATAATTTAAATCTTTTTAATTCAAAACAAGCACAAAGAAAAAATTAAAGCAAGGATCTTTATTATAGTGCATTTCTCTTAAGAGAGACAAATATGAATATGTTTATTTAAGTTTCGAATTACTCACACCTTTGTATTTTGAGCGTTTTGTTTTTGAGCAACTAAAATCTACAAAGGTCTGCAACAAGCACCCAAAAGAACTTTCCTTGTTATGCAGTAACTTTTTAAGGTGTATAATCTGCGCTATTTTAATTTTACTGTGTTGTCTAAACTTCGAAGCTTTGTTTGAACTGGATTTTTTAACATGCTTTGGAGAAATTGGTCGGGTATTATTTTTTTAAAGGAAAAGAAATTAAAAAAGGAGTTTAAAAATCTTGTTCCAATTATTTAAAATTTAATTTAAAAAATAAAATTTTAAAGAGTATCTTTGGGATATTCGCTTAAATTTATTATTAAAGAGGCCTCTGTTTACAGACGGCCGTCTGTTCACTAAAAAGGCATTCAAATGGAAAATAAAACTTGAATTTTTTATTAACCCTAATTGTCTTTGTTTGTTGGTTATTTACTCAGTTGGTTATTAACTAATTTTGCTACTTCTAATGGCTTCAAATTTCCGTTATAAAAACTTTTTTTATTCATTCATTCATTTATTTAAATATTATTTATTTCAAAGGAACCTTGAAATTGGAATTACTATTGGTTACCAACAAATTAAATTATTTCCAATGAGTTTGTGAAACTTTTTGTTTTTTTTTTTTTTAAAAAGGGTAATGTTTAAAGATACTTAAATTGCACAAAGTTTATTTCTCGTAAAGAGACAAACATAAATCAGGGTTTAACCAAAAATTTCATAAAGTACATTGAATTTTGTATAAAAAACCTTTATATAATATAAATAATATTATAAAGGTTTTTTATTCTTAAACCTAAAAGTTTTGAAAAAGTATTTTTTTAAACAAATTAACAAAATTTATAATAGACCTTTTTTGAAATTATTTCTATCTTAGTCTTAACAATTCAACAACAAATAATGGAAATAAATTAAATAAAACATCTTTGACGCAATAAATTAAATTTTTTTGTTAAATATAATCAAAAATTAATATAACAAATTATAAAATTTTATAGTTTAAAGGGTTAATTATTTAATTCATAAACCTCTTACAAATTTTCAGAAAGAATATAATATTGTCATATTATATAACCACCTAAGGTAGTATATTGTAAGGCAGTATTTATAAAAGTACATAGCTTATAAAAATCTATGTAACATCTAGCTAATATGATGTCAGGAAAATAAAGCTCGCCGGAAATAAACAGAAGATAAACTACGGGAATATTATTTTAAAATACGTGTAAACAACTATGAAACGTATATTATACAAAAAACGTAATTCGACCAGAGAACAAATCGCTCAAAAAATCGAGAGAACTTGCTGTTGAAGATGACTGATCATATGATCATATATTTTCTATTATTATAAATATTTTCTAACTCGGAATGAACCTGCATTTCTTTTGTCCTTTAAAAATTTTGCTAAATCAAATTACAAATATGATAACGCGAGTACCGTATAGAATGGTATAAGTTAAGACAATTTAACATTTTTATATTATTTCGCTTTTGCTGAGCAGAAGAAGAGTTAATTGATTTAAATAATAAGTAAAGTCAATAGTTTACAAAATATACAAAACTTGGATACCCAAAAATTTGTACTAATATTTATTTTCCAAATAAATCAAAATTAATTGCTTTTTAAATATTCCAAATACAAGGTTTTTTAAGTTTTCGGGGTTCAATTTGACCTATTGAAAAGTGTTTTATCCAGTTTCCGTATTATAAAAGCTTTTTCCTTTAGGGCCAAAATAATTTTCATTTAATAAAAAAGATTACTTGTTATTATTGAAGGTTGAAAAGTAAAAGTCGGTCTGATTTTAAGCACCTTTTAACAGTGAATTAATTTTTTTTGCGAGCGACTGACAACTGTAGAAGTGATGTGTCATAATATGGGAGAAAAAATAATGATGTATGTTGGACGGATCGATCGATAAACTTTTTTATCTTATTTATTCGTCGGATCGACTGCCTCCTAGTCAGTGGTTGCCTTGGGTGGTCGGGGGTTTAATCCTGCGGGATCTCAACAAATTTTTAATTGTTGTTTCCAGTTGGTTAGGGCAATTTGGGGATCACCCAATTGTCTAAAGGTAAGATGATCCATGTCGGATGGGCATGTAAGTTGGTCCACCCCCCGTATTGGACCAGGGTGGGGATGGTTCAACCCCTTTAATGAATAGGGGTAAACCTATGTCGAGTGGTATCCGGGACTGGATGAAGTGTTGATGATGTTTAACGGAAGCTTGTTTTATTATGTTTCTGGGCCTTGGCCAAAAATAGGATAATTATTTATTGTTATATTTTTAAATTAAGAATGGAAATGACCTAAAACAGTATTGATACCCCTTTGTTTGGGACAAAGTAGTTAAATGCACTTCCTCATGTTGATGATTTTCTTTGTAAATTCTATGTTCAATAATCTCAATTTTTGAAAATACACGTTAGTCTATTTAATAAAAAATTTAAAACAATAATAAATTTAAAAGATTTTTTTACAATAAATGTTTAATGATTATAAAATTAGGAACAAAATTAAAAATTAATTTATTTTAAGGAATCAATGAAAGGTATAAAAAAGAATACTATAAATTAAAAAATTGTCTGTAAGGTTTCACATAAATTTTGGGTAATAAAAATTAGATTTATCCTTTTTCCCCTTTTGAAATAAAATATTCGTTATTTTTTTTTAAACCCTTGAAATAAACCTTCATTTGAAGTCTTGTAATTCGGGAAAAATATAAAATATTGTTTAAAGTAAATGTAATTTTCTGTTTGACACCTAAACGCAAAAGTAGCAAAGGCTCATGAAGACTTCTTGAAATGCGAAAAACCCAAACCCGCGGCGAGACATAGGACGTCTTTACCCATTTTAAAATAAAGGGATTTCAACCGGGGCTTACGAATGTTTGAATCTAATAGAAAAAACTGCAACAGGGTTTTCAAATAAATTAAATAAAATAAGAGTTCTTAAAATAAAGAAGACTTTAACCGCCTTTTTTATTATCTTGACATATTTTTCAAAGACTTAAATAAAAAAAAAACAATTTTTTCCATTAAAACTTACAGACAATAAAGTATTATAGATTAACTGTATTTAATTATTTTCTTTAAAAAAATCATTAGGACAGAACTTTTTCTTATCATAATTTTGGTTAAATTTTATTCTCTTAAAGAAATGGTAGGGAAAACTCCAGGAACTTTATTTTTTATTAAATTTAAAATTTATCGTATATAACATAACCCTAAAAAACATCGGAAAATTGAAGTATATTTTTATTATATCAACATTGTGGGAATAAAAAAAATATTTCCTTTTTAAAGAGGTAAGCCCAATTTTTTAAATTGTTGGTTAGGTAAAATCTAAAAAACCCAGAACAACACTTTATAAAAATTAGCAAAATAACTTTTAAGAAAAGCCCCCATTATTCCCTTTTAAGACAATCTTACGAAACTAAAACTCAAGATAATAATTTAAAAATATCAACTCCAAGGAAATCTATTTATCTCACGAAACCAATTTGTTGGAGTAACTTACTGTCGTCCTTTGAAAATCCATAAAATGTATTGAGAAGGAATTTAACATCCCTTGGCCCAAATGTGGGTTAAGAATCAAACATTTTACACACCAAAAGAATTGAACGGATCGAAGAATCAGTTATAGTTTCTTTAATAAAAGTTTATTTCCGTCAAATCTCTAAAATGTATTATAAAAAGGATTTTTTTTTTATGTATGGAATTCGGCTCTTACTACCCGATCACTTTTTGAACTGTATTAGTTATTCATGTTATGGAACTCACACAACCCCTTTTAACTTATAATATAAATATATCTAATAATAATTTTGCTCTTGGTGTTTAAACTGGGAATAAACTTATTCTTTTTTCATCTATCTTCTCATGTACAAAACAAATTAATACTATCATAAATAAAAAATGTTGATGTAATTAATTTTACAAACTCCTGTAGCCAGTGGTATGGGCGTGTCTTTAAAACCGGAGGTAATTAACGTCGCGGGTTGAACCTGAGGGACCAACAAATTTTCATTGATGTTTCCTAGTTGGTTAGCCAATTTGAAATCAAATTGTCGAAAAAAATGATCCATTCGGATGGGCATGTAAAAAGTCTCCACCACCACCCATTGGACCAGCGTTGGGGGTCGGTCAAAAACCCTAATGGATAGGGGTATTAGGGGGGCCTACGTCCAGCGTGGACAAAAGGTTGATGATGTGATGATTGAATTAATTTTTTTGTTAAAAAATTACAATTTTTACTCTTTCAACCGATTTCCAAAAGTGCTCAATTCGGGGCATGTATTTTGAAACTTTTAAAGAAGGAGGTACTCAGTTCGAGATTATGTTTTTTTATTTATGTTACCTCTTGCCCCCCTGTGTTCCGATTTTTTTATTTCTTTTAAACGATAAAAAACCGGTGGTAGGTCCCCTTTTACAAGGGACCGTCTGGTGGAAACCCGGTGCCCATTTCCCCAAAGCGTAGCGTGAAAACACTCTGTGTTCGTTTGAAGGGCACCGTGCCCAATAATTATGGGAAACGAACTTAAATCCTAAGTTCTCGGTAGGCAGCCCATTGGTGATACCGTTTGGGTCTTTGGCGTCGGTGACCATTTTCCATCAGGTGGCCCCGACTGTCGTCTAACCGTATGCAAAAAAAATAACACTATGACAAAATTATCTTTTAAGAACGACCCAAAAACCATTTTAATGTTAAAATTGGAAAATTAAATTTGGCACTTAAAAAGCAATTCAAAGCCACCGTAATTGAATTGATTAAAACCAGTTTTGTCCCAAGGGTCATCGAGGAAAAACAAAAATAAACGGAACTTTGATAACATTAAGTTTTCTGCTAAATAAATAATCCCCTCACGTTGTTGACTTAAAAGCAAAGTAAATTTTCATAATAAAACCAGAATAATTTGGATTATAGTGTCTATTAAAATTTATCGTTAAAACAGCTAGTATAATATAATTAAAAGCAGATTATGGAGCCTTAATTTATTACATTTTTATAGGGCCTTTTTGGTAGGAAAATTTTTTTTCCAGGGGGCCGTGGGGGTGGGAATAACACCACGGTGCCTCCCTTTGCCACAAATCAGCGTTCAATCTACTCTGTTCTGGTTTGAAGGGACCTAGCAGTTTTTTCTGGGCGAAATTAACATCCTATTCTCAGTAGGCTCGTCCCGATATCCAAAAAAAAAATGTTCTTTATTACAGACCCTTAAAAGGTTGGGTTTGCTGAACAGTTATTTAAAAAGCGTGCTTTTTGCTTCGTCAACTGCAATTTAAAAGCTTTTAAACTCGTCAGTTAATTGATTAATGCCAGCCGAAATGCTTTGAAATGAAATTTGTGTAACGTTTTAAAACCACGATTTGTTTTTAACTATTTCAACTGCCTCCGACCTTGGTATGGGCTTGCTTTTAAAACCTGGTCATGGGGTTTGAATCCCGGGGGACTCAACAAATTTTATTTTGTTTCCTATTTTTGACAATTTTATCCAATTGTCGAAAAGTGAAGGATCCAGCGTCGGGATGTAAAATTGGTCCACCCATTGGACCAGCGTGGTGGAATACGGGTCCAAAACCCGAACGGATAGGGTTTTTTGCGGGCCATGTCACAGGGGAAACATGCTGATGTATGTATGTATGTTGAGAATTATATTAAAGAATTTAAAGTCATAACAACAAGTTTAAGCTAAACGTGACGTAACAGTCATCATTCATATTATTTTTTTAAATATTTTTTAAATATTGAGATAATTTTTATAAGCAATAATGTTTATTCCTTAAAGTGGTTAAACGAATTTATGATTTTGTACTGGTTAGTTTGGAGCACTTTTGTGTAAGAGACAAAGGCCTAAAATTTTTTGGGGCAGACTTAAAGCATTAAACTTCAATCAAAAACCGTCTCTCAACTATCTTGAAACACTTTTGAAGTTAACTTTTACCAAAGCAAAAATTGACTGTTTAAATTTGAAAAACGTTGTCCAGCAGGGATAAGACAGGCTGATGATAAAGTTTGAGGGAAAAGGTTAGGACCACGTAAGGGAAAATCGATACAAAAATAATAGTTTTTTTTTTTTTATTATACGATTGGCATTTATTAATTTACATTTTAAAAAACGCTTTCCTCACAGATACAAAAGATGCTAGATGGTTTTAAAACCTTCGCATTTTTGCCACACGAGAAAGAAAAATAACCAACAAAACAAAAAAAAAAGCAAAATGGACCTATAACATAATAAAACTAAAATATACATTTATTCCCCCACCTTCCAAAATAAATCTTTTGTCTTGACTCATCTTAAGTCCAATCGAACTTTGGGCCATAATGAAAAGCTGGGACTGAACCAACTGATTAAGAAAATAAATGAAAAATGCCGTATTTTCATCCTGATGATTTTTTATTTTTGTGTTTGTCATTTTTTCCTTTGTTTTTTCTTGTTGTTTGTTCGTTTGCCCCTTTCCCTTCTTTCCAGAAAAAATCTGTTTACCTTTTTGTTTTCTTTAGCTTCCGTGCTCTTTTGTAGCCCTGTTCTTTTCACCGGTGAGATTGATTTTGATGTTTTAGAACAGTCAAATAACTTTCACCTTAACAATTTAAAGCGAGGAAAGTCCTTGCAATATTAGGTCGTTCGTTTTAAGCATGCCCGGGCATGATATTCTTACCACATCAGCCCTTTTTTGCTGGAACATGGCCTCCCTACCATTAGGGGGTTTTGGACCGTATCCCACCACGCTGGTCCAATGCGGGGTTGGTGGGTGGACGACTTTTCATGCCCTCCGACGCATGGATCATCTTATTTTCAGACAATTTTGATCGGGCCCAAATTCCCTAAATTCTATATTCGATATTCTTAAAAAAAGTAAAAAATAAACTATTAAATAACTGTTGTTCTTTTAAATTATTTTGGCAATGTCCGTTACATAGCATATTCCAATGTGTTTAAATCGTTACCATTAAATAACCAGACATCTTCACTGCTACAAGGTTTTGTTCCCAAGAGGATTGAACATTAAATGTGGCGCTGTTTGTTAACCCTTCTGGTTACTTTTTAATTCATTTCTTCCCTTCGGAAGATTATCGGGTCCGACTTTATATTTGTTGTCAAACTTAAAAAGAAATTGGTCGGCCTACTACTTGAATATAAATTATTTAAATATTTATCCAAAAAACCCATTGAAGGTTAAACGTTAATATGCCGAACGTCAGTATCTTATTAAGTGATAATGTAAACTTAATAAACATGATTGAAAACGTTTCAACTTTAATAATCGACAGTAAATCTTATAAATAATTCTTAGGAAATCGTCCATCCTCATAAGTTTGAAATGTGACAAAAACATGGATTTTAAGTTCAAAGAAGATAAACCTCCACCTTTACCTTAAGACTGAAAAAAAAAGTGTAGTTAAAATTACAAAATTTATGCCCCATTTCCCGATTGTTCTTTATTTGTTGTGTTTATTGCATTAAACTATGTATTTCTGTGTCAACAATTTTTATTAAAATTAATTTTAAAAAATCTGTTCCCAAAAATAATATAAAATTAAAAATCAAATGGAAAAATTAAATTGAAAAACATAATTGGGCAAATTTCATGTTTAAATTATAAATTTGTCTTTATTCTATTTATTATTTCATTTATCCCAATTTCTTCTAAAAAAAACGTTCTGTAATTGCAATGAAAATTCTTTGATAAGAAGTTTAAGTATAATATTAAAACTTTCGAACCACCACGGTTTTTTGGGTCCAAATATTAAGTAAAATCATAATGCCTGTGTATTAACCATCAAAATTTGAATAACATCACAAAGGTTCTAATGAATTCAAAACCAATTAAAATATCCATAGTAGGCGTTACTATGAGAAATTGAGGAGAAAATTTTTAAAGTATTCTTGCTTGAGACGTATATATTTTTTAATTTTTTTCACGTCAGTTCACGTTGGTGCTAAATAACAACCAAAACTGTTTTATTCTTAACCCAGCTTCAAACCCACGTCATAATTAGGTCGATAATTCGCAGAGAAAAAACGGGCCCAGAATGTTTCTTCAGGGTCTTTTCCAAACGTAATTTCTGAAAAAATAGTTTTACAAATAACAGTAAAGCATCCATAATTTAATTATTCCAACAATAGAAATATTTAAATAAATCATCAGGCCTTCAATTGAAAAAATTAAAATTTACAATCGGATTGTTTGCCAGATATAATAAGGATTTCGTCTTTTTAGAATCAACTAATTAGATCAATTAATGACTTTTGGTGTTTAAATATTAATGATCTATAGAAAACATTCCAAACGGAATCATAATCTTTATTAACACGCCATTTAAATGAGTTTTGTAAAGGATTTTTTGTATAAATCTTTGTTCTTATAAATGGTATGCTTTTTATTTATGAATAAAGATTTTTGGTATTGGACAGCGTTTAGTGACGCAGAATAAAACTAAAATTTTTTTAATGTTAAACTAGGGACGTATAATTTTAATTTGTTTTGCAATCAAACATCCAAGTCAATAAATTTTTATAAACAATTTTTAAATTGTTTATATACCAAATTCTAAAAACAAGCAAAAAAATAAAATAACTATTAGATTATAAAATAAAGTTTTTTCTTTAAAATAGTTTTAAAGCACGAAAATTTTAATTTATTTTTTTTTTACAATAATTTGTCTCATTAAACATTATTGATTTTTGGATTTGTGCTAATAAAAATTAAATTTTTTTTAATCAAATATTGTTAAAATAAAAATAAAATCCGATGACGTGGATAAAATTTAGGTATAAATTATCGTGTTTTTTTTAATTTTTTTTTCAATCGTTCCGTGATCAAAATGGAAGAAATATAACATAGAAAACTTTTAAATTAATCCCTCCTGTTAAATGCCAAAAAGAAATGCCATTCCCCATAGATACAAACAAAATAAACCAAAACGTTGTCATCACACAAACTGTCGTACATACAGACCGAAAAAACAAATTTACTGTAACGGCAAACTGTACATCAAAAAGTTCTTGCCTCCAGGGTTACCAACTTTATTGCATTTAAAGGCTTTGTTAAAAAGACAAAATGACTACTTTAAAATTTCAATTATAATTCATTAAAAAATAATCACGTAAAATAATATTAAGGGAAATCGATGTGCTAAGTTTCGAAATGATTCATAAAACAAACCCATTTTTTTGTTAAATTAGAAAGAATTGAACTTTATCTCGAGCTAATTTGGTTTTAAATTTCAAACAATTATTTGAGATTATTTTCTGTTAGAAAATCAAGGGTAAACCGCCTGTTATAAATTTGTTTAAAATGCTTGGAAATATTACTTTGCATTTTTAATTAAAAAGTTTATTTTTTTATTTAGCATTGCCATATAAATCCACTAATTTGGATTTTCGTTCTTAAAAATATTTTATTCCCGACTTTTTCTTTCCAGCATCCTGATCACGGGAATAAGTTGGTTTGTTGTATTTTTTTTGAATAACCTGAGTTATTATTTAAAATTGACCGTTCGTTTTCTTAATTTTAATTTGGTTTCACAAAAAAGTTTTTATACTCGGTTTAATTTTGAAATGATTGGATCCCGGAAGGTGGCAATGACCAACCATCCTCTCTATTAAAATTTGGATATTTTTAATTTCGATTCTTCCCAATCATCCCTTATAAATCATGTTCATTAGCCAGTATTTTGGTTCACAAATCAATAAATGATTGGGAACGAATATAAGGAATGATTCATGAAATTTCGGTAAAGGGAGGCCAATGTCATTATTTGTATGAATTCTACAATCAAGTTCATCTCATAAACCATTCGGCTTTGGAGACATTAAAAGTCCAAATAATATAAATATCACGCTTTATATTCATCATATCGTAACTTTTTCAAAAAGCTGCTAAGCCAATCATCAATTTATGGAATTGGTAATCGTAGAAGGAACGTGGGAGATTGGGAGGGGCGTAATGACAGGATTTAAAAGTGGGCACCCATAATTCATCCATTAATAGGGCGATCACTTTCGTTTATGTTTTTTGTCAGTTTTTGTCTAATAAACGTTTGTTAATTAGCACAATGTCCGCCGAACTGCTCAAACTCCGCCACCCCGTGACCGTTTTGTTTGTTTGGACCCGCTAAAAGAAAATATCTTCAAAAGTATTCTGTTTTAAACACTTTTGGCCAAGTTTGTTAAAATTATGTCATAGTCACAATTTATTTCTGTCAAAATTCATGGGAGGTCGAATCCCCTCCGTTTTGTAATAAATGGATAACTATTGTCAATAGCCCTTTTAAATTAATATAACAAGATTTCTTAATCCAAGAAATTGAATCCTCTTGGAAGATGGTGATGTTTAATAACAAAAATTAAAATACAAAAAATTAAACATTAAAATCGAATTAATAAAGCAAAATGATTAGGTAAATTTCTATTATTAATATTATTTATAAAAAATAACTTTTGTAGTACAAAATGGTAAATTATTGTCATATTATTTTCTTCAGATCACTTCGTTGTTATTAAAGCATTTCGTAGAATCATTTTCCTTAAAATATTTTACAATCGGAATCAATATATTTAAACCTTTTCTTTACCAATTCACGGATTTTCTGCAACATCTTATTATTGGAGGATGGTCATTAAGAATATTGGTTTTGGGTCCATCCAGATTTGGTCACTGTTTTAAACCCTGGTGCGCTCTGCCGCCAAAAGGTTTTTTGTGGCCTTTCAAATTTTACTATGATGTTGGGGGTAAAGTTGCGACGAGTTGCCTCCGTATTCTTGTTTGAAACCTCCTGACTATGAATGTAGTCGATATCATTTGGACTAATTTGGAAACCGACTTTTGCGCGATTATTAATTATATTATTAAATTTCGCTCTTCAAAAGGTACTATGTTTTTTTATTAATTGTGATCGATCTTATTATAACTTGACGTTACAAATATCGATTTTCTTTACGTTTAACATTATTGATAATGTAAAAATTTATTTTGGCCAAAAGATTATGTCAGGTTTTGGGGTTTTTAAAGAAAAAAAAATTGTGCCCGATGGAAAATTGCTATGTCGAAAACTTTCTAACCGGGTCAGGAGTGATGTCTCGATATTGACTGTTGCTGCCCGCGATCGTGTATAAAAACAGGTCTGAAAAAGCGGGCAGAACTTATAACCACTGCCCGAATGGAACCCCCGTGTGTGATAAATGTTGTCATTTTGGAAACTGTTGGGTGTTTTTTGAGTGGAGGTTATCATCGACTTCCGGTCTGGCGGTTGTCGGTTCACGTGAGCCATTTAATTTTTTAATTCAAGATATGTTCAGTTGTTGAATAATTTTAACTCTTTGGAATTCCTTGGATTTCTAAAACTATTATAACGATGCATCTGACATAAACATATATACCTTAGTATTTTTGATGAAGCAATAAAAAATTACAAGATTATGTTCACTTCAATCACTGTATAGATATCATGAATTTTGTTAGTTTTTATATGTATTATTGTAATATTTCCTGTAAACAATTTAATATTTGTCAGAGCTTTCTTCAGTGGTGTTATTCATTTGTTACCTGGATTAATGAATTGTCTGACTGTCTTCTGTCAAAGCAAAAGGAGCTCACCAGCTGTTTTATCAAAAACATCTTTTTATTTATCTTGTTACTCTTCTCTTGAAAGAGTGGCAATGATTGTTGTTTGTTCAGTATTATATTATTTTATAGACCAATATTTCTAGAATAGAATCAAACAATGTGCTAAAAACGTCTTTTTAGAGGCTTTTTTACCTTTAAGATAGTTTCCTTTCAAGAGATAAAAACAATCTAATCTTTTATACTTGCCAACATATATTTTAGTTAGCTTCACTGGGGAAAAATGCTTAATACTAAGCTTGTAATTTTTTTTCCAAGTATAGTGATGATAATTTGAATATCTTCACCACTTCTACAAAACATAGACTCGCTATATGTTAAATTCGAATATTGTTAAATTTGTTCAAAATTGTATTTTTTGAAATGACACTTCTTTTGACGGGTTAGGGAAAAATGACGAATGAATTATTACCACGCGCGCACACAGCGTCACAAAAAACCTACACCCTGAAGTTAGGAAACAATGTAAAAGTTAAGACGTCTATGTATGTTTGCGTGAGAATAGACGACTGTTTTCACGATATTTATGATATGATAATAAACTTTTTTTATCAATCCACTAATTTACGGATTTTTCGTTACTTAAAATATATTTATTCCCGACGTTTCGGATTCTTTCCAGCATCCATGATCACGGGCAGACTAAGTTGGTATATGTCTGTATTTCAATGTTTCGAATAACGTAGAGTTATTATTTAAAATTGACATATCGTTCGTTTTCTTAATTTTAATGTTGGTTTCACAAAAGTTTTTATACTCTGTGTTTAATTTTTGAAATGATTGGATCCCAGGAAGGTGAGCAATGACCAACCATCCTCTCTATTAAAATTTGGATATTTTTAATTTCGATTGCTTCCCGAATCATCCTTGGTATAAATCGATGTTCATTAGCCAGTATTTTTGGTTCATCAAATCTAATATAATGATTGAGGCTTGTCTAGAACATGGTCAAATTGCAGATTTCTTATAGCGTCGAGTGCTTAACATCAGCTATATGTTCTTTTACTCTAGTTCTTACTGGTCTTTTGTTTGTCCAATGTGGAGAGACCACAATCACAGTCTAGTTTGTACACACCTGGTACCTGTGAGAGGAATTTACATTTCACAGATGGTAATAATTGGCTAATCTTCTTCGGCGGCTTATAATATGTTTTTATAGAAGCTCGCTTTAAAATATAACCGATTTTGTCAGTGACTCCTCTGATGTAAGGTAAGACGGCAGGCACTCTTTCGACTGTGGCTGGCTTCACACGGTGACTGCGACGTTGACGTGGAACTTGGAGTTTGTTTTCTCGCAGCACCTGCTTCACATTCTCCAGTTCAGCCGTCAAATGTTCCTTGTCGCAGATCCGCTGTGCTCTCTGAAGCAAACATTTACCAACAGTAGCTAACTGTAGGGATAGTGGTGAGAATCACCATTTAAATATTTATTCGTATGTGGGTTGCTTTCTAAAAACTGTATAGGCTCAAGCTATTGTTAGAGTTTCTAATGAATAAAATATCTAAGAAAGGCTAAGGGTTGTTTGTCTCTATTTCCATTTTGAACTTTTATTTTGGGATGTAAAGAATTAAGATGATCCAGAAATGCATTTATTTGGTTTGTTGGTAAAATGGTAGAATGTGTCATCTACGTACCGCTTATAGAATCTTGGTCGGACGAGGAGCTGTATTGAGGGCTGTCTCTTCAAAGTTCTCCATGAAGATATCAACGATAATAGGAGACACTGGGCCCATCCTACCATCTATCTGCTTGTTGATCATTCCCCGTAAGATGGAGACAATGTTTAACAGGATAATTCATTCGGCATTTTATTTTCCTCAAAACTTAGTTACAATTGGTGCCTTCAAAGGTCTAAATAAAATGGTTATCAAAACTGCCTAGTTTATTGTTTTGAGATTTTTTAATCTCATCAAAAAATGGTAAGAATCTTTTTAAGCCTCGTGTGTCCTCGTAGTTTGGACAAACCACAAGATATTGGCCGGTTGAGTCGGGAATCTATCGGCTGACAATTGGGCGAATGGACTGGGTTTTGAATCTTAGGTAATCCTAAACTTTGGAGGTGTCATGGGGTATCGCTTTCTGATTCAAGTCCCTGCTTTCAAAGATCCTTGTTGTTTTGCTTAATTATTTTGGTGATTCTCACCACCATCCCCAGAACCCTGTTGGTAAATGTTTTCCAAGAAGGGATCCGAAGGTTTGGGCTGCCGGAGAATGAAGCGGTGCTGGAAAAACAAACTCCGTTTCCCAACGTCCCGGTCACTGGAACCAGACAGTCGAAAATGTCTGCCCTTCCCATCAAGGGTCCGCAAAATCGGAATTTTAAAGGATTTTAAAAACATTTAAACCGCCGAAGGGGAAATTCCATCTGTGAAACAAACCCTACCAGGGGGTGGTACAAAACAGACTGTATTGGGGTCTCCCCACATTGGACAAACAAAAGACCAGTAAGCCGATAAAGCATAATTTGATGTTACAACTATAAAATCGCAATTTGGACATGTTTAACAAGCCCAATATTATATTTAGATTTGATAAACCAAAATACCTAAGAACATCGGGATTTATCCAGGATTTGAGCAATCAAAATTAAAAATATCCAAATTTAATAGAGAGGATGGTTTGGCTTCCCCTTCCCAATAATCATTTAAAAATTTCCAAGTATAAAACTTTTTGAAAAAATTAAATTAAAAAACGAACATTAATTTTAAAAATAACCTGACGGTTTTCAAACATTGAAATACGACATTACCAACCCGTCTCCCGGACTGGGGGAAAGAACCGAAACGTCGGGAAAAATTTTTTAGAACGAAAATCGTAAAAATTAGGGTTTGATAAAAAAATTTATTAAATTTACAAAATATCGTGAAAACGTCTTTTCTCACCAAAAGCCTAAACTCTTAACTTTCTTTGTTTCCCAACTTCAGGGTGTCGGTTTTCTGTGACGCTTTGGGGCGTGGTAACATTGTCTTTTCCCTAACCCGTCAAAAGAAGGGCTTTCAAAAAAATTTTGAAAATTTAAAATATTAATTTAACAATGAGTCATGTTTTGGAAGTGGTGAAATATTAAATTATCATCCTTTTGGAAAAAAAATTACAATCTTATATTAATTTCCCCAGTGAGCTAACTTTTAAAAAACCATGTTGGCAAATAAAAGATTAAATTGTTTTATCTCTTGAGGAAACATCTTAAAAGGTAAAACCTCTAAAGCGTTTTTAACATTGTTTTATTCTTTCAAGTTTGCTTTTTAAACAAACGAAACAATCATTGCCACTTTTTAAGAGAAAGAAAAGTAAATAAAAAGATGTTTTGATAAAACGGTGGAGCCCTTTTCGAAGAAGAAGACAACAACATTATCCTAAATAGAAACCCCTGGAAAGCCTACAAAATTAAATTTTTCAGGGGTATTCAAAAACAACAAAATTGAATCCGGTTGGGAAATAATCTGTAATTTTTTTGTTCTAAAAATCAGGGAATATGTTTTCCAGTGCCAAATGTTTTGAAATCAAAAAATTCAAAGAAAAATTTGTCCAACTGAACAATTTTGATAAAACATTAAAATGGCTCCGTGAACGACAACCGCCCGTGTCCGGACGGTCGATGCTAACCTCCACTCAACCAAACCCAAAGTTTCACGATGCACCATTTATCCACACGAGGGGTTCCATTCGGGTGAAAAGTTTTTCCTCCTTTTTAGACCTTCTTTTATACACGATCGGGGCAAAACCTCAATATCAGACATTTCTCCTATCCCGGTTAGAAATAATTTTGACTATAAACTTTTTCCATCGGGCCAAATTTTTTTCAAAAAACACAATTAAACCTGGACTTAATTTTACTAAATTTTTTACATTTTAAAATTTGGGGAACAAACCTTTAATAGCAAAATCCCTGGGATATAGTAAAAGACAATGGGTTTTAAAAGGGAAACCCGGGTTTTGGTCCCTGTTAAAACCAATGCCCAAAACGCAGGGCCTCGATGGGGCCCCCCCCCCCCATTTAAAGGAAACTTTAAATACCGAGGGTGGCTTGGTGGTCTTTTTTTGGGGGTGCTTCCCGGGGGCCCCCAAATTCCAAAAACTTTAATTTTAAATGGGTTTTTTAAAGAATTTAGGGGTTTTTTTTTCCAAAAAGGGAAAAAATTTTTTTTAAGGGTTTAAAAAGTTTTTAAACGGAAAGGGAAAAGGGGGTTTGGCCGTTTGCTGTGAGGGGGTTTTTAAAAAAGGGAAATTTTAAAAACCCAAATTCACCCCGGGGGGGGGAAATTTAAAACAAAAAGGGCTAATTTTTAAAAATCTTAAACCCCAAACCAAAATAAAACTGGGTTTGAAAAAGTTTTCAAAGCCCCATTTCAAATGCCAAATGGTTTTAAAAACCCCATGAAAAACCCAAAGATGTTGCCAGGGATTTTCCGGCGTGGTTAGAAATTTTTCCCAACCGGGGGATTTTTGAAAATGGGTTTTTGGCCTTAAATTTTTAAAAACCCTTTCCAAAACCAAAAGGTTTAAAAATTTTAAAATGTTTCCCTTAAAATATTTTGTTTCCGGGTTTTTGGGTGAAAATTTTTCCCTTTTTTAGATTTTCCGGGAAAAAACTTGGTTGAAACTTTGGTTTCTTAAAAAAGGGCTCCCCTTTTGGGGCCCCAAAAAGAATTTTGGCAAAAAAATCGGGCCTAATTTTGGTAACTTTTAATTTAAATTTGGAAAAATATTTAAAAAATGGAACCAAATGGGTGCCGGATCACAAAAAAAATAAAATTGATTTTGGGTATTTGGCAATTGTTTGGGGGCCCCAAAGTTTGGGCCGGGCTGGGCCGCCCAGGGGGCTTTAAATTTCCCACCCCCCCCAAACCCCCTCCTGGGGCCCATTCAAACCAATGGGCCCGGGTTAAAAAACTTGAAGGGTTTTTGGTTCCGAATAAGGGGGGGAATTTTAATGCCAAACCGAAGGGGTTTAGTGAGGGCGATTTAGGGGTTTTAAAAAGCGTCCCCAAGGGGTCATATCAAAAAATTCCAGTTTAAATTTTTTTATATTTCCCCTTTTTTTTTTTCCCGTCCCCTTTTTTTTAAAATTTAAAATTTAAAAAAACCACTTTCCCGTTTTTCCAAAAAATTTTTTAAAATTTTTAAAAAACCTTTGGTTTTTATTTTTTTTTCGGATTTTGAATTTTCCCCCCGTAAATTTAATCTTTTCCCAAAACTCCCAAATTAATTTCCCAAAAATTCCGGGTTTAACCCCCTTAAAATTAAAAGAAAAAAAATTTTCCCAAAAGGAAAAAAAAAAAGAAAAATTTATTTTCCAAAATAAAAAAAGAACCATTTCCCAAATTAAAATTTTTCCAAAAGAAAAAAAACCCAATATTTTTTGGGTAAACCAAAAACCCTTCCCGGAATTGAAAAGGCAAAACCCCGGGGAAATTTAAATT
>JAGSMT010000650.1:122500-162225 GCA_029286875.1 Lamproptera curius | reverse complement strand
TTTACGGAACCCAAACCGCATCACTCAAAGACGCCTGCAGTTGCGCTGCCATCAGACGAGGTATTTATCCTTCTTTTTACCGTATTTCTGATCCGGCTTCATCAACCACGTTGTCCGACCTGGATTACGCAAATGATTCTTCGATAAGAAGACGATAAAATACGTGACAAAAGTCTAGCAAACATAAATTCTATAAAAATACTTTTCTGTAACTAGTTTTGTAAACGTTAATTACTAAGCTTAAGTTACCAAAATTTTCGTATACATAACCGTTTTTAGTAACTGTAGTTTATCATCACGGCTATCTACTTCGAAACGTTAATTTAAAAAAACGCAAATGTTTTAAAACTCTGCTACGGTAGTGTCTGCGTATCACCCTTAATGGTAATGTACCCCTAGACTGAGTAAACATGGAGCATAACAACGGTTAATTCGCACATACGCTCGATTAACTTTATATGAGCCAGTGCCGTCATTTTATGTTATACGTTAAACATAACGTGATTAATATTAATTGGTAAGCTTGCAAGCAACAACAAGATTGTGGTGTAAATTTTACAATTTGTGAAATTCCCACTGTATTTTGATATAATGACAAAGGTAATTTTACGAATTGTGTTTAGATATTTCTTAGCCCAAAGTTATCTGGTATAACGATGTACGCGGAATTTTATATCTCACGACCGTGCATAGTATTGTACGTTCGTGTTATCATTTAAATTTGAGCTCGCGTTTTCTATTTTGTGGCACGAAATTGTCACATTTAATAAATCTATTAATAACGATTTATTTTTTATTATAAATTAATTGAAATATGTACTATAAACGGCTAAGCTTGCGTGAAATCGGTATTGTGCTGACTATTTTAGGACCTGTCGGAGGTCATTCATAAAGACGAGTGGAATTCACGGTCGCTTCCCGTCACGCACTGCAGGCCAATGGCGGGGCGTAATGCACGGCTCGCGATTTCACGTTAACTGCTATGTCTCATGATAGTTTTAATAGATTAATGAAGTGATCTTTAATACCAACACTAAAAAAATACTTATATTCAAAAACATGGGCTGCTGTAAATTTTGATTACAGTATACTTTTAATATAAATTTTAATTTTGAGTTATCCATAAAATAAATTTATATGCATTCGCGATATTACGCAGTCCAGTTACATTTAAATGTAACTGGACTGCATTAAGAAATATATAATTAATAAATATATGTATGCTCTCAATCGAGTACCACTATCTTTTCGGAAATCAGTTAAAAATAAACGGTCTCTACTTTACAGAACATATGCATATATATATATATATAGACTTTCTGACTATTTGTCACATTTATTTTTATTATTTAAGCGTTAGGTAGTTTTAATTCACTTACTTATAAGGTAAATTATCCTTATTTATCAAAAAAAGCACAACCCCTGTAAAAGTGCGAAACGTCGCTAGTATTTTATTAAACTTATAAAATTTTGTTAAAACACTATTCAAACCATTTATTGCTATTTCATTAGAATATGTATAAAGGTGAAGTTATCTTGTTTACAAAACTTATGACAGAACACTTTCCGCATTAATTTATATTAAAATACTCAATTATCATTGATCCTCTTTTAACACCAATGCTATAATAGCCTTTAACATCACTCTATTTCGAGAAATAACGTAACTAACTGATTAAAATTTCAATTTACATTTTAAATTAATTAGATGATTCTTTTCTTTCAGTTAAATTAATTGTTAAATGTCATTAGGGTCAAATCACGTCGAGTGGACCAACCTTTACCACTTGATGATGAAAAGATTATTACATTTTATTAAAGTAGACATACCTAATAATCATCCTCATAATCAGTTTTTGTTAAATTTTAAATATTTTATTTTTAAAACGATTATTTTGGTACTTAAATTTCAAAAATAATTTTAATGATACTTTAAGGATAACTTTACAAAGGTTCAGGATTATAGTTTAATATATATATATAATAGTGTATAATATTTATTGTACTTATATTTATTTATATACCTTATATCACATTTATTTAACTTTTAAGAAAACAAATAGAAATTATAACGACTTTCAGTCTGACAATGAAATTATTCTTTGTTAGTAAAAGCTTATATATATTTAAGTATTTGATTTCAAGTAAAATTTCAATGCCCCAAATTAGTTTAAATTAATAGGAATGATTTTTTTAAATGAAGCAGCTGAGCGGTACTAGTTCTGCGCACTAAAATTCTTTAGCTATTAAGTCTATAGTTCGGCACATATTACACGATTAACTGGGAAATAATGTTATTTTTTCCTCCTTATTTATATTTGTAAACCATATTTGTTTATAATTATAAACAAGTATTGTTAACAAATATTTAACTGTGATTACAACCGACAACCATTGCTGCGTCAAACGGCGGGGATCGATTCCACCACGGAAGAAATATTGTGTGACATAGCATGATATATGTATTATAATATTTATTTATTAAGGAAAGTACTTAATATGTTTCTGAAAATATATTTTATTTAATTATTATAAAAATAATTGTTTTTAAAAAGTGTTAGAATTTTAGCCTATGTCCAGCAGTGGACTAACAAAGGCTGATGATGTGATGTGTGATGATGGGTTGTTAAATTTAAAAAAATCAAAAAATGTTATGAGGTATGATTATAAGGTATGTCTACTTTTAAAAAATATATTTTAATAATCTTTACAACATCAAGTGGTAAAAGGTAGGTCCACTTGACGTGATTTTTTAGAACCTAGATCATTGATTTTAAAAGCTTAACTGTCTTTCATTAATTCTATTTTAAACATTTGTCATGGTGAGAACATGTATTCAGTAAACAAGGTAATTGAGAATTACCATCAAAAACAATGTAAATCAATTGTATGTTCTAGTGTTTTCGTGATCGATCTTTGCTTTATTACCCGGAAGCTGCAGACTTTAAACTCGTGCAGAAACAAACAACGTTAGTTATGAATTTTTAGGAATATTTAGGGGTATTTGTGCTATAAATTCAACAAGAAGCTTTCATTATAACATTTGATTTACTCACTTGTAGGTTCTTTAAAACGCAAATGTGCGTGGATAAAACGTTATCAAATAACCATCGAAAATATTAAGATGTAAATAATAGCGGAAGTATACTCTTTATGTTATATGAAAAATGTCATCCTGTTTTAATTAATAAAAGGCCTCACCTGAAATGTATTTGAATTTTTCTGTTTATTAGCTACAAAATGTGTAATTGATACGAATAATTTATTAAATTAATAATGACTCGTATCAAAGTCTATTCAAATTCGTTAAAGGAGTAAGTAAATAACGTGTTTTGTACTATTTTTAATGTGTCGTCTTTTGTTTCATGTTCCGCGTCAACGTTATCAAATACGACATTAAAGACTAATTAAAAACTTAACAAAAATTCTGTTATTCCTTTCAGGTGAGTATATACGATTAAAAATAAAGTATAAATATAGGTAATATATATATATATACATAGAAAAATCTGCCTCCGTAGTTTGTTGGTATCGATCTATATTTTACTGACTAAAACAAAATTTTAAAAATATTAAAAAAGCAGATAAAATGCCTTTAAAATAGAAACCACAGTTAGATTTTTATTAGTTACGGCTAATTAATATGGGGATAAAGCCCGACCCCTGCCCCCGTCCCCAAATAGGTCCTTATTTGTTGTAATGGTTTTTATTATCGTTATGGTATCTCTTCTCGTAATTGTTAAAAATTACAAGTCAGTTGTGAGTTGTAAGAGTCAAGTGAGTTTACAAGCCAAGTGGATCCTAAGCAAGTGCCATCCTATAATTGTTTTTTAAACAAATAACAGACATAATTTTGTATGATGCAGTTAATTTAATAAACAAAACAGTGCAACATTTTCAGCTAAAATGTACAAGAATTCTATTATATATGCTCCTCGTATAATATCTCCGCGGTGAAATAAAACAGACGCTTATTTCAACTGCTTAAGCAGTAGAGGAGAAGATTACTTCTGCGAGTATCACAGACATCGCAAGATTTAGCTGAAATTAAAATTTTCTTCATCGTATAAGCCGAAGTAAAAGACTGAAGGTACTACAAGAAACATGTAATTTATGTTTTGATAAAATATTAGAGTAGACTTATTGCATAATAAATATTAATATATATATATATATATATATATATTCATTTTAATTTCCTTAGTCAAAAATCATCAAATTTAAAGACTATCATTCAAGCTCCAATGTCAGTTACTTTCATAGATAGGAACACGATACGAATACAAATAATCAAGGTAATAGTATAAATTTGTTGCCACATTTAGATGCTGCCGTAAATTTTGTCTCTTGCAAATTAGCCTCTGTTACAAAAAATAACAATAATCTTTATCCAATTCTTTGAATAAAAACCCAGTAACAATTCTTTACCATGATAACCTAACCGCGTAACGTAAATAAAAGGTAATTTCATTTACTTATTACATTTTTTACGCGTACTCATAAAACTTGCGAATTAAAATGTTGCCGCGTAGATTGCCCCGTGATGTGAACGGCCCGCATTGCCCCAGCGTAAATAAAAAAGATAATGGAAGTGATTTCAGAGATCAGACAAATAAATTGTCTAAAATTTATAACATTTTACGCGTAACAAAGACGAAAAAAGAAACATCTTAAATTTAACATCGCTTCTTAGTAATGATCCATATTAATTCACATAAAATAAGAGTAATCAGTAGTTAATCATTATGCATAATCATGTATGTATTGCGAGAGCACGTTAAACATGACCATTAAACATGGCTAGCTACTGGATGGCACGTTTAAGTCCGAAGGCTCTAATGTAGATGGGGTTCAATTAAAACTTTATCCTATTATTGACGGTCTGTTGCTTCGCTATCAAGATTCTGCTTAAAGGCTGGCTACGGTTTTATTTAAAAAGAAATACACAATTTCTTCATTAAAATTGTTATTGCCTATGTGCATGAATATCTATGACCACTCTCTATCAGGTGGCGTGACTGCTCGTCTGTCTGCGTATGCATTAAAAAAATAATATGCATACCATAATGCACATACTAGACATAGCTATAATGATAAACTTTAAGAATTCGAGTTTAGGGTGGATAAGCTATAGAAACAATTTTTGTTTGTGTCTTCGAAAAGTTACGTTTAGAATAAAAATAAACGTAAACATTCAATACTGTTAAATAACTAAGGCAAATATTATCTTTTTTAAAAATTATTCAGAAGTATAATGCAAATGAAATAACAAAACTATAACGGCTTATGTATACAAGTATTTTGTGTATTTTTAATTATTATGTATTCAAAAGTTAAAAGAAATAATCGATACAATACATGAAAACATAACTTATTAAGATAAAGTATCGAATGCGTAATATTGATACTTTTTCCGTATCCCTATAAACAATGAGATGATAATAAAAGTAAATTAAAGCCATTATATAAATATTTGATACCTTTTATTATCGAAAGATCGCGATTATATTCCAAAAAAAATCGAAATTTTCCGTAAGTAAACTTGTTATTATTGACTGTTAAACCATCTCACATTCAAAGATATTTAACATGCAATATATGAAATGATCTATGTTACAAAACTTGAAACAGTTCTAGGGCCGTTTAGTTTCAAACTAATATTGTTAAGTAGCAATCATCCATGAGGTTGCGAGAGGAATGATTTATTTTTTTGATCTCGTGCCTGGGGAATAAACCTAGTAGAACATAACTGGTTTGGGGGGCCGTTGTCACAGGGTGCTCCCATAAAGTGACTTAACTTCACCAAGGGCCCCTAGAAGGGAGCCTAGGCTTGGGCCGTCACTTTTCTGGTACCCGTATGCATGCTGAATCGAGGGCTGCCCAGCTGGGCCGACGCCTCGGCTCGATTCAGACGCTTTGCAATGATCATTTAATAGTTAGAAGAGGTCTATCTAAATTTTACTACCACTTCTAAAGCGTTGGCGCTGGGAGAAGAGTGGCGCAAGAAACCCAGCAACGCTCCTATCTAATATGGTGTTAAGCCTACAGTGTCATATAGCAAAGGGTGTGTAAATTGACCTCACCGGTGGGGCCGATGTCATGAATGTGTGTATGTTCTACCTAAGTGTAGGTGTGTCTGGCTACTGCTAGGTGTCGCTACCTAGCCTTAAGGCGTAATTAAATTCTTGTATTTAACAAGAAGGGAAAACTCTAGCTTATCGCAGTCGCCGGCGGCGGCGGCGAAATCATCTGCTGTCTGTTTGAACTCATCTAGATTAAACATATCTAGTGACTTTAAAATGACGCGGCGTTATTGCCAGTGCTGCCATTGCTATGGCTAGAATGCTGGCTCTTTGAGGCGGCGTCGGGCCGCTCGTGCGCCTCGAAGTCGGCTCCGGCGCTAGCTGTTTTCACGCGGGCGGAACAGCCAGCGTAGGAAGGACGGGGGTGGGAATGCGGTGGTATTGATAAGGTAGGTGGTCGCCTGGAAGAGGCTTCCTTTGGGATCGCAGGAACTTTGCGTTTTGGCGCCTTAGGGCAGCCGAGGTAGTTGGCCGTGTGGCCGGAGTGCGCAGTTAATGAACGCAGGAGGTTCGAATTGCGCAGCGTGCCGAATACTTGGCAGTTGTGACACTGCCCTGGCAAACCGTTAGAGTGTGGCCGCTCAAACGAGAGACGACCGATCCCACACAGCTGCTCGACATCATAAATGCGCTTACCTTCCTTTGAGCGCTCAAGCGTGACTAGCACCATACCATAAGGGCGTTTGGTGCGTGGGTGGTACATACGTTGTACCCCTAGGACTGGAATTTCTAATTCTTTAATTGCCGAAGTTATCTCCGAGCATGGGATCTCCTTAGGCAGCCCTTTGACCACTGTCCTAAGTACGCGCTCATCCGGGAGCGCGAATGTGTGATATTGGTGTTCCTTTTCCCGGAGGAAAGAGGTCACCTTCCTAAAATCGTCGGAATTCTCGAGTTGTAATTTGATCCCCTGGTTGCTATCAGAGGCCTTAAATTTGAATCTATTGGAGAGGGCGAGCGAATGTCGATCCATTTCTCCTTCTCGCGGAGGTAAATCGTGGTGGGCGCTTCACGGGTAGCCGTGCCCGGGAAGGCTGGGACGGCTGGGCGGGCGAGGGGTGGGGCGCCTAGGATCGGCGGGATGGATGGAAGGGGTTTGTCGCCTGCGAGGACGACGGTTTGGGAACCTGCTGAGGGCAGGTGGTGGGGATGTCAGGCTTTGCAGCCTTGACGGAAGGACGGGAGCGGGTCACGAGGTGCGCACCTTTGCGCTTCCTTTTGATTTGACGGTTTTGAAGCCGTCGTCTGGTTGGGATCTGAGCGGGGATAGCCTCGACCTCATGTCCGATTCCAAACGGATGCTAACGTCGACATAGTTGTCGTCGCTATCATCCGCTGGGAAATGGTCGGGACGGTCCGAGGCGTGGATGCGGAGTATCGGTATTGGGAAGGTTCTCGGAAATTAGCTGGTGCACGGCGTCGGTGAGCTTCTATGAAAGCTTTCGACCGAGCTTTCGCTGATCGCCTTGGTATCAATACCAAAGCGAGTCGAGAGCTCTCGGTCGACCATTGTAGTGGTTGTCTTGTTCAGCTGAGGCGAGACATCTGTAGCGTCATCTGACGCACTGTGTGCCCCGGCGGTTGCTCGGGCGAGTTTCTTACCGCCCTGCCGGCTACGGCAGGCAGAGTGTCTGACTGGTTTTGAAACAAGAAACAGAATATTAAAACTTTCTAGGGGCCTAAATAGTTGTGAAAACAACTAGTTCGGCCGAGAAACAAGATAATTAACCCTAAGAAACAAGATTTGCGCTTAGCTACAAGCGGCTAGCAACACAGTTGTGTTAGGAGAAACGAGTTGCAAACACAGCTGCGCACAAGCCGACCGCTTGAGGTAGCGCAATAAATTCCATCGCGATGACGTCAGCGATGCGACAAAGGCTCTGCGAGCGCAGGTGCACTCATAAAACCCAGTCGGCGCAGCGAGACGATTTCACGGCGTCGGACGATGAATACTGCGTGGCGAGCTTGAGACTTGCGGCGAACACGTGCGGTCGGGACCGCTGCTGGAGGCGCTCTGTTTGAATGTGTTGGTTGTATTGAGAGGAATGGACCGCAATTGTTTAAATTTTGACTGACCTGTTTAATAAACCGAAGACTGAATATATTCGAGATTCTTTTGATGTAACACATTAATATAATTACGATGAGAAAGGATTTAAAACTGAAAGTTACAAATATATTAACAAGATTGTAGAGTCAGCAAAGTGACGGATTAAAACTATTTTTCGCTTCTTTTTCTCCCCAGTATGATTTTATCTAAACAACTAAATAGATTTGGATCGTACGGTTTAATCTTTATTATAATTATAAAAAATACTTACTGTAATAACGGATTTTATTAGTCCCACTATAGAGTTCTTAAATCTACAATCTTAAGTGAACGGTTTCGAATTGTCAAGAATATTTTAATTTAATTATAAGCAAAAATTGTATTACGGTAAGAGTGGTTTGTTTCAAAGAGAAATACTGAAGCTATTAAAAATAATATTTTTAAATAAAATTACAACAATCATTCTAAATTTTATTTATTTGCTCATTATCGGGCGATAAGTGTTAATATTTAAGTTATTTTCTATAAAGGTTTCTGGAGGTCATTTTTCGTGTTCATTTTAGTAAACAGTAACTTAATAAATTTTATATTAAATCAAAATAGACATTAAAATATGTCGGCAAAAATTACACGACTGTTTCACGCAAAAAACTTCTTACCCGAAAGTATTGGTGTTGTTGGTGTCGCCTTAAAAGATACATAAAATTTAATGGATTAATATCTCTCATGAAAATCAACACAAATGTTTGTCTACTAAGTAAATTTCACGGTAACTATTTTAAACTGCCTCCGTAGCCCAGTGGTAAGAACGTGTTGTTTAGAAACCGGAAATCGTGAGTTAGAATCCTGCGGGGACTCGACAAATTTTCATTGTTGTTTCCTAGTTGGTGAGGACAATTTAGGCCTATCACACAATTGCCTGAAAATGATCCATGCGTCGAATGGGCATGGAAAAAGTCGGTCTACCACCGACCCGCATTGAACCAGCGTGGTGGGATATGGTCCAAAATATCCCCCATGGATGGGGGTGTATAAGGGAAGGCCTTTGTCCAGCAGTGGACTATCACAGGCTAACGATCTATTATCGTTTCTACCAAATATAAATATTTCGTAATATTATTATTATACAACGTCGAAAGGAGCTTTGATAATGCCTTAAAAGGCTATTTAATTAGACTGCCCTAATATTTAAGTTTTGAGCCCACACATGCTAAGGAGTATCAAACCAGGGACGATAATTTTTGTAAACAAAAAAATGACAGTAGAATGATACCCGTTACAAAATGGATACAATATAAGAAAAATGAAAGGAAAAATAATTTACGGGTGATCTGAGGTCAGAAGTGGGGTTTCATTCTACTATAATTTTTAAGGTTTTCAAAATATCGACCCTGGTTTATATGTAATCAAAGAAATTCTTGTTATCAATTAATAACCATTCTATTCATTGTTGGATGCTTAGCAAGCCAAGGGATATGATTGGCTATTTTTATGTATATCAACTAATTCATGGCGATGTGCTTCTGAGGGGCCTCGGAAAAACCTGTGAATGCCGTTGTAACAACTTGTTATGTATACGGTAACACTTAGCATACTACGTAGCGCCTTGGTGCTTATTGATAACTGTAATAATTTATAACCCTTATCAATAGATGCACGTTAAATATAGTTTATACGATTATTAGGTTGTATAGCAAAAAAAAAATTTGTATCCATATCGGTGGCGAAACAATTTTGTGCAACAAATTTGGTAGAATAGGCATGGAACTGATACACAAAGTGGTGGAAAAATCAGTTTATAATTAGGCTGTTTCTTTACTTACGCCTTCTTAAAGCTATACGCAATAAATTAACTCTTAGATCTGGATCAGCTATTTATCTTGCAGTGATAACTCATTCTTTAACATCGCACACCTAAAATTTTTACAAATTACGGCGCCCCGTTTTCCGGGACCCCAAAAGGGGGGGCCCTCCTGCGGGTTTCCCCTTTCCCGAAAAAAGGCCCGCCCTTTTAAGGGTTTCTTTCGGGTTTAAAAGGGGGGATTGGGGTCCCAATCCCGGGGGAAATTTTTTAAAAAAGGGGGGAGTTCCAAAACCCGGGCCGGGGGGGTTTGGGGGTGAGGGTAAGGGGCGTTTTACCTCCCCAAAAGGGGAAAACGGGGCCCGCAGGGCCGCCCCCACCTTGGCTCCGGGACGGGTGGGGGTTTCGGGCTTTGGGGGGGGGGAAAATAAAGGGGGTGTGGGGGGTTTTTGTCCAAATCGGGTTTTTGAGTTTTTGTTTTAAATCACCCCAAAGAAAAGGTTTAGGGAAAAAAGGGGATGGGGGAACCCCTTTAAATTTTGATTTAAATCTTTAAATTTTGGGAAACTGTTTGTAAAAAAATTTTTTTTTGGGAAATTTTTTTATCATATTTCGTTTTTAAATTAATTTTTAAATTTAAAGGGTTTTTTTTCAAATTTTATTAAATTTTTAAATTTTAAAAACTTTTTTTTTTTTTTAAAGTTTACCCCTTTTATTTTAAATTTGTTTATCATTTTAAAATTTTTCCCAATTTTTAAATAAACTATTCAAAACAATTTTTATTTTAAAAAATTTTTATTTTAAAATTTAATTTTAAACAAAAAATTTTTTAAAAAATTTAAAATTTAAAAATTAAAAAATTAAATTTTAAAAATTTAATTTTTAAATTTCTTTTAACCAAATTTTTTAAATAAACAAAAAAACAAATTTTTTAAAATTAAAAACTCTTAATTTTCAGATAAAAAATTGTTTAAATAAATTAAATTTTAAATTTAATTAAAATTTCCCAAAAAAAATTTTTAAAATATTTCATTTTTTATATCCTTTGGAAACGTTTTCCAAATGTAATTATTAAAAATTCTTTTTCCCCTTTGGATTAAGTTAATTAAATTTTTTAAACAAAAATTAATGGTTTGATGATTTTGTTCCCACTGGGGTGTTTTAAAATTTAAAATAAACCGATAAAACCGTTAAAGTTATTTATTAATAAGTATAGAACGCAAACAAAAAGAATTGATTATTTGAAAGTTTTTTATTTTATATCTCATAAAATACCACTGAACAAAAAGGTAACTTCCGTTACAATATGAGCGTGATTTTAAAATAATACAGGAGAGGTGTTTAAACGACAACGTCTCTAAATTTAATGTTACGATGTCCCTCAGGTTGTTTAAAGTTAAAAGATATTTTTTACGAGAAAAAGCAATATTTATAATCAAAGATTAATTTATTTTTATTTACGGATTATTATACAACAAACCATAATTTACGGATTTTTCGTTACTTTATATATTTTTATTCCCCGAGTTTCGGACTTTTCAATCCAGACCGGGCAGACTGTTGTCGTATTCTATGTTTTAACAAAGAAATTTAAAAAACCCTAGCTAAAGAAAAGAGCAATAAATAAACGATGACCCAAAGCAACTAAAAAAGTCAAGGTTCTTTTAAACCTTATTCACGAACTTGTTGCAAATAGGGGAAAACTTAAAAAGACGAAAAAAGCTTTTAAGAATGTTTTGAGTAAATATATGAAACGATAAATATTTGGTTGAACCTGGTACCCAACAAATTTTCATTTGTTGTTTTGTTGATAAGAAATTTAGCCGATTCCCCAATTTTGGAAAAAGAAGAGATCCATGCCGGGGGAATGTGTTGGTCCATCCACCAACCCATATTGGACCAGGTGGGATTTGGGTCCAAAACCCCAATGGAGGAGGGTTAGGAGAGGCCCATCTGCAGAGACAACACAGGCGAAGATTGAAAAAAGATATGTTCAAAAATTTATAAGTATCGCAGTTACTTAAGAAAGAAAATTTTTAAACTTATAACTATTGATACATTGTTTGATAATAACCAAATGTTATTGATGGAAAGTATCAATGCCGATATTCTCCAAACAGTGGTATCACCAACGGTCCTAATGAAAAGGATGTTAACCGTTTACCCAGTAAAACACCTTAGGTGCCCTTTCAAACCGGAACACAGCAGGTTTTGACACAACCCTTGGGGTAAAAAGCATGCCAGACGGTCCCCGGTAAAACGGGACCCACTTGTCTTGCAGGCGTGCCATGTACCACGGGGTAACCACCCGCACACGATAGCAAGTTTGAGCCAACGTCTTAATCGGACCAAATTATTCAAAAGCTACGCCAGGTAAAGCAAATGAGGTAAAAGCAAGCGAGATTTGGTTCTGGTAATCGGAGAGTGGACAAAAATTGTAAACCAAACGCAGTTTATAATTTTCGCACCAATTTAAATTATAGATTTAAAAATTAATAAAGAAATATAGGTGAAATTTGAAAGTTATTTAGAACATTTTTTAATTGTTTTAAATTTTTTATTTTCTATCCCAAATTATTAAAAAATGATTCACTTTTAAAGTTTTCTTTCTATTATAAAAATTGGACATATATTAGTGTATACTATAAAAAAAGTTAAGATTAACCCAAAAACAAGAAGATTTCCGCTCATAATATACCGTAAATTTATTTATCCAAAAAAAAATTTAAAAAAAATAAAAATGTAAAAATTTACGTTTTTAAAAACAATAAACAAAAAATTTGTTCCGTTTAGATTATGTTAAAGGAACTCTTTAGAATTGACGCACGTAAAGAGTAACTTGAAGATGTCCGATTTGGCTTTTCCACCAGGGTAAGAGAATGCAAAAGTCCATGGAAAATGAAACACATTAAACCCACAAAAGAAAAAACTTAGATTCAAAGGTTATTTTAAATTTAAATTTTGGCCTGTAAAATTTATGTCCAAGAAATCCTGAATTAGTAAATTAATATGAACCGTTTATCACTTTTTAAAAAAAATTATGTTAATTATTAAATAACCCTGGTTTGGTTGTTAACAAAAAAGGTTTAAATGATTTTGTTATTTTTTCGTCAGGGAAAGTTTTAAATTGCAATTTGGAGAATTTTACGTTTGATTGAACCTAATCAAAACCAATTGACTTTTGGATGAGCGATGAATAGCACTAGCAAAATTTTATATTTTACCGAAAATATGGTTAGCATTATAAGATATATATGTATAAACGCAACTTTTATCTATGTGAAAGGGGTGTATTCGAGATTTAAAGGATTCTGGTTTTACTTAATATTAAAAAGATTCTTATACGTTTTGACTTTCAAATTTCAACCTTTTCCACCACTTTTTTCTGATTAATAAGAGCCTGGTCTGAATTGAAGTAATTTAGATGTCCAAATATATAACAGATAGGACGTTTTATTTAATTTAAAATATTAAAAATTTAAAGAAATTTTTTTATTTTAAGTCAAATTATAGAATTAACATTTAAAATTATAGTAAGGCAAATAGGTTTCCAAAATATTTAAACCTAATCAAGATATTATATTCATTACAAAAATTATCATTTTCAGTAATAAAATTATAAAAACTTACCACGAAAAAATAAAATATTTTTTATTAATTAAGCGGACCTTTGGGACGGACGTTCAACTGATGGTTGGGAATGTGCCCTGTGCATTAAAATGCAGCAAAGCCAAACTTTTTTGCCATTGAGACTGTTAGGTTCATTTTTTATTAACTTTCTAAACGATGCCTAAAACGAAAGAATATATTTATACAATAACATGGTAAGAAGGTGAGAAACAACCGGACGATTCCTTTCCTCGAAAAGGGACTTATTAAAATATAAATAACATTACGTGAGCCTTCATAAGTGCAAAATTTCAGATTCATCTAAAATGTACAAATTTTTTATTTGAAAATCAGTAGACCATTAAAAAAAGAATAGAAATAATTTACGAGTATAAATTTTAATTGGGGAACCTCCATAATTTCGATCAAAAGAAATAAAAATTTTATAAAAACTTATTAGTAAATAAAAAGATACATTTTCATTAGGTTAATTTTATTCAGAGTTCATCGGTTTTGTTTATGAACACTTAAGGAAAAATTTTCCTTTATGACATAAAAATATTATTTACCTTTTGATTTTCGATCTTAGTAATTTATTCATAAAAATTCTTTTATGGAAGGAATATAAATTGATTTATTAAAAGAAAAAGCAGGGAAAAAATAAACTAAATAAATTTAAAAGAACAAAAAGATTATTCAAAAATAAAAAAATGGTTATAAAAATCGTTCTAATAAATTATTTAAAAATAAAGATTTAAGGTAGAGTTTTCCGAATATTTTGATATTTTTAGGAAGTTTAAAAGGCTTAACATCCCTATTTCAAAAATTTATGGGAATATTTAGTACCAGGATAGGTTGTTTGTCGCCCAAAACCAAATTATATCTTTTAACCAAAAAAATTTTTAACACATGGAAAATAATATACCTATGGTAGGTTTTTCCAGAGTAAAACAAATATAATAAACAATCCATCCGCTTCAGTTTATAATTTGAAGGAGGTTTTAAAAACACTTTCCAGACGTCGATTTAAGAACTTAATGCAGAAAAATGTTGAATGTATAAAGGTTTGGTGTTTGATTTCAAAACAAACCCAATATTTTTTTTTTGGGAAATTAACACTTTAATTGAGAGAAACCGTTATATCAACAGATTTCAGAATGATAATTTTTTTGGGAGGTCAATTTGGAAAGCTGAGTTTAAATGGGGGTAAGAACTATGAACCCATGATTAGTAGGTATATTGAATATGTTAATTTTTAATATATTTTTGAGACATTGATGTCTTTATTTTTTTTAATAATTCTGTTTAACCAAACAAAAACAAAATTTTTTATTCTATTAGTAGATTGTTTCTTGTGTTGCCAAAAGTTAATTAACTTACTTTGAAAGTTATTTTATGTCGGATTTTATTTTCCACCCTTGTGGATTTTAAAAAAGAAAAAACTTTAAAAGAATTGTATTTTTAGTGTCAACTTAATGAAAAAAATTGAATAGATTTGCATATTCAAAAGAAAAAATATTAAAAGTATTAGTAGTATGAAAGAAAAGAACGCTTGAACCAAAGATTGCTTTTCATTAACTATTTCCCAATTTATCTTGGCCCAACTTAAAGTTCATCTAAACTTTGGAGCAATTAAAAATTAAGGCCCTGAAGTTTAAAACTAAAGATGATCTAATTTTCCATAACCGACATTCCCTTTTTTTATTAAGGGACAAACAATTTAATGAATCGTGTTTGGGAATGAATAAAAAACTGTAATTAGAAAGAGGGTCAAATTAATTTGAAAAAAAATTTATTATTCATCATTTCATCATCATCATCAGCCCGGGCCGCCGCTGACAGGGCTCCCCAATGATGCCACCGCCTGATTCCATTTCCATCCAGCCCAACCGGCCACTTTGGGATTGATACTATTAATTAGTCAAAATATCATGGCTTAATTTATAAATTATTATAAATAAAACCCTAACGATTCAATGGGTGGGCAAATAAGGTAGGTTTTATTATAAAGGTATTTTCAATAGAGGTATGTGAAAATTTTTAACAAAGAATTTATTAGGTGTGATTATCATCATTTTTCTAAGCAAGGTTTAATGGTAAAGATAAAAGTTTATTTAAGAGATTTGTATTAGCAAATTATATCGTAATTTTAATGTTAAGAAGTTTGGGAAACCCAATGAAATTAAAAGAAATTGGTTTTTTTTAGAAAAATGGAACAATAAAAAAGAATGTACCAGAAACTTAAAAAAAGGGAGTGAAACAATATAAATATATTAATTGAAATACTGTTAAAATTCCATTTTTCTTTATTTTTAAACAATTTTTGTTTATAAAATAGAGAGTTAGAATGTCAATTTAGATTGATTTAAAAAATTTAATGTCGAATTTTGCCTCCCATAAAACATCGAGAATTTCAAATAGCCGGGGTCTAAAAAAGCGTTTGGTTCTTAAGTGTTCATTGATTTGTTTACGTGGCCTGAATCTTGGCTAAATAAAGAGAAATTAACGTTAGAATACTTTTAAAAGTTTGTTGACTTAGGAAATGCGGTCGTGGAAGGCTTGTAGGGAACGGAGGCTTGAACGAAGGCGTTTAAATTCGTCCCAATGTATAAACCAAAACGAATCGTGAATGTTTTTATTTTGGGATTTTCAGACTTTGGGGAAAAGAGAAAAAAACAAAAAACTACAAAATGTTGAATTAGTTTATATTAAGATGAAACTTTATAAAAGTAAAACTTAATAAGAAAAGATTTTACATTCATTTTTTAAAATAATATACTATTTTTTAAAAAGGTTTTGACAAATAAAAGCAAAAATTATATAAAACGTTAACCAAACGTTTTTTTCCAAACAAGACGAGACACGTCAATTTAATTATAACAGGTAAATTGAAAAATTTAAATTTAAATAAAAAAAAACAAAAAAAAAATTACCTAAGCTTAAAAGTCTTTTACTTTAATTTATTTTTTATCGGAATAAAATTTAAGATATTAGACGACAATGAATATGGATTGTTGGGTGAGAAATATTTGTTGCAACTTGATCGATTTCGCCCAATGACCAAAAATTTAGGAAGATCCTTGGACGCCAAGCATTAGCTTTTCATATAATAAATAATTCCATATTTATTTCGCATCTAACAATTTGATCTTTAAAGGTTTAAAGGAAATGCCTGAGGTAATATAATGTCTAAGGTTTCATCTGAAACAAGAGTGAAAGATCATTGCCTTTGGTTTTGGATCAAATAAAGATTTTTACTTAAAGAGGAAACATTTTTAAGTTAACGCGGAATTTTATTTTGGAAAGAAAAAGACGGTTTACATCAAAGCCGGCCCTGTAAACAAATATAAAATTTTTAAAGCAAATCTGAGTTTTGAGATATTAAAAACATTTATGCAAATAAATTAATTTTGGATTTATATTTTGTCAAAAGGGAAAAATAAAACCAAAACAACCTCTGGCAATTTCGTATAAATCATAAAGTTCCCAATGCCTTTAAAAACCCAAAACCCGGTCCGCCGTATTTAACGCCTGAAAAATTGTTACGAATAGAAAATCTTAAAAATCGGTTTAGGACGAAAATAAATGAAATGAAAAATATTAAAATCATTTTGGGAAACCAATTTTTGGGTTTAGTTAAGATCTTGTTTTTTTAGAATTTATTAATATCCGCTACTTTTTGTTAATTCTTGTCTTGTCTTTCAAAATTAGGCAAAAGGAAAGTGGGTTTTTAAATTTCTTAAATAAAGATATTTTACGTTTAGGCTTTTATAATGAACCACTGAAAAATTAAATGTTTTATTTATTAACAAAATTAAAAATTAAGTTCTTTGTTTGATTTAATACAAGAAAAAGCGAAAATTTAAGCCAAAAAGATAAATACACTTGTTGTTTTTTAGTAAAAAAATTAAATTTCATGAAATTAACAATTATTTAAAACTTCACTAAACAATTTTTTTCTGAAAATTTAATGATTTGCATATGCAAATAGCTTTTTAATAAAAATAAGAAGATGATTTTGAGTCGAGAGAAGAGAGAATTTGTAGCTGATATGTTGATAGAGTCACGCAGAAGTTAATTTATTAAAGTCAAATAGTCACAACGAGAAGCAAAGTTTTAATTTTGATGACACTTTTTTCAGATTTAAAGTTTAGTTTATTAACCCCCAGACAAAAAATCCATATATATTATAATAAAATTGAGGAATATTTAATAACATTCAGTTTTATTATTCATATATTGGTCTGTCGTATGTCCTTTACCGTCGAAGCCAAGGAAAGATTTTGATGAACTAAAAAAACTTAGAATAGATTCCAAGAAAGGAAGAGGGGAGGATCCAAGAAAGGAGATTAATTATTGGATGGGGGGTTGAAATAGAGATAAAGCCTCCAAACAGGTTCTGCTTTGTGGTATCATTACCTGTCGTTTCCAGCCGAATGGGAACCGGAGAGGCCGCCCAATTGGTTGATAAGTCCATTTAAGCAAAAAGAGCAAGGGGAAGGGAGGTAGGTGCCGCCTTCCTGTCTGTTCCAAAAGGGGGTGGGGAGGGGGGTTTGGTTGGTAGGCCCCCCCATCCGGGACTGGGGCCAGAAGGGGGAGGAGGGAAACATTCGAGGAGGGCAATTACCTTCTAGGCCGGTGGGCGGGGTGAAGGCCAATTTTAGCGCCACTGGGGAATTTTCCGCGGGATTGAACCCCTCGGAACCCTTAATGATTCGAGGAATTTCCCCATTTATATAACTCGAGACGGGGGCGATAGTTCGACGCGCCGAGGTAGAATTGGCGTGGCCAAAACAAGGTTGTTTGGGCGGTCGAGGTACGGAAGATTCCAACCGTTTTTGACCCCCCTTTGGCGACCAGAATAAACCGGGGGTTTTGGGCGGAGTCCGACATAATCCAAATCCCCGCCCGGAAATCGGGGTTTGGAGATTTCCCCAGTCAAAAGGGTATAAAACTTTATGTGAAAATTATCTGAATTCTGAAATAAAAACGGATAAATTTTGTTCCATATAATTATAACGGAGCATTAGGGTTGTTAAGAGTTTGAGTTTTGAACTGGGAAAATTAGGCAAAGCCCCCCCTGAAAAGCTGCTTTGTGGCGCGGTGGCGAAGGGTAACGGGCCAGGAAGGTTCCCCTTCTTGTTCCCGGCAACCAAAAATAACTTGACTTATTGGATGACAGTAATATACACAAATTTTATGTTTTATTCAGGAAAATGAACGAAATAGATATAACGCAATTCATCTATGGAAATGGGAGGGACGAGATTTTTAAAGGATTATGGTTTTATCTTCAAACGACAAATATTCTTTGTTTGCACATTTCAACCTTTTACCACTTTTTTCGATTAATGAGCCGTCCGAATCTAAAATGTAATGAGACCCATATCTTTTAAACTTTTTAAAAAATATAATTTAATTGGAAATTCTATATAATTATTCGAACAAAAGAAAAAAAATTTGAGTAAAACCTTATTATAAAAAAAAAAGAACATTTTATTAGTAAATTTTATTCATGATTTATCAGCTTGTCTATGAACCACTAAGGTAAAATTTTCCTTTTATGAAGAAAAAAATTTTACCTTGACGTTGGGAAAAAAGCCAAACATCCCTTTATTTTAAAATTTTTGGCCAATAAGGACCGCAAGTGTTAACCGCCCCAGCTCGTGGTTTGAAACCGGAGGCGTCGAATCCTGCGGGGACGCAAATCTTCATTTTGTTTGTTGGTTAGGGGCTACCCAATTGTTCGGAAAGATCCATGGTGGAGGCATGTGTGGTCCAACCCACCAACCCCCATTGGACCAGCGTGGTGGATAGTCCAAACCCCGGATAGGGGTATGGGGGTTTCCAGCATGGACAAAACAGGTTGATGATGATGATGATGAAAGTAAGTTGTTTTCATTTCTGTTAAAATACAAAAATGTGTATTTTTAACCCAAAATAATAATTTTAAACATGAAAAATAATTTATACAGTAAACAAATAAATATAACAATTCATCCGCCAGTTTATACATTGGATTGGGTGGGAGGATTTAAGAACTTTCAGGAAAAGTTTGGATTTGTAACATTTAAGACCAAAAAATTTTTTTTGAATTATTAATAAACTTAATTTCGATTTCAAACTAAAAATTTAAATATTTTTTGTTTATTATTAAACCCAATTTATAAGAAATGTTAATTAACCAAATTTGAATATTAAATTTTTTTTTCATAATTTTGAACCCAGAGTTTATTTTTTAATAAATTGTTAACCAGAAAAACCCAATTTTTTAATTAGAGGTTTTTTAAAATGCAAATTTACTTAATTTTTTTTGGTTAAAGGTTTTTAATTTTTCCCCCTCTTTGGGTGATTTAAAATAAAGAAAAACCAAAAAATTTATTTTTTTATTTTAACTTAAGAAAAAATATATAAAGTACTTAAGATATATTCAAGAAGAAAAATATATTAAAGATGAGGGTAGGAATTAATTTAGAACGTTTTCGAAAAAGAGTTTTTTGTATTAACTATTTCCAATTTATCATTGGTTTTTCGATTTAAAGTTCATCTAAACTTTGATGATATTTTTAAAAAATTTTACTAAGTTATAACGGATCTAATTTCCATACAGCTACGTTTGGTCCTTTTCTTTGAAGCAAGATTCTAACGTAAATCGAAAAGCAATGAAAAAAACGAATTAGGCGACAGAGGGCCCCAAATATTATATTTGAAAAAAATTATTTATCACATCATCAATATCATCATCAGCCCGTGAGTTCATGCTGACACCACTTAAGCCGCCACGCTTCCGATTCATTTTATCCATCCCACACCGGCCACTTTTTAAATGGTCACCTGTATTTATAAGCTAAATTTATGCAAGTTTTCTTATAAATTATTAAATCAAACCTAACTGGATCTGAGTTCGGAAAGGTCATATGGTTTTTATTATAGGTATTTCCAAGAGCGGGTTGTAATTAACTTATTACAAAATACCATTTTTAAGGGTGCATGCATCTTTATATTTTTCATTGTGTTTAAGGGAAAAAGCCATTTATAGGAATAAAAGCTTTTAAGGAGATTTGCTTTAGAAATTATATCTAATTTTATGTTAAAAAATTTTCGGTACCCAATGAATATATAAAGATTCATGGATGGTTTAGAATGGAACCCATTATAAAAAAAAGAATTAAAAGAAACTTAAATGACAAAAGGGAGCTGAAATCAAATAAATAATTAATTAATTATTATGAAAATTATTTTTTTCATTATTAAACAATTGTTTGTTTTATAAAAAGAATTATTGTTAGAATGACCAAGAAAAATTGATTTCAAGTCAAACCCTAACCTATGGATAATAAGCGTTTGGTTCATTAACGGAATATTGAAGTTGATTTCCGAGGTTCCAAAAAAGAGTAAAATTAACGTTAGAATACCTTTAGGAAGGGGACGAGGTTAAAACCGCCGGTGTCGGGAAAGCGTTGGAAAACGTGGGTATTTTGGAACGAACGCGAACATTCGTCCCATCAATGTAAATATCAAAGAACGCTGAAGTTCTTTTTTATTTCGAAATTTCGACGGTTGGAAAAGAGAAAAGAAAACAAAAACAAAAATGTTGAACTTAGTTTATATTAAGATGTATAACTTTCATATAAAGTAAAACTTAATAACGTTTAAAGATTTAATCATTTTAAAATAATATACTATTTTAAACAATTTTTTGACAAAAACATAAGCAAAAAATTAAAAACGTAATAAATATTTTTTCCTAAACAAGATGAAAAATTAATTTAATTATAAATTCAGGTGTAAATTGAAAAATATTTTAACATTATAAATAAAAAAAACATTAAACAAAAAATTACCTGTTTTTAAAAGCTACTTCCCTTTCATTTCATTATGATTTTATCGGTTAAATTTGGCAACACGCCATTTGTAGGCAATTTCAGTTTCAGTAGGAAATCATTTTGTAAAAACCATCAATTTTCTCCCCAGACCAAAATTTAAATGGATCCTTCGTAATGTAACCCACTTAGTTTAGAATAATATATAAAAATTCCCTTTACATTTGACTGAATCATTAAGACTTAAAGGTTTTAAAAATGTTGAGGTAAATTTCTGGTTTCATTCAAACAGAAGAGTAAAGACAGCCTTCCTTTTAGGCATCACAGCATTTTATAAAGAGACAAATTTGTCAACCTGTGAATTTTATTTTTTGAACAGAAAAGACGGTTGTAATCACGGCGGTCTCCGTAAATAAAAAAAATTTTTTAAAGAAAATCTGAGTTTTGAATATTAAATAATTATTTAATGTAAGAAACATTAATTTATGGATTTTATTTTGTCAAAAGGAAAAGAAAAAACCCAAAACAACCTTACCGGCAATTTCGTATAATATCAAAGCCGTTCCCAAGTTTTACTACCGGGCCCCAAGAACGTTTTCCGCTCATTAACGTGAAAAATTGGGAAATGAAAATCTTATAAAACGTCGGACGAAAATAAATGACAATGAAAGAATATTAAAAATCACTAGTGAGAAACCACGGTATTTTTTGGTTTAGTTTAAGATCTTTAGCTTTTAAGGATATTTATTACTACCTAGCAATTTTTTTTTGTTAATTGGAGTTTGCTTTTCAAACATTAGGGAAAGGAAAGTTTTGGTTCAAAAGATGCTTTAGCTTTAGGCTTTTTATAATGAACTCATCAAAAATTAATTATGTTTTATTTATTGTCAACAATTAATAAATTAAGTTATTAAGTTGTTTGATTTGCCATCACAAGAAAAAAGTCAGAAATATTTACATGCCAAAAGATAAATCAGCACTTGTTGCTGTTTTAGTACAAAGTAAATTGCTAAATTTTCTATGAACATTAACATATTATTTAAAACGTCTTTACTCAATATTATTTTTTTTTTTCTGAAAATTAAATGATTTGCATATGATGCAAATATACGCTTTCCTAATAAAAAATAAGAAGTATGACTTCAAGTCGAGAGAAGAGAGAATTTTTGTGTAGATAAGAAAAGAGTCGTACCGAAGTTTCATTTATCTGTGTCAATTTGTCGCTATTGAAGCAAACCACATTTGACGACACTTGTTTTAGAGTAAAAGTTTTAGTTTATGAACCTAAAGACAAAAAATCATATTTTATACTGATAATACATTGAGGAATATTTAATAACTATATCAGTTTTATTATTCATACAATTTGTCTGTCTGTATGTCCTCGTCGAAGCCTGGAACAGATTTCAGAACTATAATAAACTTAGAATAGATTCGAAGGACATAGAGGGGAGGATCCAAAAAGGAGATTAATTTTGCATGGAAGTAGGAAAGAATTGAAATAGGGTAGGAAAGTTTCCGAACAGGTTCCGCTTTTGTAGCGGTGGGTTTTAGTCGTTTGCCTAGCCACAAGCAAGGATTCAGTGTTGAGGGTCGATTGCAGATAAGTCCACTTGAAGCACCCAAGAGTGCAAGGAACGGTTAAGGAGGGGGTGCCGCCTTCCGTCTGGGACAAAGGTGGCGTCGGGGAGAGGGGAGGCGTATTGGCAGGCCGTTCCTTCCCGGGACCGGCGGCGCTAAAGGGCCGGGAGGAGGGACATTGGATGGAGTGGCCGATAACTTACAGGGAAACGTGCAGGGTGAAGGCCAATATCCGCCCGGGGATCCTTCGCCAGGATTGAGATGTCCCTTCATGAACCCTTAAGTAACAGATTCAGAGGAATTTCACCACTTAATAACTGAGACGTAAGGGCGATACCTACGCCTTATGTGAAACCGGGGCCAAACAAGGTTGCTTCCAGCGGCCAGGGTCGGTGCAGAAGACCAAAATCTTTTGACGCCCTTGGCACCAGAAAGGAATTGTGGGAGTGGTGGAGTCCGACATAATTCAACATCGCCCCCAAATGGGTAGCTAGGTATTTCCCCTTTAAAAAGGGATAAAACTTTTAAGAAAATTATTGAATTCGAAACAAAACGATGAAATTTTGGTCCATAATTAAACGAGCCCAAGCGGTTGTTTTGGGCAATTTTGGTTTTAGAACGCACAGGAAACTAGGGTGCAAGCATGAGCCCCCGGGGGGCCCGGGGCAAGAGGGTGCCCGCCGCCCGAGAAGGGGCCTGGAGGGAGCGCCGTGTGTTTGTTCCGGGCACGGCGCCCCGGACGTTCCGGGTTTCCCAAACACCCGGGAGAAGAGGCCCGAAAGAGGGAGGCCGTCGCGCGGCGCCGAAGACGTCATCAGGCCCGCGGCCCCGCCGCGACATGAGAAAGGAACAAGTTGGTTTTTTAGGGGATCCGGCTCCATCTCGCTCATCTCCGGGAGCCCCAATTCCCCGCTGCCTCACTTTGGCGGTAAATGGGAAGCCGGATTTTTCCAACGGAAAAAGGCGCAATCCCTCCCGAACAAGTCCGCGGGCGGGTGGGGTTTAGAGGGTGAGGACGGGCAGAAGGTGGCTTCTTTTCCCTCGCAACCAAGGTGGAGTCCGGGGAAAGAGAGCGAGGCCGAGGCCGCCCTCCATCCTTTCCCGCGACCGCGACGCCAGGGGTGAGGGGCCGGAAGGGGTTCGTCGGTCGTCGACCTCTTTTGCGGCCGAAATGAGCCAGCGGGAGCAAATCGGAGGCCCGCGGGGAGGGAGTTTGATCCATGCGTTCAGGGAGCCTGGGCATCTTAAAGACCGGGGGTTACCCAACCACAGGCCGACCGGGCCGCGTTAGTTCCGACGCCCGAGGGCGGCGTAACCGAGGGCGATGGGGCGTGATGCGACAGGTTCGACCCTTCCATGTGAGTTCCACGGGGTAGGCATTTCCCGGGAAAAAGAAAAAAGGTTGAAATGGGAATGAAAGAAATGGGAAATTTGTTATTGTCGGAAACCCATCTTACGAAGGTAAAGAGTTTTTTTATCTTATAACAACATGAGTTTTCTAATAGATTTTAGCTATTAATAGATGGTAATGTCGAAATGTCGTCAATTGACTTCTTTATTTTTAATTATTGCCTTTTGATAAATTTTAAAAAATTAAGTTTATTGCGGAAGTTTTACCGCTTCAATCATTTAATACGTTTATAATATATTTTTTTATTTTAAAATGCTTTGCTTTGGGTTATATCCCATTTTATAAAGTCTCAAATCACCAAAACTATTTTATTTTTTTTGAGAGGATGACTTAACAAGCTATTCTACTAAACATTTATTAAGTTAAAACTGATTCAAAACAGATTTATTATTAAAATATACATTATATTTTAAAATTTAAATAACGACTCCCAAATTAAAAAAAATTTAATTGATTTTAATCCCAAATTCGTGGGTTATAGTCCACCGTTTGTAATTTACATTAAACAACGAAATTGTTATTAAGTATAATTCAAATAATATCAATTGCCGGAATCAAAAAAAAAGTATATTTTAAATTAAATATTAGCAAATATTATTTAAAATTTAATTAAAAATTTATTTAATAATATATTCCTTAGTATTGGAGGATGCCTTTAAATTGAATAAATGATTTCAACCATGCCTTTCAACCGAAATTTTCCAGTTAGTTAATAAATATGATACTTATTTTTTTCCGACAATTAAAAGATAGCAACCTTTGGTTAATAATAATAAACATTCCTCAATTAACCAATAAAAAAGATTTTTGTGTTCATTTTCTGCCGCATCAAGATTGGTAAAGATCAGACAGACGATAATTTAAAACGGTTTTTGTTGGAAAAATCGTTAGGCGGAAATTTGGAAAACAAACCTTCTATCATTCCATTTATTATTTGGAAAAGATGTAAATGTAGAAATCAAACAAATAAATAGGTTTGTGTTTAATTTTAATAATCACATTATCCGACAATTGGCTTCATAAAGTAAGATTTTTTTTTATGAATTACTGCATCTGAATGTTTTATTTGTGACTTATTAATATATCAATAATTAATTTTACTTACCATACGGGAACTTTATTTCAAAAACCAAAAAGACAAAAAAGTTAAGTGTGGTAGCCAGTTAGATGTATTCTATTTCATTAAATGGCTGTGTATATCCCAATTTTAAAATGCAGAAACAGAGGAGGTTTTAGTATTTTAAAAAGTTAAATTTAATGTATTATTTACTTTATTTCCAAAAAAAAGACATGATAGGAAATTGTAACATTGTCCGAACCAAGACCAAATTAAATGAGAAATTAATGCAAAACCGAAAGTGTAATTTGAACTTTTTCTTGGCAAGTCAGAGAGTCAAAATTAAAATAATCTTAATAAAGAAATTTTAGAGGTAGGGTTTTTTTGTTAATATTAAAGTTTGACAATCTAAACTTTAACAAAACAAACAGTTGCAAAAATTAAGTTTTTTTCTAATTGATAAGATCTAAAATTTGACCTTTATAATATTGTTTTAGGCGTTAATATTGATTTCTTAAAGTGAAAAATGAGTTTCATTTTGACTGAAAAATATAAACCTTTTCAAGGAACCAAATGGTTTTCCAATATTTTGTTTATTTTAAACTTATTTAAATATTAACTACAGGTAAGAAGTTCTTAAAAATATCTTTTCCTTAATTGTTATAAAGAAAAAGGGAGGTAATATTACAATTATTATTCTACTTGAGTATCAAGAAACTTTGAAATTATTGTTTTTTTGAATCCAGCCCAAGATATTGTAAAGATCGTCAAATTACTTGAGACCGATGGGAAAAGGGCCGACCATCCTTCGAGCGCTTTAAAATGTGGTCGGGTAATTTTTCGGTGATTAAACGGAAAAACCGTACATTAGAAAAAAAATTCAGAAATGTTGAATAACTAAAATTTTAAAATGTTTATAAATGATTCAATTTTGTAATTTACGTATAAAATTTTTATAATGGTTTTTAAAACAGATTATATTATATAAAAAGATTTTATTAAACCGGGAACATTGGTTTAATAGAGCATTGATTACAAGGGTATTCCTTTCCGTTGACGTTCAAAGAGTTCAAACCCAGAGGAAGTTTTCCAAATTTAATTTAAAAAATTTTTTGGCAAAGGGGAAAAGAGGTTTTACAAAAGGAAAAGTTAATGGGGAAAAAAAAGATAAACCCAAATTGAAAAATATACAAGTACCTGGAGCCAATTGAGATCTAAAAAATTATGTAAACAAGGTAAAGTCCAAATCCATTGGCACCATAATGCTGCCCTTTTATTTTTAAAGGGGGCAATACATCAATGAGGTTTTAAGTTGTAAAACGAATCAACAAAAAATTGGATTTTTTGTCAAACTTTTTAATGTTACAAATTAAGGTTAATCATATATGTTTTGGTTTTGTGTACTTTTGGGTTAATTAAAATTGGATTCACTTTCAAATTATTTTAAGATATTGTCAAGAGTTTTACATAACCAAATCTTGGTTCTTCATACTTGTAAAATTAGCAGTTTTGATTTATTTTCCATAATTATTTCAAATATCAAAAACCAAGGATTGATTCCTGAGGAAATGAAATAAAATTGATTAGGTCATTCTAAGATAAACTAAAAATTGTTTGTTTAAAAGATCAGGATATTATTCATTTTCTTTTGTAGTAGTATGAATTAATTTATCTTAAAGAAAATAATTGATTATTAATGAAGACATTTTTTAAAATTACATTATAATTAGTTTTAGTTCTTAGTTATAGGTTCACAATTTTACCACTTTTCACATAAACTGTAATAAAAACGGTGTTTTTTCTATTGAGCTGCATTAAGTTGAAACAACTCGCATAAAGTTAATAAAATATAAATGCTAATAATACATTTTTAATAATCACGATTTATCGTATTGTTGATGTAAACCATGTCGGTAAATTTAAAATAATTTATTACTTTACCTTCCAAACGCTAATAAAATATAAAGGCCAAAATAAATTTCATTTTGGGTTATTGCATAAACAATTTTTAGAATTTTATTGCTTTTATTATTGATGTGTTTATTTTATCTTTAAGTTTTTATCGGGAAGTGAAGATTAGCATTCAAGACTTTTCCCTGAAAAATATTTTAAGTTTAATAAAACCGATTCCATTGAAGAAAAAGCGTCGTGTTGTGTGATTTGGGAAAAGGGAACCGTCCCGCCATTTGTTTTTAACAAGCCTTTAAAGCAAAAAAGAACGCTATTTTAAAAGGCATAAAAAGCGATAACTTTTCATTTAGTCATTTAACTTTTTTATCAGGAAATAGGTTAAATATAAATTATTTTATAATAATTTTTTTAACTTTAAGGAAACAAAATTACATTTATCTTAGATTATTTAACATGTACGAATCTTTAATCTGAATTTTAAATTTGAATTCAAATGTCATTTTTTTTATTTTAAAAACCGAAAAACAACCTTATTACGGTGTTACGAACCATATTTGTAATTGAAAATCTAATAGATTATTTGATTTTTATTCCCCAAATCAACGGAAAATTTGTAATTATATTTTAAATAAATAATTTTTGAAATTAATTGTAGACATAACAGTAATTAAACACGATTATAACATATTCAACTGTATACGTATTGAAAAAAAAAATTGATAGATTTCCTCTCCAAAGACTATTTGGGTCATTGCGTAAGATTAATTTTAGTTAAATAAAAAAGCCGGGTTTAATTAATACTTTAACTATTTAGTTTTAATTTAACTGTTTAACGTCTATCATGAGCAATTTAATTAAAGACTTAATTTATTTTTTTAATGCATTAAAAATTTGTCGGATTTCGAATGAGAAAAAATCCCCTATTTCAACATTTTGCGCAGACTAGTTGTGACCATTGTTTGAAAGCCGACCAACCTTATTATGGACCATTAATGAAACGCAATTAAGGCTTTAACTGCATAATACAACGACTTTAAATGGTAAAATATTAAAGGCTTTTTTAACTATAACGAGTTAATTTAGTAAAGGCTTATAAAAACATTATTTGTAAATTTGCAATTAAATGAGAATATTGTGAAAAAAATCAACATAAACGATTTCATTGTATGTGTCTATTATTAGATATACAGCCTGACGATGACGAATTTCCAATTAACAAATCCCTTTTCAACCCTTTAATTTTACAGTTTGATAAAATTTCTTTAAAAAATTTGGTGTTTCAACCTTTAATCCTTTTATCGCAAAATTAAAAGCCATGTCCTTTCTTGAATTATTCATATAAGAATTTAATTAACGTTAGTGTTTGAAGATAGGACATTACTTTGATTATAAAAGATGATTTATTATTAGAAAAAAGGTTAAAGTTTGGGTTGATTTTAGGTTTAAATTAATTACCTTTAGTTTGGAGATGCTTAAGTTTTATCCAATCTTCGGCAGGGTCTTGTTCATATCTGAAATATAAATTTTAGGGATTTAATGAACCACCACCGGAATTTAATTGAATAATCCAACGTTTTTGCAAGGTATAAAACGATGAATTTTGTAGACACTTGGTACGCATTAAAAATCGTATATATATATATTAACATACCAGTTAATAAAACTTTTGAACAGATTTTTTGGTATTTATATTGGTTTATTTTATTTAGGTATGAAAAATTTAACTGAAAATTATTTTCATATTGTCATTTTAATTTTTTTCTAAAACTTTGTTTCACAAATTTTATGAAACAATTTAAGGAACCAACACATTTTTTTTTATATCTATTAATATTCCGAATTTAGTTCTCCTTTTTTAAGACATTCTTTTATGCAAACGAAATTTTTTAAATAAAAATTAAGATTGTGTATTTTCATGAATTATTTTGCCTATCAGGTTAAAGATTTTAAAATTGACATTAACAAAGAAAACGGGACTTTATTTTTTTTAGGGATTTGTTTCTTAAAAAAGAATTAAATTTTACTACTTTCCTAAGGACCCAATATTTATTAGTATAAAAACTTTAAAATCTTTATTTTAGAGCCGGGTATTGGTATAATCATCAAAGCCTGTGAGCATCGTACATACCTCCCAAGGCCACTCCTGATCCAGTGTTCGGCCATCTTGCTGCAGGGGTCCCACCATGTTTTTGATCCCTGCCCCACTCCAGAATTTCCGATAAATTCCAAATTAATGATGGAAAAAGTTTAAGTTCAAAAAAACAAAGTTGTAATATTGAAACCACCAAAAATTAATTTTGTCGTCATGAGCTTAATTTTGGGCGAAAAAATCCCTAAGTTTCTGGGAAGGATGTTTCCTTAAAGAAAAATTTTAAATTTTTTAATAATTATGGTTTAAAAAAAAATTATTGTTTTATCATTTAACAAACGTATGGTAAACAAGGTTTTATGTTAATTTGAATTGACTGATTAATTACTTCAATAATAATGTAATTTAAAAAATATTATAAATTAATTTAAAAATTATATAGAACCAAAGGATAATATAGAAAACAAAATAATGTTTTAATGCAGAAAGATAAAATAGTTTGAAAGGTCTTCGATTTAAAAGGCACGTACCCGATAATTTAGGGGAAAATAAAAAAAGACATAATTATGGCATTTAACGTCCTTTTTTGTAGTCTTGTCATCCACCTTATAAAAATGAACGAGTCAATGAGACAGAGACAAAAGAAAGCCACTTTTTAAGTCCCTGACACTGCAAACCCAGATCCGCGACCAAAAAGTTGGTGAAAGGTTTGAAAGGTGGATGAAGACTTAGCATCTGTTAGGTCAAACTGAGAGGCCAAACCGACTTTGAGGAAGTAGTTATGCATTTTGGGCGGAACAATTGGGACAATTAGTTCAAATTGTTCTTTTTCTTTATTTTTTCCTATGAGGTTCTAAACCTGGCTTTAAAAAACGACAAAGTCTTATGTAACTGCAAAAGAAATTTAAAAGTAAATAACCTGTTGAAGTGGAGAGACAAGAAGTAAATTTTTTAGGGAAAAAATTTGCGGGATTTAAGAATTAAAGATAATTTTGGGAAAAAGTTGATAAAAATGGTTTCACTTTATGCGGTTCTTTATTAAGAAATTTTGAGACATGAAATTTTTTAAACAAAAGCAGTTTGAAGACAGATTTTAAAAGGTCCGTATTTAATTAAAATTTAATCAAGCAGGCCAAAAAGCACTTCTGTTTGTAATAAATAATTTTATATACTGCTCAATTGAAACTTGAAAATAAATCAGTTGATTTTAGGCATCAAATTTCATAACATATTCAAATCTATTGTACGTTATTGATAACTTTGTTTCGTATTTTTCCTTGAAAGTATTATTGAATTGGAAATTGGTTGAGATAAATGTCCCAAAAAATGTTTTCAAATCATGGTTTTGTATAGAATAAGGGGATTTGAATTAAAGGTCTATCATCTTAAGGTATTTAAGAAGAAGACAAGAAACGGGTGTGTAAAAGTTTAAGAGGTTAATCATTTAATTTTAACTGTTAAAATATTTAATATGCTAAACGTTATATCAAAGTCAATGTTTAATTTTCCCTCATCCATTTTAAAGTAACCTTGAGGTGTCGGATTCATCTGATCATCTAAAAAAAGATTTTACACTGAATTAACCTCACTATCAATTACGTATTGGTTTATAAGGGGAACCAAATTTGGGTTTAATTAAAAATATGGTAATTAACCACTATGAAAAAAAAGGTAATTTTCCTTTTTAACGTTTCATCCAATTCCTTCCAATAATAAAATAGTGCAAAATTAAAAAGCACAATAACTGAGTTTACGATCACTTTTAAAAAGTATTTTCTTTAAAACAAACTGATATAATGACAATGTTTATTCCTAATTTGATTTAAAATTTAATTAAAATAAAATAAATATTTTAGTTTGAGAATTTTTGGCTGTTTAATCGAAGATCCTAGTTAATCTGAGGCTTTTTACATTTCTTGGGTTTCAAACTTTTTAATTGGGAACAAGACAACCAACCACGGGTGGGCAAATAAATTAAACCCGGTATTTGATTGTTGAGATTGTAGCCACATTATTGCAATCTTCCTAATGATTTTCCGAAAGAAAGATCGGGCATCTAACCCAGTGGTATCCAGAGCACATGGCAAAAAGGGTTTTTCAGAAGAAAATTTTATGGGGCAAAAGGGTTAGAATTAGAAAAAATTTTGTTTCAGAAATGTTTTGACAGAAAACTACCTTCATCGGTTTTGGACCTAATGATCAGTGGAAAAAGTACATTCGGAAATACTTTAACTTTTGCTCCACTCACTTCGTGACTTTATTATAATTACAAATAGAATATTTTGTGCAGTTAAAAGCCGCCTTAAAAGTCCTTTTGACTATCGTTAATTATTCAAAAGGTTTTACTAACAACATTACAATTTGACATTTATGAGCTTTAAATAAAAATTGTGAGTTTATCCAATTTATTTCATTTTAATTAACGGCCGATGCGGCTCTACTTTTATTAGTCTCTGCAGTCTGTTATTTCCTGGTAATTATAATATTGCAAGTGTTTTTTTTCCAAATTTTAGGTTTTTATGAGCTTTATTATATTTATTAAAGTCAATTTTTTTGTAAACAAAATTTCGCTTTTAAATTAAAGTAAAATTTAAGTAATTCGCCTTATTTTTTACGGTCACGATTTTCTCAGAACCTAATTTAAAAGTCTTAGCCTTACAGGCTTAAAGTTTATCGATTTATAAACAAAGTTATAAAAAAAAAAGATAAGTAGAATTTAAGGAGAAATGAAGAAATAGAATCTCAATTTTTTCCTGAAATGGGATTTTAAAATTATTAAAAAGAAATCCAGAACCATTGACTTAGATGGGTATTCATACATAGATGATAAGAAGTTTATTATATATATATATATTTACAAATTTTTAACCTCTCCAAATCTTTTACACCTGTTTCCTTCCACCCTGTGTATTTAAAAAAACTTTTAATCAGAAAAAAAAAAGAGGATAAAGGAAACTACCAAACCTCCGACCCTACTCCTGAGACTCAGGAGCATTTCCAAATTTAAAAGATTTTGAAACATTCATTTACACAGGGAATTTAAAAATGGGATTTACAAATAAGGGCACACGTCAAGGTGTCAGCTTGTAAGTAATTCACCCAATGTTTAACAATTATGAAATTAGGTTCGGGACCCGAATTGTGAGATGCGTCGTTTAGAAAATGGACGTTATCCAAATTGGAGAATTTTTTACCGATAAAAAAACATTTTGATTTATACGTTAAATCTTAAACCAAACGAAAATAGCAAACTACCTGCCCGTTGTCTTATGAATTCAATATGTTATACTCACACCAGATATCTTACAACTTCAAAAAAGATTTTTTTTTTATTATACGTAAATTAAAAAATTTTTGTTTATAATTTCATTGATATACAATCCTCTTTTAATGGTCAAGACGAACGAAAAATAATTTTATGTTAATTAAGAAATTAATTAATTTAAAAATAAAAAATTTTTGCATTTTAAAAGGAATTTTATTGTTGAAACAGCCAAAACCGCAGATATATTTTCCATTTCAAATTTCTTTTAAGAAGCTATATACGGGATTACCACTATAATTTGAAAGTTTTAACCTCTATAGCAAAAATAAAAAATATGTAGATTTTTTATTATTAAAATTATTATTTTATTCCAGTAAAGGAGAACAATAGAAGTTTTCAAATAAGGTATATATTTTTATACATAAAGGAAAGTTTAACATGTAACCCACTTTTTTAATAATATTTATTGTTATCCAATCATATCTAATTTTAAAGTATTTCGGTAGCCTAAAAAATTGATTTGAAATAGAACAAAAGTAAGCAGATGAAAGTCAAAAGGATAGGGTAAAAAGAAAAAACGAACTGAACACAAACAATTAAGACGGAGAGTTCCAAAGGTTTATTTTAAATTTAATTTTACGAAAATATTTTAATGATTTATTTAATTTTTGTTTAGGAAAGTTCAGATTTAAAATTTATAAGTTTTTTTAAAATGAACCCTTCCTTTTTAAACATTTTTGTAAGTAAACCACGATAAGCTAGTAACGTTATTACATTTTCAAAAACAACTTTTTTTTTTAATTTTTGCGAAGGGTGGCTGCCGAAACCGGGCAGGGTTAACTGCGGGGACTAAAAAATTTTCATTGTTTTTTAGTTGTCGAAAAAGTAAGATGATCCATGGTTGGGAAAAGTCGATCCACCTAGCAACCTGCACTGACCAAAGGCCAAAACGGGTCCCAAAAGCCTAAAAAAGAAGGTGGGATCAGAGGCAAACATCCATGTGGACTAAACAAGGCTGATGATGTAAATTAAATTTTGTTATTTTTTATATTTATTAAAACAACCAAAAAAAAATTAGAAACAAAAGTTAAATTGAAATAATTTAACAAGAAACTTCAGTCGATATTGTTTCGACAACACAAGTTATTAAATTATTAACGAAGAAAGTTAATAATTTCTTTCTTTTGATGCTACAACTTGAGAAAAATAATTCAATTGGGAATCTCAAATGAGGGGTTTCAACTTACAAGAGTTTTTGAGTTTTATAGATTTATTTGACGTTAATGACCATTAAAAACTTAAAAATAAATCCAAAAACTTATAAAAAACCACTGAAAAAAAAATAAATAAAGAAATTATAAAAAAGAGCCAATTGACTAATAATTAATATAACTTGAATTATTCTTTCCGAGGAATTTTTGTTCCGTGAACTCCAAGCAAAAGGATTTACTTTTGGATACCAATGACTTTGAGAACTAGGGGATTGACTATATCCACGATTCAATACATGAATTATCATTTTTCGCGCTTTAGGTGTTGACTTTATTTCCCAAAACCAGAAAACAAATTTCCACAGAGTTGTTCCTCAGAAAAACCTTAAAAAACCCTTTTTTAATGCAACGACCCTTAATATTGGAAAGGAGGTGGTATTGTTATCAATCAAAAAAAAATTTCTTTGATTTATATTATTATATATACAATTTTTTTGGAATAAAATATATATCGAAAATATCAAATTTGAAAGGGAGAAAGTTTTATGTGTTAATTTATATAATTGATAAAAACAATTGACTTAAAATAGGAAATAATATTTTTACCTTGGTTTACACGGAATTTTTTAACCCTTTAATTTTTTTTGAACACCAATGTAATTTAGGTTTTATACAAAAAACCAAAAAGGTTTGTTATATTCAAAAAAAAAGCAATAAAATTTTTATCTTAATTTCTAAGACTCGCCCCAGTATTTAAAACGGTTAACCTTGGATTAATTGTTATATTTATTTCGGAAAGAAATAATTTGAACGACTTAAAACCAGACATTTTTTTTTAAATATTTCAAAAATTTTGAGTTTTATAGGAAAAAAAATTTTTTTTTTTTTTGGGCCAAACCAGATCAAATTTTTAACATAAGAAAAACCTTTTATAACGGATATTTTTTATTAATTATTCAATATTTAACTTCCAGAAAAGAGTTAATTTCAAGAAAAAATTAAAAAAAATGTTGTTTGGAAAATAAAAAAAAACTATTAGTTAAGATTCAAACTTTTTTAGGAGGGTTTGGCCAGAACAAAAACCCTTGTCATAAGTTGACGTTGAAATATATATAATTTATTACTAATACAGAATTAGTTTTTCCATTGTATAAATTTTAAAAAGAATAAAACCAAATGTAATGATTCATTTTATTTTTTAAAAAAGTTTATTTTCATTTTTTCAAAATTAACAAAAAACACGGAAAAAAGTACAGCATTTGATTCTTGCCAAATAGTACAAAATAGGGCTATTATCACAAATCTTTAGCCATCGTTTTAAAAACCCAAAGTTTTTAATAATATATTTTAATTTATTTGATTCCAACAATACAATTCATGAAAAAGAGAATAATATTTTAAATTCAATTTATTTCCACCAAAAAAAATATAAGATGTATAAAAAATCTAATTAGATTTATTATAAAAGGGTAATAAATCGGAAATCTGACATAAAATTCCTTCTTTAAAAATAAAAAAGTGAATTATAAAAATAATATTAATTGAATGATGATATCAACCTTTTAAGTAAGTTATTTCAACGCTAAAGACCCAAAAAAAACAATTCAATTTTTGATTTTTAATTAGATCATTAGTTTAAAGGGAGTTTTGAGGGAAACGCCGTTATACTCTGGGTATTTCAATAACAGGGATATTTTTATCACAGCAAAAGTATAAGAAAGAAACTAAAGATAAAATTAAATAGTAACTTTTTTATAACGGAAAGCAAAAATATTTGAAATTAAAGCTAAAAGAGGTCAAGAATTAGGCAACTATTATTAAATAAATGGCAACATTGTGGGTTGATTGTACATTTAATTTGGAATATTTAAAATATTTAGAAAAAAAATAAATTTATTTATAGAAAATGAATTAAAAATGATCTCATAAAAAACCACGATATTAAAATAATTTTTAAATTTTATAATTATCTTAAATGTTCGGGAACCCGATTCTAAAGATTGGGAGGGGAAAGTCAAGTTAGTTTAATTTATTTATCGTTTTTGTGATTTTAATGTTTTTTGTTTTTAAAATTATGTTTGACAACTGTTCACATATGGAGTGAATAACGAAGAATGTTTGAGGAGACAATTTTAACCAAAATACGGTTAATAAAAATTAAACAAGATAATGGTTGGAGGTCGTTAATGAAGCAACCCTTCCTAGATATGACTTTTGAGAGGCCCTGACTAAACAGGCAGCATCGAACCGTCCAACGAACACCTGCTCGCATCATAAAGCCAGATGATTAATTCAACATTTCTCTTTCCCTAACCAAGTTCCATTGAATACCTAAATTAAAACCATTCTCTTAATCGTATTTTTTTAAATTCAAGTTTGGGATCCCATAACAGACCAACAAAAACCAGCTTTAAACACAGAGTTTAATCCTCCCTTTCATTATTGGAAAGATGAGGTTTAACCAGACGATACCAAACACAAGGACCTATTTTCCATAGAAAAATTTAAAGGAACAATTGAAAATAAGAAATTTGAAATATGCCTATTATTTATTTAAGGAAACAAAAAATAATAAAATATATTAAAAAGAGAAGGCAGAATTTTCGACAGATAATTATACATTTAAAAATTCTTCTATAAAAATGTTTAAATAAATGAGAATTTATTATAGTTAATACCATTAGTCAAGGTATTGACGTCGTTAAAAATTTCAAAAGAAGCCCCAAATTAATGGGCAAAACAAAAAATATAAAAGGGGGATGTTACTTTTTTCATTTTTGTAATTGATTGCTTAAATTAAATTTGGTGTTTAATGTGTCTTCAATATTATTAAAAAAAAAATTTTTATTCTTTTTTTATAAAGTTTAATTAAACGTTAATTTAGCAAGTATTTCGTACAAAGTTTTTATAGAAAATGACAAGGTATTAAAATATTTTAAATAATAAATATTTACATTGTTTTTTTTATTATATTTTAGAACTACACTTTATCAAACATTTGTAAAAGAAAAAAAAACACATTTTTATTAATAACAAGAATGGAAAACTATATGAAAAAAAGAATAAAATATAATTTATTCTTTACCAAGGGGAGATTTCCTACGATTATTTAGTACAAAATTGCCAAAGATATTATTCTCTCAAGAAATTATAATTTAAACTTTAACTTGGATACAAATCATTTTTATTTTAGGAAACCTTAAGCAAATCAAATTATCCTTTAGAGCCAAATAGCGTCCGATGTTTTGGTTCTAAAGCTTTTACAAAGGTGGAATTCAAACAGAACCTTTAATTAGATATAAAAATTAAGAAATCAATGTAAAAATGTTTAAAAAATACTTGGTTTAAAATATTTTAATTTTAATAAAGCTTGAATATCTTAATAATAATACAATTTAAAGTTAAAATCAAGTTTAAAATGGGAGTAAGAGGGGTTTAGGGAAGTCGGATTTTGGATTTACTAAAGGGAATTAATATAAGGGGATAATTTGGGTTATACCCCACAAAAATGAGGTCAATATAAGGTCGCCAAGATAACCCCAGATTAGTAAAAAGACCATCAGAAATTTTGATTAAGGGGGGAGAATTAATCCCAAAAATTTTTTACCAAATCTGCAAGAGAGGAGTAAAAAGGAGGGCAACAAAGTTTAAAAAACGTTATCTGATATTTCAGGTTGCAAAATTATTTTGGTCGAAACGAGTTGTCACGAGGGCGGCGATGTTATCATTCACGCGCTTGAGGGTCTATAAAAAGCTATTTAAAATCTATAGCCGCCCTCACCGATGTAAAGGTATATATATAAAATATTTTTCTTACCATCTTTACCTTTATCGTTTGCAACCCAAGGCTTTTACGACGCTCGAGAACCCATTTAGAATCGTCGCCTCCCCAATAGGAAAAAAGTCTAGGCGAACCACGTTCCATTCGATCCAGGGGACCGCCTTTTCTATCAAAACACTGTTTTATTTTGTTTCAATGAGTACCGAAAACGAACTTGTTAAACAAACAAGTTGGGGTGAGGGTTTAACACGTCTTTAAAATGGGAAGTATAAAAAGGAGACCGTTGTTCTAAAGATTTATTGAACATTTTGACGCGTTAGGGCAAAAACTATTAAAGCAATCGGCAACAATTAGAAGGTTTATTTTATTCTACACCAAAGACGTTTTTTTCAACCAACTATACATGAGTAATACACCATTTCAAAAATTCCCTTTTAGGCTTTGGCCCTTTATAATTAGAGGGGGGATTCTGGGGAAAATAATTTGTTATCGGTTTTCTTTTGAAGATAATGGGCTTAAAAGCAAGATGATCCAAAAAAATGGGCTGAAGTTTCAACCAACCAACCGGATTGAACCAAGAGGAACAGTCCAAAACACCTAATGGAGAAGATTAAAAAGCCTTTGCAGTGAACTAAACAGATGATGATGATGATGATTTTCAAATTAAACACTTAAAAACTTAGATTAAATGAGCAAATATTTTTAGGTTTTTTTAGTTCGGATAAGGTTTTAGTTATTTTAATTTTTAAAAATATTTTCCGTTTGGTGAAAAAGAAAAATTTAAAAATTAATTGACACTTCAGTACTAGTACAAATTTAAACAGTTTTAATCCCGGATTAAAGGTATAAAAACGGGAACCAAAAGGTAATTTATCATTAACCACCGTCTGCAAGATTTAAAAGTTGAAAAATAAAACAGTCCAGACGTGGGGTACAAATATTTTAAAATTTCAATTGTTTATAAATCTTCATTTATTGATTTAATAAATTGAAAGTTTTAAAGGTGTATAAAAGTATTTTCGCATACTTTAATAACGTTAGATAAATTTACAATTTTTGATTTATTGGTCATATATGCCACATTATATTTATTTTATGAACATTATTATTTTATATACTATTTTTTAATAAAATGGTTTGTGTTCCAACACAAATTTGTTTAAAGAGATGATTTAATAAAATAATAAATAATAGACAAGAAAAGGGAATTGGGAAAATCGTATTTAAAAAAAAAGTTTAATTTTATTGTTTCGGGAGGTCCATTATTTTGCAATCCAATTATCCGACCCCGAAACGGTCCCTACCCCTAGAGTGCAATATGAAAGAAAGAAGTTCCAAAAGGCCCGGATGAATTACCAGGGACCCCTTCACCGGTTTCTGGGTAGATTTCCTTTTTAATTTAAAAATTAAAGGTTAAAAACGGAAAGAAATGTCATGACGACCATCATTTTTTATAACATAAATTTTTTAAAAACAAACTTGAACAGCCACCAAAAAACGGAAAATAAATGGTATAAAAAATCGGTTGGATTAGGAATAATGGACAGACTGGATTAATCAAATGCTTCTTTGTTGATATTTTGCAAAATTTTATACAAAAGAGTTAATTTTAAAAATTAAAGTTTTTTTTTTCCTTTTAAAGAAATTTAGGGAACAAAGTAACTGATAATTTTTTAACACCAAATTTTAAAAAAAAAGAAATTTTTGTTTAATTTTTCAAACGGTGGGAAACAATTGGGAAAAAAAATGAATTTAAAACCTTTTTAATTTAAACTTTTCCCGAAATTTTGGGCCTTTTAAAAAAATTTTTAAAATTCTAAATTAAAGATTTTGTAAAATTTTGTAAAGTACAAAATTTTAATTTTTGGAAATTTTAAAATTTTTTCCCATTTTATTAAGTAAATTTAAAAAAAACCCACATTTAAATTTTAAATTTTAAAAAAAATTTTTAAAATTTTAATTAATTTTTTTATTTTATTAAAACTTTAAATTTTTTTCCATAAAAAAAATTTTTCCATTTAAATACAATTAGGGGTTTTTTTTTAAATTTTTA